>VWZI01022542.1:12630-23178 GCA_013396835.1 Psilopogon haemacephalus | reverse complement strand
GTCTTGTAATGACAGGATGAGGGCGAATGGGTGCAAACAGGCAGAGGGGAGATTTAAACGGGATGTTAAGAGAAAGTTCTTCACAGAAGACACTGGAATGGGTTGCCAGGGAGGTTGTGGATGACAGAATAACCCAATGTGATTCTGTCGTCCAAAACCAACCTGGAGGTGTTCAAGGGCAGGTTGGATGAGACCTTGAGCAACCTGTTGTAGTAGATGTCCCTGCCTATGGTGGAGGAGTTGGAACTGGATGATCTTTGAGGTTTCTTCCAACCTAACTCATTCCTATGACTCTATGATAACAGTTTATTTTTAATAGTTCTGAGTATGATCTTCAGCAGAGCCTGGAATGGGTTGCCCAGGGAGGTGTTTGGGGCCACATCCCTGAAGATGTGTAAGGCCAGGCTGGATGAGGCTGTGGGCAGCCTGGTCTAGGGTAGGGTGTCCCTGCGTATTTGGAAATGAATGACCCTTGTGGTCCCTTCCAACCCTGACTGATTCTATTAGTCTATGATTCTAAATTATGCTGTTGTGCTTTGCTCTCTGAATTAGTCAAAGATGCAAGTCTAATCCTCCTCTAAAGTATCCATCTGTCCAAACCTGAGTTCACTGACCCTTTTGGAATCTCTGTCATTGTAGTTGTTGTAAAGAAGTAAAGTTAGGTCCACACAGTCAGGAGCACATTGCTTAAAAAGAAGGTAGTAATAGACCAGAAATAGATTGTTATGGGCCTAAAGAGGTCTTTTAGCCCTTGAAGAAATCAGGACCGGAGGGTGTTAATTAATTTCACCTCATATAGTCCAGAAAAATATCTCACAGGTTTTATGTTGTAGTGTAAGCACTAAGCATGATGCTTCTCATTTTTCATGTAGAGTTTGTAATAAATTGAGATGATGCCTAACACATGTTTCCTTACCTCTTCCCTGGTCAAATATTTAAAATGGAAAAGTTTCTTAATTTTTATGGACTTTTTTTTTTCCCCAATTTTAATGTGATATCATTACACTGGTAGGTAGAATGCAGGCTGTGAGTAGAATGAAAGTGTAATGTAGGTGCAGGGATGCTTGGTTTACGAAGTAGTTTGTCTTCTCTTATTCAGCTCAAGTCATTCTGTTACAAATCCCTGTTTCAGGATGCCACTGGGAGATGGAGCACAAAACCCTGTTGCTGCTCCATAACAGAATCCCAGAAATGGCAGAGTAAAGAATCTCAGAAGTTTTTTATTGCAGCATTGCAGAATCCCGTAGTAACAGTGTCCCAGAAATCCTGGAGGCCCTAAAGAGAAGAAGTAAAAGAATCATAGAATGGTTTAGGTTGGAAGGGACCTCAAAGCTCATCCAGTTCCACTCACCCTGTGCCATAGGCAGGGACACCTCCCACTAGAAGAGGTCACTCAAGGCCTCGTCCAGCCTGGCCTTGAACACTTCCAGGGAGGGAGCAGCCACAACCTCCCTGGGCAACCTGTGCCAGTGTGTCACCACCCTCACTACAAATTACTTCTTCCTAACATCTAGTTTCAATCTCTGTTCTTCCACTTTAAAGTCCCCCTTGTCCTGTCATTACCAGACCTTGTGAACAGTCCCTCCTCAGCCTTCCTGTAGGCCCCCTTCAGATACTGGGAGGCTATTATAAAGTTTCCTGGCAGCCTTCTCTTCTCCAGGTTGCAGAGCCCCAACTCTCTCAGCCTGTCCTCACAGCAGAGCTGCTGTAGTATTCTGAGCATCTTGGTGGCCTCCTCTGTACTGGCTCCAACAGTTCCATGTCCTTCTTGTGCTGGGGACTGTACACAGTATCCCTAACCACATCTCTAACTGAATCTCCCTATTGCCCAAAGTAGCTGTTTTTTATAGGCTTACCTTATCTTTCACATTCACCCACTTAACCAGTAGAATTCAGCCCCATATACAAGCTAAAAATACCCCCCCCCCCTATGAAGACAGTTCTCAGCACATCCAGAGGTCCAGCTTATGCTGAAAGTTGTTCTTGGCTCACACGGAATGGTGATGTTCTGTTCTTTGCAGCATGTAATTTGTCACCTAGGGAATGTTTTGCAATCCCATGCCTTCTGCATTCATCTTGGAAGCTCTCGTTTGCAGAAGCAGCATCTGCTGCACGTTCTGTGTCTAATGTATGTGGCATTGTGACAACAGTAAAGGGGAAAGAGCTTTGTCTTGTAGTGGTCAGGCTGGGATGATATGACGGAGGAGATCTGGTTCTCTTGCTTAGCACCCCCAGAACAGGGCCCAGGACAACACAGGGCAGAGAGGTGGACCCTTTGCAACTTCTTTTCCCACAAACAGGAATGGAACCTTCAGAAAATGCCAATGCATAGGTGCCTGTATTGCAAACCTTGCTGCTCAGCAGAGCCAGACCACCTCAATGCAAGGATTTTTGTTTCCACCTGGCAGGTTAGCTATGACGGAGAGCTTCACAAGCACCCACAACTGGAGGCTGATTTGACAGCAGTGAGAGAGATCTATGGACCTAATGCAGTATCTCTCAGGTATGTCTTTGACCTTTCCATATTGTGGAACTTCTAACATCCTGTATTGATTTCCTGGTGAACCTTCCCTGGCTACCACAGCAGAAATCTTTTCCTGTTGTGTGGCAAAAGGAAGGAGCACTGCTGAGTGGCAGTAATGCTGGTTTTGTTTTTTGCTGGTTTTGTGGTTCAGAATAGCTGTGCAGAGAACAAGCCCTGGAAGCCTGTTCTGAAACACTTTCCTTTGTAGCTCAGCTGTTATCTGATCAGCTGCTGCATTTTGTTGAAAATTACTATTCAGTACTACCTGTGTTAAACTCCTTTTCTGTCGTGTTCTGCCTTTTGCTGTGGAGGTGAACAGGAGTAATGGTAAGAGATTTAATAAATGTTTTCCCTAGGGTAAGACTAAAGGAATTGGATTTGTCTGGTCCGGAACACCTAAGAGAAGGAGATGCTTTGTGACTAGAAGGAGTGATGAGATGTTCTCTGTTGCTGTTAAAAAAAAAAAAAAAAAAAAAAAAGACAAGAAATCAGCTGTGTTAGCAGCAAACAAGAATTCTAGCAAATTGGGAAGCTTTCCAATTGTGGGAATATGAAGTATCCTACACAGGGAAGTGGTAGAATGACAGCCAGAGGTGGATGGGAGAGAATATTTACACCAAAAATCTGCTGGATGTATATGAATGTGCATGATTCTGCTATAAGGCATAGTTACAGGATACTTTTAGTAAGCTTTGGGTCTTTTATAACCTGCTTTTTCACCTACTTAATCTGTAAAGGGTTAAGCCCTCCTGGGGAGGCTTAACTGAACTGGATCCTGACTCCTCCCTGGGGGTGGTCTGACCTGCCCCCAGGTGTTGTGTTTAGCCCCCTCCCACTTCCTGCTGAGACCCCCTATAGAGGGGAGGATGAACTTCTTGTTTCTTGCTCTTGGCCTTTGCCTCCTCACCAGCCCAGCATCTTGCTATCTCACCACCTGCTGTCCAGCAAACACATGGGGAAAGCAGCCATATTTGGAACTATTAATTCACTGCATCTAAAAAATCATCTTGCATCCAACTGCATCCACCACCAATTTCCAACTTTACCACTTGGATTCAACTTCCATCCACTCCCTTCTACAAGTTGTAATTTTTAATCTTGTACTTTGTTTTTTTTCTCCCCCATATCCTCTGTAATTCCCCTTACCTTATACCTGTATCTTGTATTTTCTTCCCTTTTCCTCTATCCTCTGTAATTCCCCTTACCTTATACCTGTATCTTGTGTTTCCTTCCCTTTTCCTCTATCCTCTGTAATTCCCCTTACCTTATACCTATATCTTGTGTTTCCTTCCCTTTTCCTCTATCCTCTGTAATCCCCCTTACCTTATACCTATATCTTGTATNGGTTAGTTTGTTTTTTTTTTTTTAACTTCCAAATCGAATTAAGTTTATTTATTGAGCTTTTGAGCTCAGGAGGACTGGCTTAAACTAATACATGATCTTACTAACTTCATAAAAAATATCAGGCAGTCCAAACCCAACAGACCTGCTAGGTGCAGTGCGAAGGAAATAGAAAGTCCGTCAAGCAAACCAAGTAATCAAATGCACAGAACACAACCACCTTGGGCGTACATATATTTCCAGTAGCAATTCCCATTAACTTCTCAACAATAAACTGCTGATTTTGTCCTAAGAAGAGAGAGCAGGTCTGCAGCTATGGTGTGCCAGTCTTTTTCAATTTAAAATTAGAAATTTCCTTACGTTTCGAGGACCTGAGGAGCTGAAGTAGCTGCACATGGATTTGGGAAATGAATGAGATAAATGTTTAGCAGTCATGTTGGTAACTGTGCAATTGAGAATGCCTTGGTAAGAGGCTCTCTCTCAAGCTTCTAAAATGTGAACATTATGTGTAGCTTCTCTAAACTTTAAGGCAGTGGCTGAACCATTCAGTGGGGAGAGAGCTTCACTGTTTGGAGCCAGGTTTTCTGAGACCCATAGGAGGTCACTGAGCACCTCTACAGCTCTGGGTGAGTGGCCTCTGAAACAGCTCTCTGAGTGTCTGGGAAGCCTTCACATGGCACTGCACTGGCCCAAAATTTACCTGCCCTACGTGTGCTTGTGTGGACAGACATCTAGAAGAGAGACTTTGGGTTTACCTCTACCAGAGGGAACCACTAAGATACCAAAATTCAGAGGTCAAGGCATTTCCAGTGTGAGCTAGGTCCTCCCATGGGCTGAGAGGCCACTTTTGTAAGAGGCACTTACCATTTGTCCCTGCTTATGGCAGGGGGTTTGGAACTAGATGATCTTTGTGGTCCTTTCCAACCCTGACTGATTCTATGATTATGTGATTTCCCCAAAAAAACCCCATTTTTGTATTTTAAAATTACTTTGTCAACTTATTTAGCCACACACCTGCTGCTGCACACTTAAATTTAGTGTAGCTTAGTGTCAGAGCATGGAAGTCACAGTGTGAACAAGCATATAAATGCAGCATAAAGAGAGAACATAGTGACTAGGTGCTAATCTGAGAAAAATTGAGAGTGATTGCACCTTCACAGTATTGCCCAATTAAGTAATTTAAATTAAAAGGAAAGTGACTTCTTCTTGTTGTTGTTTAGGTGTATGACTAAGTATTTTCTGGCCCCAGCTTTTAGAAGTTTTTGAGTACCTTGGGGAAGGGCAGCCAGACTGAGTCAGAAAGTAGGAGGCCCAAAAGTCACACTTGAAATTTAAGACTTTGGATGGCAAACGAAGCGCCAAGGAACACAAGTTACATCTGAAGCTTGGGGATTCCAGCAGTATTACACATAACAGACAGGAAAAAAAAAAAAAAAAAAAACCAAGCTATTCCCTTGAGGGCATCACAGGGCAATTNNTGCCTTGAGTGCATCACAGGGCAATCTTTATGTTTTCACAAACAGATGCTTGAATGTATGAAGCAAAGCCATGGGTGCAACATGCCATGTTGTTGCAATAGACCAGGCTATGCTGTATTTGGATTCAGTGACTTATCTCAAGCCCCCTCTGAGGTTGCTGGCTGTTCACCTGAAGTATCTTTGGAAGTTAACTAGGATTTTCCTTTGTCAGGAGTGGGAGCAGCATTTTTCCCTCTTTTTTTTTTGGTGAAATATGTGTGATGAAATTACCTACCAGCAATGGAGAGGGAATATGGGGGAAGTAATTAAAATAAAATAAAATAAAATTAAAAATATTTAGCATGTTCAAGCAAGATCCACTGAAAGAAGGCTTGAGTGTAGCAGAGAGGTCACCTGCTGGGGACATTGATCCTACCTGTGTAAATGTGTGCTTTGTAACCATTCTGCTTTTACAGACAACATTATCCTGCGTAAAATCTTCCCCGCTGTAAATACTCCTGGGCTTGAGGAGTATCTTAAAGAGTTCTAATGTAATGTAATTCTCTCCTTTCAGGGAATATGGAGCCATTGATGATGTAGATATTGATCTGCATATTGATGTTAGCTTTCTTGATGTAAGTAATCTGATCACAGAATGCCGTAATGAACATTAATACCCATTTAATTCTGCTGCACATCAGGCTCTCTAGAGAACCACTGAGGCTTTCCTCCTTCAGAGGCTTGATCTTCACAAGTGGCTGCCACATTACTGAATGTTGCTCAGCGGAAAGGTTTCCTTTTCCTTTCATGAGCACGCTGTTGAAACACTTTACAGGCTTCTATTTTCCGCGTGTGCGTTTCCTCTCAAACAGGCTTTGTGAATGGCAAATATTTTAACTGATATAAACATACTTTAAATAGATGAAGGCACTGCATAGAGCCTAGAGGGAAGAAGACGTTGGCTGAAGCTCTCCTTCATGCTTCTCAACATCTGCAGCTCATAAGAGACAGGCTTGAGTGGCAAAGGAGACAGAGAACAGTGGTGCTGTCGACTGGCAGCATCTATGCTGTCATTAACTCCACGCTTGCTCACCTCATCTGTCCTCTAAACAGAGAACAAAAATCAGTGCTTGTAGGACCATTGTTAGGTTCTGCACAGCTACGTCATATTCCTAGGTCAACACAGCACATGAGGTGGTTGCTCTTCAAGTTTAAGAAAATCTGATTGCACTTGAATTACCTCAGTCAGTCTTAAGGAGCCTTTCCCCCCCTGCTATGGGATGAGCTGCTTTTCCATCCTCACTTGCTCCTTTGCTTCTCAGCTTTTGATAGATGGGTATGTGTCTCCCTGCTCTGTAGATGTAGTGTTGTATATGAACCTGTGCTCAGTATCCTCAAGGACTGGAAGGAGTCTAACATTGCTCTTGGGGGTGTCAGCAGGCCATAGTTTGTCTGTAGACGTAGTGTTGTGTATAGACCTCTGCTCAGTATCCTCAAGGACTGGAAGGAGTCTAACGTTGCTCTTGGGGATGTCAGCAGGCAATAGTTTGTCTGTAGACGTAGTGTTGTGTATGGACCTCTGCTCAATATCCTCAAGGACTGGAAGGTGTCTAACACTGCTCTTGGGGGAGTCAGCAGGCAATAGTTTTTCCAAAGACTCAAGCTTGAAGTTGGAGTAGATGTTCCGCAACTGAGTAGATGTGTGGTGTTGATTAAAACCCTAAAGCTAAAGCAGACTGCCAAAATGCAGCAGTTCCTCGTGACAGCTAAGAATGTCTAATGTTGTCCTTTCTTTTTTTTTTATCTTCAACCAGGAAGAGATTGCTGTGGCTTGGGATGTAATTCGCACAGAGCCTATAATAGTGCGGTTGCACTGTTCGCTTACACAGTACTTAAATGGTCCAGGTCAGTCATCTCTGTGTTCTTCATGTGCCTTGTATGATGTCTTAAGTCTGAGCCATCTGCTAGGTCAGCGATGCTCGTTCACTGCCAACTCTTTGATCCTGCATAAGCTCAGACGAACTGGCTGAGAACATTTCTGCTGGTCTGAAACACGTCTGCAGCCTGAAATAATGACACCAGCATCAATTTTTTTTTAGGTTGATTTTTGGAACCTGTTTCCCTGGTATCCTTTGAAATGTAATCGCTTCCTCTAGTACTAGGACGCTTTCTTGTATGTGGTTTAAATCATAGAATCATAGAATGGTTTAGGTTGGAAGAGACCTCAAAGATCAGCCAGTTCCAACCCCCCTGTGCCATAGGCAGGGACACCTCCCACTAGATCAGGATGCTTAAGACCTCTTCCAGCCTGGCCTTCAACCCCTCCAGGCAGAGAGCAGCCACAACCTCCCTGGGCAACCTCTGCCTGTGTCTCGCCACCCTCACTGTGAAGAACTTCCTCCTAACATCCCGTTTAAATCTCCCCTCTGCCAGTTTGAACCCATTCCCCCTTGTCCTGTCATTACAAGACCTTGTGAGCAGTCCCTCCCCAGCCTTCCTGTAGGTCCCCTTCAGATACTGGAGGCTTGCTATAAGATCTCCTTGAAGCCTTCTCTTCTCCAGGGTGAAAAGCCCCAACTCCCTCAGCCTGTCCTCATAGCAGAGGTGCTCCAGCCCTCTGATCATTTTCATGGCCCTCCTCTGGACTCTCTCCAGCAGTTCCATGTCCTTCTTGTGCTGGGTGGATCCAGAACTGCACACAGTACTCCAGGTGATTTTGGAAATCAGGCATAATCTGTGTAGATGAGATATCACTAATAAGGTATGCAAGACATTGCAACACATGGATGTGTCCTTTTTCACATACTTTTGAAGAACCATGCCATGGTAATTATCCTTTCAGCTTATGATTTTTATGCCTCCATGCTCATCTTTTTACTTGAATGAGTTGTAGTGGTTCCAAGAGTTGCCTGCCCTCCCACACAATGAATTCACTCAGACTAGACTCAGCCAGCTATAAGTTAAGAAATGAAGCTTTATATTCACAGCTTAGCATAATGTACAAGTAGGCACTTAAAATATATTGCAAATATTTGCAGCTATATACAAGTTAAAAGTAATGCAGAAGCACAATACCCCTCCCAAAAATCGGAGTGCCCAGGAGGGGCTCCCAACCACTTTTCCACCTTCTTTTCACTCTCCTCCCTTATCCCAGAGTCTGCCTTACAAAGTGAATGGGAGGAATTGTTAAAGGGGGGTTAAGAGGGAAATGATTAGTTGGGTTATTTGCAGGATTGGGCAGAAGCAGTTAATACAGCAGAAGCCAGGGAGAGACACAGACTGCCTTACCTATGTTTCTGTCCTTGTTTTTATACATCTCAACAATGTATGAGTGAGTTAGACATCACCATTGTTTTTCTTTTCACAGCCTGTAATCTAATCTCTCCCATTAAAATATTCCAATTAGCTTCAAACCAATACATGAGTAAAGCTTCCTCATGAGACTAAAAAAATGGTTAGACTCCTGACCAACTGATTCTGAAGCATTCATATGCAAGAGTCGAGTTCAGATTTATTTTTACCATGGAAGTCAGAACTGAGTTGCAGTTTGTATCAAGACTTGCCTGGCTTTGGAGACTTCCAGTACAAGCTGTCAGTTCAGGCTTGTATTTGTGGAAGAATTCTGCCCCTGGAAAATGAATAGATATTTCCAGTCATAATATGTTTAAGCAGAATCTGTCACAATGAGCTATTTTTATGAGATATGCTGCCTGCTGATGCTAACTGTAAGCTATATTCTGTTTGTCCAAATAAGCATTTTGTTACATCAGTCTTGTTTTTGTTGTTGTTTTGTTGGGTTGTTTTTTGTTTTTTTTCCCTTCTTTTCCTGAACTTTGGTCTTTTTGTCCATATTTTTGTGCTTCAGTCTTTTTGTCTTCTTTTTTTTTTTTCTTTTTTAATACGTAGATCTAAAAATACTTTTTTTTTTTTTTCATAGTGAGTAGCAGTGTCAGTAGTCAAACTATTTCTGTCAAAATGTAATCTAAGCCGTAAAAAAAGTGCGCGGCAAGGCAGAGAAGGTGAAGCATGAAGTGCAGCGTGCAGCAAGAAATGATCTAGTGAAATGGGAAAGAAACAACATGATACACTCTGCACTGCTAGCAAGGTTAAAATGGGAAAGCTTAGTGTCCAGTCCTGCAGCTGACTGATTGAGGGAGTGCCTGAGTAGGGAGAAAGGCAATAAAGAGCAGGGCCATACGCAAGCGCTTCACTAATTAAACACTGTGAGCTCCGCTGCTGTTGCAGCTATGTCTCTTCATATAGAAACATAGTCAGGGCTGGAAGGGACCACAAGGATCAGCTAGTTCCAATCCTCCTGCCATGCCCAGGGACATCCTACCCATATCAGGCTGCCCACAGCCTCTGCCAGCCTGGCCAAAAACACCTCCAGAGATCTGGCCCCAAACACCTCCCTGCAGGGGCAACCCATTCCAGCCTCTCACCACTCTCATGCTGAAGAATTTCCTCCTCACATCGAGTCTGAATCTCCCCATCTCCAGCCTTGCTCCATTCCCTCTAGTCCTGTCACTCCCTGATAGCCTCAAAAGTCCCTCCACAGCTTTCTTGTAACCCCCTTCAGATACTGAAAAGCCACAAGAAGGTCCCCTGGGAGCCTCCTCTTCTCCAACCTGCACAGCTCCAACTCTTTCAGTCTGTGCTCAGAGCAGAGGTGCTGCAGCCCTCTGAACATCATCTTTGCCCTTCTCTGGACACACTCCAACATGTGTCAGAACAGGGCAGTGAAATCCACCATCTTTTATGTTAACAGGATTTTTTCTCTCTGAATTCCTTTCCCTCCAGCAGCCCCTTTCCCCTCCCCCCCCTTTATTTTTTTGAGAGAGAGGTTATGCTACGTCTTTTCTTCCTATAATACTTCCTATTAATGAATTAGAGAAACAGAAGTGCTCCAACCCACAGTGGTGGGGTTGTAGCTGTGTAAATCCTGGGGATAGGATAGGACAGGAGTAGAATCAGCCAGGTTGGAAGAGACCTCCAAGATCATCCAGTCCAACCTGTCACCCAGCCCTATGCAATCAACTAGATCATGGCATCAAGTGCTCCATCCAGGCTTTTCTTGAACAGCTCCAGAGCTGGTGACTCCACCACCTCCCTGGGCAGCCCATCCCATTCTTCTGGTTAATAGCTTGTCTCATTACTGTATTTTGGACTGCTTCTCCCATTTGTGTTAGAGACCTGAGACAAGGGTGAATCAATCTATGGAGGTAC
>VWZI01022540.1:8526-21982 GCA_013396835.1 Psilopogon haemacephalus | reverse complement strand
CACCTGCTGGGAAGAGCCCAGCAAAGAGTCACAAGGATGACTGAGACACTTGAGCATCTCCCCTATGGAGAGAGCTTGAGAGCTCTGGGGCTGCTTAGTCTGGAGAAGAGAAGGCTGAGAGATCTGATCAATGCATACAAATATTTGAAGGCTGGTGGTCAAGTGTCTGGGGCCAAGCTCTTTTCACTGGTCAGCAGCAATGAGCCAAGGAGCAACAGATACAAATGGGACAGAGAAAGATTCAGCTCCACATGTGGAGAAACGTCTTTATAGTGAGGGTGCTGGAGGACTGGAGCAGGCTGCCCAGAGAGGTTGTGGAGTCTCTTTCTCTGGGCAATTTCAAACCCTGCCTGGATGCCTTCCTGCGTGCACTACCCTGAGTGATGCTGCCTTGGCAGGGGACTTGGACTGGATGAGTTCTGCAAGTCCCTTCCAGACTCTAAAGTTCTGTGATTCAGTCCCATTCAGTCCCTGCAATGATATATCTAACTCACTTTATTCAGCAGATCCAGCACTAGAGGACTCGCTCTTATGTCTCTACTGAGACTGGCAGCAGACAGCACATGTGGATCAAGCCATCTGGAAAGACATCCAGAGTTTGCTTTAGCTCCAAGTGACAGTGAATTTTCTACACACACATCCCTAATCATAGTGAATCATCGCTGCTAAGATGCCCCTCTGCAGTCTGCTTGCCTGGCTTCTGGTAGCTGGAGACAGAACAAAGGGGAATGGCCTCAAGCTGAGGCTGGGGAGGTTTAAATTGGACATTAGGAAAATGTTTTTCACTGAGAGGGGTGGTCAGGGACTGGGAATGAGCTGCCCAGGGAGGTGGTGGAGTCACCCGCCCTGTATGTGTTTAAGGGTGGTTTGGATGCGGTGCTTGGGGATATGGTTTAAGGTGAATCTTGTAGAGTAGGGTTCTAGGTTGACTTGGTGATCCTGAGGTGCTTGGCCAGCCTAGATGTTTCTGTGATTCCATGATTCTGTTATGCCTCTCTGAATCATGTTCACACAGCTCTTGATGCACTTACCAAGCTACTCTACCCATCGAGCAAAAAAAACCTCCTGCTGTTGCATGTGGGAGGAGGCTGGCTCTGGTGGAGAGAAGCTTTAAGGAGAGCTTGATGTTCTCCCATGGAACAGGCCTTTTCTATCCATATATGGACAAATCTGAAAGAGGTGGCAAGTCGACTGTCAGTGTAAAGGAGCAAGGCAATGAGTTCTTGGGCTGTGTTATTCTCCTTCCATCCACAGTTGGCTTAAAGCATTTTGTTCACAGAATCACAGAACCATTTAGGTTGAAAGAGATCTCTAAGACCACCCAGTCCAACCCTTAACCCAGCACTGCCAGGTCACCACTGAACCATTTCCCTCAGCACCACATCTATGTAAGGTTTGAAGCCCCTCCAAAGATAGGGACTCCCCCACTGCCCTGGGCAACCTGTCCCAGGGCCTGGCAACCCTTCCTTTGAGATGATTGTTATACTGACACCTTCCAATCTGGCAGAGGGTTCTAGAACTTAATTAGTTAACATTTGTGAACTGTGAACGCATTCTCTGATAGGAGCTATTAAACATTAGAGCAAAATGCTAACAATCTTGGCGTGCTCAGCTTTGGGACAGGTGAAAAGTGAATGAATGACATTCCCTACATCATCAGGAATCTCTTGGGTTACTTCAAATGCTATGATCCGTCTCTTATGGATTTCCAGGCTATTTCTGCAACTCTAATTCTGATGAAAAACATTAAGTCTGACTGTCAGCTGCAATCTGTGCTCCCTCCTTACCTATGTATCAATGCTAAACACTCTGACTAGCATGAAGGCACTTGAAACTTGTGAGGAAAGCATCCAAGTTACCCATATATCTCAGCTCCTGAGGTGGAAAGACTTTATGGAGCTGCACAAGTCAGGATGGCTGTTGTGTTTAGACTGTCACCTTCCATCATGTCCCACTTCGAAAGCAGCTGATGGAGATTTTACCTGTCTGCTGTTCTGGTTTGAGTAAGTGAAGCTCAGCTGTGGTTGTAGTTTTCTCTTTCTTTCTTTCTTTCTTTCTTTCTTTCTTTCTTTCTTTCTTTCTTTCTTTCTTTCTTTCTTTCTTTCTTTCTTTCTTTCTTTCTTTCTTTCTTTCTTTCTTTCTTTCTTTCTTTCTTNCTTCCTTCCTTTCTTCCTTTCTTCTTTCTTTTTTTATTTTTTTTTAAATCTCATGTTGGTATTTGCTCAGCTCTGCTCTTAATAAACTAAGCAACTGTATAAAACTGGGCTAGAAATTTATTCAACAAGTTTGCAGATGACTTGCTAGAGGGCATGGATCCATCCAGAGGGACCTGGGCATGCTGCAGAGGTGGAACCAGGCCAAACTCATGACATTCAACAAGGCCACGTGTAAGGTCCTGCAGCTGGGTCGAGGCAATTCCAAGCACAACTCCAGGCTGGGTGGAGAATGGCTAAGAGCAGCCCTGATGAACAGTATCTGGGGGTCTGGGGTGATGAAAAGCTCAAGATGAGGCTGCAGTGTGAGTGCAGCCCAGACAGCAACTGTGTGCTGGGCTGCAGCAAGAGCAGCTGTGGGCAGCAGGACAAGGGAGGGGATTCTGCCCCTTTGCTCTGCTCTCCTCAGACCTTACCTGGAGCACTCTGTGCAGTTCTGGAGTCCCCAACACAAGCAGGACATGGAACTGTTGGAGGCAGTCCAGAGGAGGCCACCAAGATGCTCAGAGGGTTGCAGCAGCTCTGCTCTGAGGATACGCTGAGAGAGTTGGGGCTCTGCAGCCTGGAGAAGAGAAGGCTNCTGCTCTCCTCAGACCTTACCTGGAGCACTCTGTGCAGTTCTGGAGTCCCCAACACAAGCAGGACATGGAACTGTTGGAGGCAGTCCAGAGGAGGCCACCAAGATGCTCAGAGGGTTGCAGCAGCTCTGCTCTGAGGATACGCTGAGAGAGTTGGGGCTCTGCAGCCTGGAGAAGAGAAGGCTTCCAGGAGACCTTGGAGCACCTTGCAGGATCTGAAAAGGGACCTACAGGAGGGCTGGGGAGGGACTATTCATGAGGTCTTGTAATGAGAGGATGAGGAGGAATGGGTTTAAAGTGACAGAGGGGAGATTGAGACTGGATGTTAGGGGGAATTCTTTACAGTGAGGGTGACAAGACACTGGCACAGGTTGCCCAGGGAGGTTGTTGCTGCTCCCTGCCTGGAGGTGTTCAGGATCATGTTGGATGAGGCTTTGAGTGACCTGTTCTAGTGGGAGGTGTCCCTGGCTGTGGCAGGTTGTTGGAACAGGATGAGCTTTGAGGTCCCTTCTGACCTAAACTGTTCTATGATTCTATGGGAGAAGCTGAGAGACTGCTGGTGTAGCCAGTTCCCTGTGCAGGCTACAGCTGCTTTGAGTCTGATCCAGATTTGAGCCAGGAAAAAGATCTTTCAGCAAACTACACAGCAGCATGCAACTCATGGCAGCAATGAAGAAAAAGGCATTTTTGCATTCATAGGATTTTTGCCCCACTTTGGGTTGTATTTTGGGCTGTCTGTACTGCAGGTAGAAATGTTCTTCGCCTTGTTTAATTCCACTTTGATACTTTAAAAAAGCACAGATAACCTTCCCAAGTTGCACAACCACTCTGAGAGGGTGTTCAGTCACCAAGTGTGAACTTTCAATGTTACTTGGCAAATAAAATGTGAAAAATCCTTCCCCCCACCCCCGCCAAAAAAAAGAAAAAAAGAAAAAAAAAAGGTTTCTAAGAACATGTAACTTGGTGTTGTTGTTTTATATTCTGTGTGTAAAATGCAAGGTTTTTTTCATCTGGGTCGAGGCAATCCCAAGCACCAATATAGGCTGGGAAGTGACTGCCTTCAGAGCAGCCCCGAGGGGAGGGACTTGGGGTGCTGGTGGATGAGAAGCTCAACAGGAGCCAGAAGTGTGCACTTGCAGCCCAGAGAGCAACCAGAGGCTGGGCTGCAGCAAGAGCAGTGTGGGCAGCAGGGTGAGGGAAGTGATCCTGCCCCTCTGCTCCACACTGCTGAGACACCACCTGGAGCACTGCATCCAGTTCTGGAGCCCCTGGGACAAGAGGGATATGGAGGTGCTGGAAGGTGTCCAGAGAAGGGCTATGAGGATGATGAGAGGGCTGGAGCTGCTCTGCTGTGAGGACAGACTGAGGGAGTTGGAGATGTTGAGTCTGGAAAAGAGAAGGCTCCCAGGTGACCTTCTTGTGGCCTTTCAGTATCTGAAGGGGGCATGGGAAAGCTAGGGAGGGACTTTTTAGGATGCATATAAAATAACCAGGCATGTTGGTGTCACCAGGAGATGGTGGAAAAAAAGCCAGTCGCATTCTGTCTCAGTGCTTCCTTAATGTCAGCCAAGAAGCTGCCCACGTTTCCAATCCTGGGTTTCAAGATGGGCACAAAAAGGTTCAGTCCAGTGTATAAAATCTAGCTCTGCTTTGCAGAGTTTTCTCAGGGAGAGCCAGGACCCTGGTGTTCCTCTGGCTCAATGGTTTCTGTTAAACACTAGAGTAAGTTGCTCCTTAGTTTGTGTTTGTTTTGTTGGTTATTTTGTTTTTTGTTTTTTTAATTTATTGTTGAGTCAGTTCCTATCAATACTACTCACAGCAGTTTTAGTTATAGCTGCTCTATAATTTGAGCTGTTGTTAGGCTATGAAGGACTCTTGTACGCAACGAGAGATTGAAAGAGGAGTGGAGTTCTTTAGGGCTAAAAAGATCACAGGATCACGGATCACAGGATCACAGGAATTGATTTGGGCTTCACCATGGAACTTTTGACAATGGTGGGATGCAGCCATCTGGAGAGACTTTTTGAGTATGGCTCTTCTCTGTATCAAGCTCACAAAGCGTCAGGGGTTGGAAGAGGCCCAAAGGGATCATCTAGTCCAAACCCCCTGCCAGAGCAGGACCAGAGAATCTAGTTCATGTTGCACAGTAACACATTTAGACAGGCCTTGTAAATCTGCAGAAAAGGAGACTCCACAACCTCTCTGGACAGCCTGTGTCAGTGCTCTGGGACCCTTATAGTCAAGAAGTTCTTCCTTATGTGGAGGTGCAACTTCCTGTGCTGTTGTTCATACTCATTGCTTCTTGTTCTATCCCAGGGCACAGCTGAGAGGAGTTTGTCCTCTCCTTCTTGACCCCCCCAGCTCTCAGATACTCATAAACATTGATCAGGTCCCCTCTCAGTCTTCTCTTCACCAGACCAAACAGCTCCAGGTCCCTCAACCTCTCCTCACAGGGCAGTGCTCCAGCACCTTCAGCATCTTCGTAGCACTCCCTTGGACTCTCTCCAGTAGATCCCTGTCCCTCCTGAACTTGACCTGCTGGCCACAGCCCTCTGAATGTCTCTCAGAGCCCCACTGGCCTTCTTGCCCACAAGGTCACATTGCTGTCCCATGGATAGCCTCTTGTCCACCAGGACTCCGTGGTCCTTCTCCACAGGGTTGCTGTCCATCAGATCACCTCCCAGTCTGTTCTGGTGATGATGATCTCAGTGACTTCCTCTGAGGTCCCTCTGGTAGGCCATTTCACAGCCGCCTGGATTGTTCTTGTCTCTGGAGCAGCTTGGTCTTTTCATGATTCCTTTTCCAGATGATGGTCATAGCATTCAGCAGTTTATCTCATATAAGGCCACTGAAATGTGGACTGGACATTCTGATAAGAAGTCGACACAGCTTAACCAGACCATCAGGAATAGAATCATAGAATCAGTCAGGGTTGGAAGGGACCACAAGGACCATCTAGTTCCAACCCCGCCCTGCCATGGGCAGGGACACTTCATCTAAAAGCCTTTTGACAGATGGTTCCAAGTCTTTCGAAAGTGTTGAATTCTGTTAATACTTTGAAACCTACTTAAAATTTCCACTGAATGGCGTTTCCAGTCGTGCAGTTTTCGGTACCAGTACCGTTAAGTGGAGCCGTTAAAAGCAGGATGCTGTTGCTCTCTGTTTCAAAAGCCCGATTCACTGACAAGGACTTCAAAAGCATCTAAATGACTCTCGAGGTTTTGAAAGCTCTGTGCCCAGAGGGGCATTCGGACCAGCTGAAGATCTTTTCAGAATGCTTTTCAGGTTATGAAAATGAAGAACATCTGCCAAGAGAAGATGTGGCTTGTCCTCTGAGTGAGAGTGGCAGCTTAGGCAACAGAAAAGAGGGTATTAAATCAGTGTTTGTCCTGCAAGAGGAAAGCTACTGTGTTTTGTTTGCAGGTGAAAACCTGAAGAAAGCTGGAAAACCAGGATTCTGTTTCCTGGGGGGAAACTGAGACTTTTTCTTTCTTAAGTAGGATTCCACTCCATTAGAGAGTTTCAGGGCCCTGTTAGGGTGCTGGACCACCTCACATAAACTATCACAGAATCATGAAGGCAGGAAGGGCCCTTGAAAGCTCATCCAGTCCAACCCCGCTGCCAGAGCAGGGTCACCTAGAGCAGATCACACAGGAAAGTGTCCAAGTGGGTCTTGAATATCACCAGAGAGGGAGATTCCACAGTCCCACCAGGCAGCCTGTTCTTACCCTGAAAGTTTTGATTAGATAATCCTCCAAGTCCCTTCCACCCTGGTATTCTACGCATCTTTTGAAAACAGAAGAAGCATGTAAACACCTTCCTGCTTCTTTGTTTCTTGAGCAGAGTGCTATTCCCTGGAAGAGATTTTAGGGTCAGCAGTATCTCTAGATGTCCTTGTTTTTAATATTTGTCTGCCAACATAGCATCTTTATTGCTGTTTTGATTCCCACATTTTTGTGCATAGCCTTCAGCCCAGCTAGCTCCAGCTGAATTATATGGGGCACTTGTGACACGGATGACTGATCTTTTTCTCCTGTTTTTGGTGGTTTTTCTTCTTCTTTTAAATTTTGTTTTTCTTTTTCATTTTTTTAAATTTTCCTTTTCCTTTTTCTTTCTTTCTTTCCTTCTTTCTCTCATCTCTTTCTTTCCTTCTTTCTTTTCCTTCCTTTCTTTCCTCTTTCTTTCTTTCTTTCTTTCTTTCTTTCTCTTTCTTTCTTTCTTTCTTTCTTTCTTTCTCTTTCTTTCTTTCTTTCTTTCTTTCTTTCTCTTTCTTTCTTTCTTTCTTTCTTTCTTTCTCTTTCTTTCTTTCTTTCTTTCTTTCTTTCTCTTTCTTTCTTTCTTTCTTTCTTTCTTTCTCTTTCTTTCTTTCTTTCTTTCTTTCTTTCTCTTTCTTTCTTTCTTTCTTTCTTTCTTTCTCTTTCTTTCTTTCTTTCTTTCTTTCTTTCTCTTTCTTTCTTTCTTTCTTTCTTTCTTTCTCTTTCTTTCTTTCTTTCTTTCTTTCTTTCTCTTTCTTTCTTTCTTTCTTTCTTTCTTTCTCTTTCTTTCTTTCTTTCTTTCTTTCTTTCTCTTTCTTTCTTTCTTTCTTTCTTTCTTTCTCTTTCTTTCTTTCTTTCTTTCTTTCTTTCTCTTTCTTTCTTTCTTTCTTTCTTTCTTTCTTTCTTTCTATTTATTTCCTTATTTCCTTTGTGTCCTTTCCTTATTACTGGCTTTGAAGGTGCAATCCCTCAAGGAGACTCACAGAAAGATAGGGTGGCAAAGTGTATTAACTTAGCATTTGGGGCAGAGTAGCTCCTACAAAAAGCTTTGCATTTGAGAAGTTTCAGTATTGACACATGAAAAAAAAAATCTCAAGAAATAAAAACACATTAAAAGCAGAAGTGACTTACTAGAAAATGTTGGACAGTTAAAATACTGTAGTAGAGGAAGCAAAGGCAAGGCAGGGTGTGGAAAAAAAAAACCCTGTGATGAATGAGTACTGAAAAAATGTGGTGGATGAGTACTAAAAAAAAATATGCAATCAGAAAAATCAAAGCTGTTGGGCAAACAGAAGTGAAGAACAACACAAACAGAGCCTGGAGATCAGAAGAACTTGCAATAGAGGAAGGCAAGTTCTGGGAAAATCCTTATGAACAAAAAGAATGCCTTAGAAGTGGTCTCTCTGTCAATCAGGAAGCAAGTGAAAGCCTAGGTAGGGTCGCACAAAGTTTTTTAGTAGCTTTCAGAAGGCTGTTTTGGAAAAGCAAGGGAAACAGCATCGAGTAGTTCAGAATTTAGTACAATGTTAAAAGAAAATGACCAGCCAAACAAACAACAGTATGCCAATGCATCATTCATCTCACTCCTCTCTTAGAGAGAGAACCTGAGTGCTCCTGCTACACATGAAAAAGCAAAAGGACAAGAGGTTTTATATTTCTTTTATTTTTTTTTTTTTTGGCTGGTTCTCTTAGGCAATTCTGAAGAGTCTGCAAGTGTTTGGGCTACACCTGGTGTTTTGTAAAAAGTCATTGCAAGCAGATGCGAGTACAAATAAAAATTCAAAAGCCCCTAAGAGACTGGAATCTTCAAAGCAACTCAGAAGCATAGACTCATAGAATCAGTCAGGGCTGGAAGAGACCACAGGATCAGACAGTTCCAACCCCCCTGCCATGCACCCTACCCTAGATCAGGCTGCACACAGCCTCATCCAGCCTGGCTGCAAACACCTCCAGGGATGTGGCCCCAACCACCTCCCTGGGCAACCCATTCCATGCGCTCAAGACTCTTATGGTGAAGAACTTCCTCCTCATGTCCAGTCTGAATCTCCCCACCTCCAGCTTTGTTCCATTGCCCCTAGTCCTGTCACTATCTGATATCCTAAAAAGCAGTATCTTAAAGATGTGCTCTTGTCAGAGTTTGGAGGACTGCCCCTTTTGTCTTGCTTTAGCTGAATCTGCTGCAATGCAGAGACTACAAAAGTAGAATCCCTCCTCAGACTTTGCACTCACAGGGCACAAATTATTCCAGTGGAATAATTTCTACATTTTGTGAATGGGTAAAATCACCTGTCAGCAGTAACATGGCACTAATTCCTCTCCATTTAATCTAATGAGCATTTCTAGATGCTGTAGTGCTTATGTGTGAGTTCTTAGGTGAAGAATTAATTCTACACATCCACTGTGGAAAAATGTGAATAATTTCTTAATCAACCACCTTCAGTACTAAGTAGAGCACTCTCCCAGTCAAATTCTGTAAAACCACATCAAGAAAGCAGATAATTTAAAGACAATGCTGTAACAGTATGGGTGGGATCTATTCCAAATTAGCAAGGTTTATTAATTTTGATAGTTAGCAATCTCACCACGGACCATAATTTTTAATAGTAATAGGTTCTTTGCACAGAGGGAAATAAACAGGGAATCTAGAACACTAGCAATAATATAACAAAAATAAACTGTTTAGGAAAGAGAATCCTTGTGGCCAATATGCCCCTCTCCCTCCAGGGAGACCCGAGAGGCTCAATTCTGCTAAGGCAGAAGGCACAATGGAATTCAGTTACAGAGAGGCTTACGAATATTTACTCACAAAAATATTATCTCTGCATTCCTGGGGCTAACCACAGTTTCCAGACAGTACCCAAACACTTGAAGGGAGAGCTGTTGGTGTCTTAATAGCTGTTTAGGGGCTTCTAGATCTTCCTAGGCTCAAGTAGGGTGCTGGGAAAGAGGCAGACAATCTCTGACCTGATTCTGGTTCCTCTTGGACTCCAGACTTGGCAGAGAGTTTTGCAGAGGCACAGGCAGGATGTCTTGCAGAGGTGGTCAGAGCACAATGTCAGTGGCACTTCTCACCACTATGTGAGGAATTTAATTACTTCTTTCTCCTGGTAAAAACCTGGAGCACAGCAAGTTTCCAGGTCATTAAAGCTTGTACATCAAAGCTTTGCTGGTCTGAAGCACGAGAAGGAGCAGAACATACTGGGCAGAGCGCTGCTTGCAACTTAGCTCCATTTATATTATTTGCCCAAGTGCAATGGCTCCTTTGTCCATACTGATTCAACAACCAGAATGGCACTTTGCTAAACTGACCACACTAGGTGAACCCAGGGTTTGCTCACCCTTATTTGGGCAAGACACTCACAAGTGCATAAACACCTGTGGGTACCTGTTTATCACTTTGGGATGGGACATTATGGCCCAAGCCTCTGTTGTCCTCCCAGCCTTGCTTCCCCCATCAGCAGAAGGCTGGAGCAAGCCAGGACATGTTTTAGACCTATGGGGCCTTCCTCGACAAATGCTTATTTATAGAGTGGTCAATGTTGCCTTAGTGATCAGGCCAAGACTTCAGACTGAGGGACAGATGCCAAGTGCTTTTCCTCCCTACTGGTGAAATCTCCTGCTGTTTACATGGCTTCGTGCCTGTGGTGCTCATGGACTCATTGTTTGCTCTGTAACAGCAGAGAAACTTCACTGTTTGCTCTGTAGCAGAAGCAGCAGCAGGGAAACTGCTTTTATGAAAAGCTTTGAGAAACTTTCACATTCCATGGATTGCTCTCAGTATAGCACATACCTGAGATTCCTCCACCAGCTCTGGAGGTAAAGGGAGGTTGTACGAGCTAATTTTGATACCCAGACTTTGTGCAGATGAGACTCCAAGGCAGTGAGACCAAAAAGAGAGCTAGATTAGAAATGTATTAAGGATTATGTCCTTAATGTTAAAAGTGATTTCAGGTTGGGAGGCTCTCAGTCCATGCCTGGTGCTTCATTTATATGTGGAGCAGAAAAAGAGGAGAAGAGGAGGCTCCAAGGTGACCTTCTTGTGGCCTTTCGGTATCTGAAGGGGTCTACAAAAAAGCTGGGCAGGGACATTTTAGGATATCAGGTAGTGACAGGACTAAGGGGAATGGAGCAAAGTTGGAGGTGGTGAGATTCAGACTGGAGGTGATGAGGAAGTTCTTGAGCATGAGAGTGGTGAGACTCTGGAATGGGCTGCCTGAGGATGTGGTTGGAGCCACATCCCTGGAGGTGTTTAAGGACAGGCTGGATGAGTCTTTGGACAGGCTGATGTAGGGTAGGGTGTCCCTGGCCATGGCAGGGGGATTGGAACTAGATGGTGGTTGTGGTCCCTTCCAACCCTGACTGATTCTTTGATTCTGTGATAACATCAGAACAGTGTGATGCCTGCATCTCTGCACCTCCTGTGGCAGAAACCACTCCCTGCATAGCAAACTGAACTTATGGATTTGCTAAGGAGAAGTGTCAGGTTAACGAGACAGCTTTTGCTGACCTAATTCAAACAATACCCTTCAACGTTAAAGAAGAATTTGGATTGGACTTTGGACTTTTTTTTTTTTTTTCTGAAGGGAAAAGTTATTCATAACGAAAAATTCTACAAACTGTTTTTGCTGCTGCTGTATCCAATGTCTGTTAATGAACAGGGACAGCGGGGCTGACATGCTCATGTTTAACATTCAGGTCCTATCATACTGATCTGTCCTTCAAGGAATGCTAGAAGATTACCTTAGTCTTGACAGCCTGATCTGCTAGGAGCTTATTTTCCAGTAGGTCCTGCAGATACCTGCTGCAATGTACACACCACTTCTGCTGATTGCATCCACCACCCTCTTTAGTGGCCCCAGTACAGGTCACTTCCAGTGGTCTGACTCTCAGACAATGCAAACAAGGATCCTTGGCAGGATTCAAGGCAATCAGCTTCACAGAAGCACAGAGTCACTGAGGCTAGGAAAGACTTCTGAGACCATCAAGTCCAGCCCATAACCTAACATGACCACATCAGCTAAACCATGACACCAGGTGCCACATCCAATCTTTCCTTAAAGACCTTCAGGGATGGCAACTCCATGACCGCCCTGGGCAGCCCATTCTAGTGCCTAATCACCTTTCTCTGAGGAAGTGCTTCCTAATATCCCACCTAAACTTTCCCTGGAAAAGCCTCAGACCATGATCTCTTGTCCTATCACTAATTGCCTTAGAGAAGAGCCTGACCCCCACCTGACTACAACTTCCTTTTAGGTAGTTGTAGAGGGTGATACAGTCTCCTCTAAGTCTCCTCTTCTCCAGGCTGAACACCCCCAGCTCCCTCAGCCTCTCTGCATCAGATTTTATTTCCAGCCCCCTCTCCAGAAATTTGCTGTGAGATGTATTTGTATGCCTGTGAGTGTATATGTTAGAGGGGGGAGGAACGTGCAGTAAAAAGCATCAGAAGGTGGTGGAGGGTGTCTGCGGACCTGTTCAGTGAATTTCTCTAATTGTCACTTTTCCTTCTCTTTCTTTTCCCTTCCGCTTCCTCCATTCTCTTCTCCCATTTACTGTCAGGAAGCGCCACCTCTGAAGGGTCAATTCAGTACAGCCTGGCCCCGACACAGACGGATCTCAACAACACTTCCAACAGTGAGTCAATTTGCAATTGGTGGGCTGCTTGAAATGGTGGTGTTCTGTGTGCAGGTAGAAGGTGAAAGAGCTCTGCAGAGGACTTCCGTAAGTGGTAGAGTGCAGATCGGCCACCCATAGCTAGCTCTGGTTGGAGCATCCTGCAAGTCCTGATGCCTCATTTAAACAGTTATATAAAGGTAGCTTTTGGTGGAAGGTAAAAGATTTCTGATGTGCAAGGGCTGGTGCTAGCACATTTTACCAACAGAACAGGTCTTCAGAGCTGAATGCTGTTCAGAGAAAACTAACCACTAAGAAAACCTGAGACACTTCAGCTGACTAGAATCCACACATAGAAGTGGTGCTTTACTGAATTTTTACTTTCCCAGCTGCAGGCAAGGGCTGCCAAGTGTCAGATTTGCATAGGAGTGCTGATCTGCTTTAGGACAGAGGAAGAGACCTTGCTACAAATCACCTGTAGAGGTAATTTAGCTGCTGTTAGATCCTCTGGTGCTCCCTGGAGCACCTGGAGGAGGAAGCCGAGCCCTTTGATGGTATAATGCACTCTTTCTATCTCATTATGTGTACCCACAACATAAACCAACATTTATGATCCCAGTCCTCAGTTGTCCCTTTTCCTGCTGTGTTGTGGAGATACACCCTTTGTAGGACCCTCTGTGTTCATCCACAGAGCAAATGAAAATGACAGCTGTTCTTGCCTGTTCTTAAAAGGTGCTGCTTTCCTATATTTTCCTATTGGGACCAGAAAGCTTTGGCTCAGTATCATAGAGAAGGTGGCTGGGGAAAGAGATAGTGAGCTAAATGAGAAGTGAACAAGTGGATAAGCTGGAAGGGATGGGAAGAGGTGATGGCAGATGGAGAAGACACCAGAAGGGAAAGTAAGTGAAAATGAAAAGATCCAGAGAACGCAGTTCTGGCTCTCCGGAACAGCAGAAAGCTGAAAACGTCACGGCAACCTGATTTCTAGCTGAGCTATCTGGCCTGAGATCTGGGGAATCTTCATTTCATGGGCAGTAGGACAAGTGACATCTTCTGTCAGGGACTGAGCAACCAGGCCCTGTTGCTAGGCAAAGGCTGACCACCAGAGCAACGTAATTTGTAGGATGGCGCTTATGGAAAGGTAGTAAAAGCGGTTGCAAACTACTGAACAGCGGCGGGGTTAACACTGTTCTGTCAGTCCGTGGTATCCTCAGCATCACTCTGACATTTCCCCTGTATAATGGGTATCTGTGAGAAGATGCAGCTATTTGCTGACGTCTTTGAACACGTTCGTAAAAAA
>VWZI01022539.1:20690-43229 GCA_013396835.1 Psilopogon haemacephalus | reverse complement strand
GCTGAGAGTCTGCAAATTTCACATCTTGTTTGCTCTGAATAACTGGGGCAGCTTTACAAGTATAGAATAGAATAGAATAGAATAGAATAGAATAGAATACAATACAATACAATACAATACAATACAATACAATACAATACAATACAATACAATACAATACAATACAATACAATAGAATAAGCCAGGTTGGAAGAGACCTCCAAGATCATCCAGTCCAACTTAGCACCCAGCCCTATCCAATGGCACTAAGTGCTCCATCCAGGCTTTTAGAATCATAGAATCAGTCAGAGTTGGAAGGGACCACAAGGATCATCTAGTTCCAAATCCCTGCCATGCTCAGGGACACCCTACCCTACATCAGGCTGCCCACAGCCTCTTCCACCCTGGCTGCAAACACCTCCAGGGATCTGGCCACAACCACACCCCTGGGCAACCCATTCCAGGCTCTCATCACTCTCATGCTGAACAACTTCCTCCTCACATCCAATCTGAATCTCCCCACCTCCAGCTTTGCTCCATTCCCCCTAATGCTGTCACTCCCTGATAGCCTAAATGTCCCTCCCAAGCTTTTTTTGTAAGCCCCCTTTAGATCCTGGAAGGCCACAAGAAGGTCAACTGGGAGCCTTCTCTTCTCCAAACTGAAAAGCCCCAACTCTTTCAGTCTGTCCTTGTCTTTCTCAAACACCTCCAGGGACAGTGACTCCACCACCTTCCTGGTCAGCCCATTCCAATGGCAAATCACTCCGTGAAGAACTTCTTCCTAACATCCAGATAGAGAATGAGGGAGATGATCAAGACAACAAACCATAACTGTGCATGTTGTAGAGGTAGCAGCCACTGTGACAATGCAGTGGTTTTAGCTGAATAAAAAAACCCTGACTTTCCTGTTTCCTATGTGGACCCAGTAAGGGACAACCTTTAGTGAATTTTCTGCTACTCAGTGGGTAGTTTTAAAACATGAAGCAATACTACTTAAATTCTGCAGGCTTTTGTAAGAGCTATGATTTTATGTCACTTTTCTCTCCACTTCCCAAGTGTTCCATAAATCTCAAACTTGTTTGTTTCTTTTTTTTTTTTTTTTAATGTAGGAATCATTTCAACACTTTGTTTCAAGATAAAGTGGGACAAAGTAACTGCAAATTCTTTAGAGTAGCAAACATTAATGATTACTTCTCTTAAATCAGTAGTCCTTTGCCCTTACTCCTTGTGTAACCACTACTTCCTCTTACCTAACAGCAAAAGTAAAGCAAAAGCATGAAAGAGCACAGAAGTTCTGTGGTAGTTTGCTGTCAATGCCATACATGCATTAAACTCCAAACAAAAACTTTCACAGAGAAGCATCAATATTGCTGCTCCTTTTGATTCCTACTTTCCTTCAGCAACTAAGAGGGAGGTAGTTATTTGTGCACTGCAGAAAAGGGATTAGGAGAAATATGGAGTTTACTTATTTATGGTCACTTCTACAGTTTTTACAATTAGGGAGCAATGCTCTGAGAACCTCTGTGCATAATTCAGGGACTCGCTGAATTTCCATCATGAGTGTAGTTTCTGTTTACCAGAAGCGCTGCATTTAAATTCCATTTTTTTTAATATTACCCTTTGCAAATTTAATAATGCATAATACAATAGCTTGCCAAAGCATATAGGGTATCATATTGCCATGTTAAAGAAATTATACTACGTATACAAAAATGGAAATTTTTGTAAAACAAAAGAATGGGGGTTTTTTCTTCCATAATAATGGTCAGATTTTTATGTTGACAGCAATGTCAGAACGAGTTTATATTTTCCTCAGTCTTAATCTTTCCAGATAGTTTGTAATAAGTAAGAGATTGAACTGAAAATGAATATATAGTTCATTCTCCTGAGTCTGCTGATGGTTTGACAAGTTTAACATCTAAACTTTCTTTTAAACAGAATAGTTCCCAGAATTAGAGAATCACAGAATTTCTTAGATTGGAAAAGACCTTCAAGATCATTGAGTCCAATCATTAGTTTCACACTGACAAGTCCCTGACAAAACCAAATCCCTCAGCACAACATCTCAGCAGTATGAATCGCTGTGGTAGGAAAAGACCACCAGGGTCATCCAGGCCAACCTTCATCCCAGCAACCTTAATCACTAGACCATAGCCTCAAGAGCCACATCCACTCTTTTTTTAAACACCTCCAGGAATGGCCAACTCCATCACCTCCCTGGGCAGCCCATTCCAGTGCCTGACCACCCGCTCAGTAAAGGACTTCCTCCCAACATCCAATCTAAACCTCCCCTGATGCAACTTGAGGCCGTAGTTTGGTACTCTCATTGGTGTGAGGAGAATCTCACCTAGCTATCATTTTTGTTGTGGAGTCAGATCTTCCTTTCTCTGTCAAAATTACAAAGTAAGGTAATGTGTTGGTGTCCTGCCTTTTAAGGTACTATTTGTTAAAGCAGCTGCAACAGAAGCATTTGTCCCCTGGAATCTAATGCTGATGGGGGGTGCAAACTGTATTCCACAGTACAGTAACTGTTGCCTCCACAAAAGAAAAAGCCATTCTCAGAAAGGGAAGGCTTTAAGTGCCTGTTTTAGAATCATAGAATGGTTTAGGTTGGAAGAGACCTCAAAGATCATCCAGTTCCAGCCCCCCTGTGCCATAGGCAGGGACACCTCCCACTAGATCAGGATGCTCAAGACCTCATTCAGCCTGGCCTTGAACACCTCCACCACCTTCTTTGAGTTTGGTGCACTGTAGAAAATCTTATAATCTCCTGAACTGTGTACACCACACCTCTGAAACACAAACCTCTTCTCACTAGTTCTACTATCTCGGTTGCTCCTTTAGATTTACTGCTTACGCCATGAAATATAAATTGCGTTTAGCTTTTGTAGGGATCTCTTTTGTGTATTTCTAAGTGGTTCTATTGATTTAATTGGCAAAAGGGAATGATCAGCAGGGCTTTGGCTTTGTGAAAAGAATTCCTTAGAGAAACTGTCTTTTACTGAATTGCAAAGTGTCCAGAGGCTCATTTGGTTTCCTGCCTGGAGGGCAGGACCTCAGTTTCTTGATACCTGAATAGCTCAGCAGCTGAAACCCTTTCTACAGTATTGCAAATGAGCAAGGCTCAAAATATCAGCGTCTTTCACTTACTAATCCTATATGTCAATTGTGAAATATTTTTAAATGTATTTTGGACTCTGATATTTTTGCACCTAAACCAGTCCTTGGATATTCAAGTACTGGATTACTTTTAAATGCGACCTATTTACAAAGCTTAATATAGAATTAAAACCTGTATAATAGATAATTCTGGCCCACGTAGGAACAAATATTTATAGTGTTCCCATCAATATAGGATATCAATAAGGAGCAATGGATGTAAGCTGCAGAACAGGAGGTTCCATTTCAACAAAAGGGGGAACTTCTTCACTGTAAGGATTTCAGAGCATGGCACAGGGTGCCCAGAGAGGTTGTGGAGTCTCCTCTCTGGAGCCTTTCAAGGCCTGTCTGGATGTGTTCCTGTGTGATCTGTGTGAGACTGTCTGGTCCTGCTCTGGCAGGGAGGTTGGACTTGATGATCTCTTTGGGTCCCTTCCAACCCCGAACATCCTGTGAGCCTGTGATAAAGTTATGTATTGCTTATTTTCTTGCTTGCCTTTATATCTGCAGTTTGGGGAAAAAAAAAAATAAAAAGAAGAAGACAGGAACCCTGGCAAACCTTTAGAGAGAGGCAAATTCTAAAGCTAAAAACTCCTGCCCAAAAATACACTTCTTTTGGCAATCTCAGCTATAAGCATAAGGCTTGTTGCATGAAAATAGTTCTGTAAACATGAGGGCAAATGGGGTCACCAAGATCCAAGAAGTGCAAAAAATTTAACACACCTTAGGGAGTTGGGACTTCTAAGCCTGGAGAAGAGAAGGCTTTGAGGAGACCTTATAGCAACCTTCCAGTACCTGAAGTGAGCCTACAGGAGGGCTGGGGAGGGACTGTTCACAAGGTCTTGTAATGACAGGATGAGGGGGAATGGGTTCAAGCTGGCAGAGGGGAGATTTAAACGAGATGTTAGGAGAAAGTTCTTCACAGTGAGGGTGACGAGACACTGGAACACATTGCCCAGGGAGGTTGTGGCTGCTCCCTCCCTGGAGGTGTTCAAAGCCAGGCTGGATGAGGTCTTGAGTGTCCTGATCTAGTGGGAGGTGTCCCTGGCTATGGCACAGGGGGGTTGGAACTGGATGATCTTTGAGGTCTCTTCCAACCTAAACCATAGGCTGGGACACCTCCCACTAGAACAGGTCACTCAAGGCCTCATCCAACCTGGCTTTGAACACCTCCATGATCCTTTGTTTTTCTTTTCAACATTTTCAAATACTTTTGATTGCTTCTGGCTTACAAGTCCAATATCTAGAACAGATTTATCATGGTTAGAACTACCTCAAAAGAGGTTTCTAATGGAGCCCTTCCTGTATCCTGCTATGGCTCCAGTGTCTAACAGTTCCTGTATCTTTCATATGCCTCTTGTACTTCCTACCAGACTCTCTGTCTTTCATTCCTGCCAAGGAAAGCATTCAGGGTATGAGCATTTTGAACAATACTGGGCAGTAGTATTGTTAAGCTAGAATGGTTTTGTGGCAAGATGGTTTCTGACCTTTGAAATATTGGCTCCACTGATGTTAGTTAAGATCTATGCAGTTCCCCTAAATGCTGTTGGTTAATCACTATTTCAAGCTCATGTGGATATATTGTTTAGAATTAGCCAGAGAAATGCCATTCCCTTGAATTTTTGGGCTTTGAGCAGATCCTTGTCAGCAAATTTATATAATGAGTTTGAAATAAAATCAGGTTAGTTTGATTTGGAGTTTTTGAGTCTTATCAAGGAAGATAGGAAGTGGAGAGAAGAAAGTGTTGTTGTGGTGGGTAACATGCATAATTTTTTAAATTTTTCCTTAATCTCTTGAGAATTCCATTCTGCTCTCATACCCTGTGGTCTGTTTTCTCTCAGGCTGGACAATCGCCTTAGTGGTTTGTGAGTGGATATAAACCATGTGCAGTTTCTACAAATCACTTCAGGTTACATGTTAATGCATGATTGGAAGGGACCACAAGGATCATCCAGTTCCAACCTCCCTGCCATGCCCAGGGACACCCTACCCCAGATCAGGCTGCCCACAGCCTCTGCCAGCCTGGCCAAAAACACCTCCAGGGATCTGGCCCCAAACACCTCCCTGGGCAACCCATTCCAGGCTCTCACCACTCTCATGCTCAGCAAATTCCTCCTCACATTCAATCTGAATCTCCCCACCTCCAGCTTTGCTCCATTCCCTCTTAGTCCTGTCACTTCCTGATAGCCGAAAAAGTCCCTCCCCAGCTTTCTTGCAGGCCCCCTTCAGATATTGGAAGGCCACAAGAAGGTCTCCTGGGAGCCTCCTCTTCTCCAAACTGCACAGCCCCAACTCTTTCAGTCTGTCCTCATAGCAGAGGTGCTGCAGCCCTCTCAGCATCCTCGTGGCCCTTCTCTGGACACACTCCAGCATGTCCACATNAGATCAGGCTGCCCACAGCCTCTGCCAGCCTGGCCAAAAACACCTCCAGGGATCTGGCCCCAAACACCTCCCTGGGCAACCCATTCCAGGCTCTCACCACTCTCATGCTCAGCAAATTCCTCCTCACATTCAATCTGAATCTCCCCACCTCCAGCTTTGCTCCATTCCCTCTTAGTCCTGTCACTTCCTGATAGCCGAAAAAGTCCCTCCCCAGCTTTCTTGCAGGCCCCCTTCAGATATTGGAAGGCCACAAGAAGGTCTCCTGGGAGCCTCCTCTTCTCCAAACTGCACAGCCCCAACTCTTTCAGTCTGTCCTCATAGCAGAGGTGCTGCAGCCCTCTCAGCATCCTCGTGGCCCTTCTCTGGACACACTCCAGCATGTCCACATCCCTCTTGTAATAGTGCAAACCCACTACAGAGCTCCAAAACTGGATGCAATATCCCAGGTGGGGTCTCACCAGAGCAGAGTAGAGGGGGAGGATCACCTCCCTCAACCTGCTGGCCACACTTCTGATGCAGTCCAGGCTCTGCTTGGCTTTCTGGGCTGTAAGTGCACACTGCTGGCTCATGCTGAGCTTCTCATCCACCAGCACCAAGTCCCTCTCCTCAGGGCTGCTCTCCAGTCAGGACCGCCCAGGTGTGCTGTGTTCTGCTATATGGAAGGCCACTTTGGAAAGAGAAAGAGTGATCCAAATTTAGACACATTTAATCAGAAGTTATGCAAAATAGCTTGTCACTAAAGACAGATCGACACAGCAGTTCTGTAGAACACTAATGCTAAGTTCTGTAGATTCCAGATGTTCAGAATATCCCAGGCATGATTGACAGTTATGTACTACACCAGAACCTTCACCACAACCTGCCTCAGTCACTGAATGTACTGTAGGAGATTGTGTTCCCCGTGGCAATTGGATGATGGTTTATAGCCCTTTGCTGTTTTGCTTAATGTAGTAGCCACAATTTCCTGACTGCTGTGCAACCATAAAGAAAACTTCTATCAGCATTCACTTTAAATTAATTTGTATTCTGTGATTTGTACCGAAGCCTAATGCCTCTTTATGTGTCACTTTTAGTGTGGTGATTACCATTAGAATAACTGGCTGGTGTTAATAATTACAGTGTGTGGAATGAGAATTCTTCAACCTTGCCTTTGGGATTGCGCTCACAATTCCCTCAGTGGAGCAAGCTGCACAGTGCCAATGAGCAGCACCGAGTAAAGCTCTATTTGGGAGCTTCTACTGTGAATTTATTGGAGGGATCTTTTAAGGTGGGACGGAAGAGGGATTAATTTTGTCAATCTTACTTTTTAGAATTATCAGTAAGGCCAAACCTGTTTTCATACAATTTTACTGTGCTTGCTAAAATCCTGTTGTGAGTAAATACAAGGGAAGAGCAAGATCCCGGAGCACATCAACTACATTGTACTTGCAATACTCATCAAACAAAAGCTTTTAGTGTTTAGGAAACATCACAGACTTTTGTGGTGGTTTTGCATTTACCTGTCCCCCCACCTTTTGATATAAACCCCGGCTAAGGCTCAGAACACTGCAAGTTGATAAATGAAGCTTTATATTTACAGCAATGCACAATATACAAGCAGATATTTACAATGTATAACAGATATTTACAAATATATACAGTGAAAAGGTAATACAGAAACACCACAGCCCTGTCAGAGATCAAAATCCCCAAGAGGGGTAACCAACCACCCCCTACCACCTTTCCCCCCTTCCCCAATCTTATCTCACTACCTGTTGATGCTGCGGATAAGCTGAGGTAGATCTGCCAGGGAGGATTACTAGTAGGAAAGAAGTTAGTAGAATTATTAAAAATCAGCTACAGAAGACAAAGGAACCATGCAAGGAGCAGCCTCATTCCAGAGCAGCCTGAAACTGTCTGTACTATCTATGTTTGGGTTACACTCTTAAAATATTTTTTTTTTTCTTTCTCAGTATAGCTCTGGGTGCAGTGCCATCCTGTGCTTTCCTCTCTCAGCCAATAGCCTAATTTCTCACTCAAATTCTCCAATTAGTTCAAACCAGCACAACCTGGAATGAAATAGCTATTTGTGAATACCTTAATGCTGCCATATTTTCAGAAAAGGAAATGTATCCCCATTTTGCCCCCATTAGAGACAATCTTCAGATAGTGTCGCTTTATGTCCTGATCTCTGATTTTGTTGCTTATCTTAGAAGCAAAGGTTTGTGCTGGTTTGAACTAACTGGAGGATTTGAATGAGAAATTAGGCTATAGGCTGAGAAAGGAAAACACTGATGGTGCTACTTCACTCAGGTTTACTGAGAAAGAAAAAAAAACATACTTTAAGAGTTGTAACCCAAATATAGGTAAGGGATACACTTTCAGACTGCTTTGGGCTGTGGCTGCTGCTGTTGTATGGCTCTTTTCTCCCTGCCTTTCATAGCTGGATCTGAATAATTGCACTAACTTCTTTCCTGCTGCAGAATCAGTGCCTTGCATATGAGGTTAAAATCCCATCACTTCAAAGCAAAAGATACAAGTTTTTTTTTTCTGTCTTTTTTTGTTGTTTTTTTTTTTTTTTCCATGCAATATTGCTGTGTTTGGAAAGCTCTATGGTCCAGGGAAAGGGGAAGTAAAGAGCAGAGGTGGAGAGCTGGTTTGCCACATATGCAGGAAAATGTCAAGAATTATGAGCACCTTTTATTTTTATGGTCCCTTCTATACCAAATTTATAGAAAATCATATTGCAAATAAACAAGCAGCATCGGTTTTGTTTCGTGAAACCTTCAAACTGTAATAATATTTTCCTGGTCGTGTTTTTTAGAAGCCTTGATGCCATTTTGTATAACACTTTGAAATGTAACTAGTGGACATATCTTTAGATTTTTGCAGTGACTTACGCTCATCGTCTTTAAGGTAGGAGTAGCACTGAAAATAGTTTACATTTTGTCCACGATTAAGGACTTCAGAATCTGTCTGATTTTATGTTTTCTTCTCTCTCCTGGGAACTTTGTACTTCTGTCTGTCATCATAACAACTAAAAGGCTGCCCCTGTTAACAGGACACCATCAGTGTACCTATGAATCCTGTTGAGAGGTTCAGGGCTTTTGAGTACCATTTCCCATAACGTAACCTTGTACAAATCCCTGTGCCTTACACTGGAAGCAAATATTATCACATGAGCAGCTTAGGGTACTTGCTGTCCTCAGTTACAATGTGTGCAACACCCAAGACCCGTGACAAACAGAGTCCCTCAGGGATCAGTCCTGGGACCAGTTTTGTTCAGCATCTTTGTGGGTGACATGGACAAAGGCATTGAGTGCAGCCTCAGCAAGTTTGCTGATGTCACCAAGCTGTGCTAGAGCAGACAGGCTGGAGGGCAGAGATGGCATCCAGAGGTACCTGGACAGACTGCAGAGGTGGGCAGAAGCCAACCTCGTGAGGTTCAACAAGGCCAAGTGCAAGGTCTGGAGCTGTTCAGTTTGGAGAAGAGGAGGCTCCCAGGTGACCTTATTGTGACCTTCCAGTATCTGAAGTACAGAAAAGCTGGGGAGGGACTTTTTCGGCTATCAGGAAGTGACAGGACTAAGAGGGAATGGAGCAAAGCTGGAGGTGGGGAGATTCAGACTGGAGGTGAGAAGGAAGTTGTTGAGCATGAGAGTGGTGAGAGCCCAGGGAGGTGTCTGGGGCCAGATCCCTGGAGGTGTTTGCAGCCAGGCTGGCAGAGGCTGTGGTCAGCCTGATCTAGGGTAGGGTGTCCCTGGGCATGGCAGGGGGGTTGGAACTAGATGATCCTTATGGTCCCTTCCATCCTTGACTGATTCTATGATTCTATGATTTCTGCAGTATTTATTGAGTGGGGTTTCATAAAGCCCTCAGAAGACCTGTCCAAAATATTTGGATATTTTCCTTTTAGACTCTATTTCCCCCTTTCTTTTCTTGACAGTCCTGAAGCAGATTAATGCCACCTCCATATCTTAGCCAGCTTCTAGTGGAAAGAGAAAGAAAAATAATAAAGGCAATATGTCATTCCACTGGAAAAACAGCTATAATAAGATGAACAGGAGTGAGTACACCTGCAAAAGCATACAAAGGGAGATGTCTTTCCTCGGTGCCTGATTTGGGTAGCTGGATTGCACCCTTCAACCAGAATTTTCTCGTGGCCTTCCTTTATGGTCCTGACATTTTAAATCTGTGCAATCAGATCACATTGCAGACTGTTTTTTCCAAAGGAGTAGCTACCTTAATCGTTCTGCTTTTAGGCAGTGTCAATTTGCTGTACATTGATTCTTGCTGTGGTACCTACGCTCTGAAGCAACATGTTAGCTGCAACATTAGTCATAGTGAAATTTGGTGCTTTTAGACCTTGATGTTGCTTGAGCAAATGAAGTAAAAGCAAAATGTTCTTACAATACCCTTTAAATTCTGCATTATCCTCTGGTAAATGTGGATTGCTTTCTAGCTAGATTTTAAAGAGCAGATGTCTATTTACATAACGTTAAGATTTAGTTAGGGTTCAAGAAAGGAAAATTAATTCTCTCTTTTACAATAGGGCTAATAGATGTGTAAGAGATTAGATAAAACAATCCAAACCAGCCTATGATTTACAACTTCCTTCTAACCAATTCTTTGTGCCTGAAGCAGTGTCATGAATGTAAAACAGTGTAGCTAATTTCTGCGGGCTGCATGAAGGTGTACCTCGTCTGTCGCAAAATATTCCCCTAGCATCCTTGGGAAGTAAGATCATCGTGTTATGGATTTTATTCCTTGCTAGCCAATTAGTATGCTGTTGAGCTCCCTTCTCTACGTTAACTCAGAACAGGAGGTGATAGCAATATCCAATATAGCCAGCATATGGCTCCAACTTCAGCCTGAAACCAAATTTCAGTGAATCATTATTCCCAAATCTCATCCAAAGAACTGTTTGGTGTTGGGTTTTTTTTTTCCCCACATCCCCATGCACAAACCTTCAGTAGATGTAATTTTGCTTTTCCTGTGTCAGAGTGCAACTATGGCTGGGTTTTTCTTTCAAATTTTATTTGTGGCCTGCATCGTGCGCCTTGCCTCTGTAGCAGAATTCAGTTGCATGAGTTTGAAAAAGCTTAGTTCCTGATCTTCAAAGATGGGAGGGAAAAGGGCATTGGGAGGCCCAGGCCTGCAAGAAGTACATGCATTGTTTTGCATAAGAAAATCCTGATACTGTCCTCTGCAAAAAATTTGTCCTTTATAATAGTGAATTTGATGTGAGGACCAAACCCCCTTTGTGACATTTACCTTGCCTGCCTAGCAATAATTGAAGTCTCTCAATCCTGCTCAGTGTTCTGCCCTTGCAGTTTAATGTGCTTTAGCATTTCACAGTCTCTTTTGCATCTGGGCAGGTTGTCACTCTCATAGGTCTAATACTAACCTCCTTTCTGTTTAAGCCTGAAGTTTGAATCCTTGATACAGGGAAATTATTTACTTTCCTTGGTCCTAAGCTTTCTTTAACACAGAGCACTTCTCCAGCAGAGTCATTTGCTGTGCTGTTTAGTTATGTTTGCTAGTATTAGGCTTTCCAACTCATTATTTTCCTTCTACTTAATTTCTGATGTGCTTACGATATTAATTCCCTCATTCAAACCCAGGCATTCCAAACTGCTGCTCTTTTCTTTAGATTTCTCTCACACTGACTTACCTAAACTCCACCTCTATAAAACAAATGACCACAGCTTATTGTAAGAGAATATTTTAAGCATAGAGGTTAAAGCCATGTGTCCTTAGAAGTTAACAAAAGTCTATCCAGCTGAAATATTTAGTACCCCTTCTTTTTTTTTCTTTTTTTTGGGTTTGCTCTTTGTCTCATCCCTGTTAAGATTTCATGAAGGTAGGAGTACAAAGGGCTACATGTGCATGGGAGATGATAGTACGTCCTCACCTGGTGAAGGGGTGGTTGCAATATGACTGTTAATATCCAGTATGACCTTCAGCACTGACACTCCACTCCAACATTGTTTTAACTGATCCACCATGATAGAAAAGCAAAATAAAGTGAAAATGGCATTGAACCATATCAGAGAAGCAAGGCAAAAGCAAACACTTTCAGCTGTGTCACAAACCTGACCTGCTCTAAATGCAGCATTGCAACAGCTCTCATGCGGGAGCACTTCCAGATCTCAGTGGGTCGGAAATGCTGCATCTTCACTCCATATTTCTCTGTGATTTATCATAAACATAGAAAAGTCTGACAGAGGAAGGTTTTGTTAAAATACACATAGTAAAACAGAAGTCATATGACAAGAGTTATGAAGACAGTGTTTTAAACAGGCATAGAAAAGAAAACAAAGAGCTACCCAGGAGAAGAGAGCCCTTTCTTCATGACTGCAGTAGGCTATGCCAGCCCTATCAACTATTCCTACAACTACTGGAAAACATTTCTAATCTGCCAAGAAGAGAAGATATTTTCTAATTTGTTACACTGATTTTAAATTAAAGGGGAAAAGTTTTATTCTGAAGTGGCACAAAAATACAGAAACACTTCTAGAAGCAAAACCTTAACCTACCTTGAATATACAATCAGTGTAATAAGAAGAGGGCAATTAAACAGGCTCATGATCACATTCTTAAAGGGGTTTTACTCTAAATGTATTTAGCTTACTTCTAACATTTAAATTCTACAGATGTTTAATTTCCATAGCTTGTTTAATGACTTTTACTTCCATTTCCATAGAGTTACAGTATTATGGTGGATGTTTGCAATGGAAAGACTTGATTAAATACATTTTAGACATCAGGTGAGAAAACACAATCATAGAAGCAGTCAGAGTTGGAAGGGACCACAAGGATCATCTAGTTCCAAACCCCCTGTCATGCCCCTACCCTAGATCAGGCTGCCCACAGCCTCTGCCAGCCTGGCTGCAAACACCTCCCTGCAGGGGCAACCCATTCCAGACTCTCACCACTCTCGTGCTCAACAACTTCCTCCTCACGTCCAGTCTGAATCTCTCCACCTCCAGCTTTGCTCCATTCCCCCTAGTCCTGTCACTTCCTGAGAGCGTAAAAAGTCTCTCCCCAGCTTTTCTGTAGGCCTCCTTCAGATACTGGAAGGCCACCAGAAGGTCACCTGGGAGCCTCCTCTTCTCCAGCCTGAACAGCCCCAACTCTTTCAGTCTGTGCTCACAGCATAGGTGCTGCAGCCCTCTGAGCATCCTCATGGCCCTTCTCTGGACATGCTCCTACATGTTCACATCCAGAACTGGATGGAATACCCCAGGTGGGGTCTCACCAGAGCAGAGTAGAGGGGGACAATCACATCCCTCAACCTGCTGGCCACACTTCTACTGCTGCAGCCCAGGCTCTGCTTGGCTTTCTGGGCTGCAAGTGCACACTGCTGCCTCAGCTTGAGCTTCTAGTCCACCAGCTCCCTCAAGTCCCTCTCCTCAGGGCTGCTCTCCAGCCAGTCCCTACCCAACCTGTATTTGTGCTTGGGATTGCCTTGACCCAGCTGCAGGACCTTGCACTTGGCCTTGTTGAACCTCCTGAGGTTGGCTTGTGCCCACCTCTCCAGCCTGTCCAGGTCCCTCTGGATGCCATCCCTGCCCTCCAGCCTGTCTGCTGTACCACACAGCTTGGGGTCATCAGCAAACTTGCTGAGGCTGCACTCAGTAATATGAATGCACTCAATATGTGCACTCAATATATGAATGCAAAGTTTTCTGTACATTAATTACTTTACAGGCTTTTTCCTCCTGTGTACTATTAGACAGAAGTTAATCAGTATATATTTAAGAGCCCTACAGACATTTCCATTTTGCATAATAATTCTCATTAATGTCAGAAACTGACTTAAAATTGCACCCAGCAAGCGTGCAGAACTTTGAATAATGAAAATAACAAAGTGGCAGTGTGCATGGCAGCACACTCGAAATCATTGCAAGCTTTTCTCCCTGACAATAGCCATCCTTTCTAATATTCAGAACTTTGACAAAGTCTGAAGAGTTTCTATATTGGATGTGGTTCTCCCTTCAAATACCAGAGGAAATTGTTGTAGCGTTCTCAGACAAGTATTGCATAGGTTTATTATTGCACTGCCATTTCCTTGTGCTTCGTGGCCAAGAATGGGTTTTACATTTGTTCCTTCTATTGTCATTACCATATATTAAATTCCTCTCTCTGTCTCAGATTGTATTAATGGAAAGTCATGCTTTGGTTGAATGATCTACTACCACTTACATGTATTAACACTGCAGTAGTCATCTTCTAAATCTTTAGCTTTTGGCTTCCAAATCACATTCCTGGAAACCAGACTGCTTCAGTCTGATTATTTGAGTAGTTTACATTTCAGAGCAGCGTGTTCTGCACAGTGAACACTTTGCATATAAAGATCCAGGTCTCTGTGCTACAAAACAAAAAAATACAGGACTTCTACATAATGCTGTAATTTGAGCTCCTCTTCTTCTTGCCAACTTACTTGGCATACCATATCCTGAAGGTCAAACTTGTGATTAGCTGTGTACATATAGACAAACATACACACACCTGTAAGTGCAGTTATATACACAGATACACAAGCTTCAAGCTTCTCTCCAAATGTATGGAATTATTATTTCAACAAAACACTGCTCCAATTTTAATGAGGTCATCTGCTGCATCATATTTCATTACTATATTCCTATAAGTGCAATAAGGTTCTCTTTCATCTTTTTTTTTTTTGTTTGTTTGGGTTGGTTTTGGTTTTGTTTTTTTTTTTTTTTTTTTTGTTATTTTGTCCTTTCCATTCTCATCTCTTTGGGCAGTGTGGCATATAGAATCATACATTCAGTCAGGGTTGGAAGGGACCCCCCTGCCATGCCCAGGGACACCCTACCCTAGAGCAGGCTGCCCACAGCCTCGTCCAGCCTGGCCAAAAACACCTCCAGGGATGTGGCCCCAGACACCTCTCTGGGCAACCCATTCCAGGCTCTCACCACTCTCATGCCGAACAACTTCCTCTTCACATCCAGTCTGAATCTCCCCACCTCCAGCTTTGCTCCATTCCCCCTAGTCCTATATATATATATATATGTAGAGAGACAGAGAGAGAGATAAACCATAATGATGTCTTTCTGACCATGCTTTATTATCATGCTTATCATAGTCAAATTTTAAATTCTTCAATAACATATATAATGAGAGTTTTCATCATGTTTACTTCACCTTCACCCCAGGTGCTTGCAGCAGAATCCTCTCTCTTAATAGCTCATGCATAAGAATGTGGGGCAAAACATCACTGAATATTTTTCCTTCGACTTATATCAGGTGTTGATGAGGCTTAACTGATGTGGTGACTGCTGGTTCACAAGTGCATGTCATTTTATGACACCTTTGAGAAAGCTCTGTCTAAAGCACAGGTCAATTTTATTGAAAGTCCTGCTCTGCAGCACAAGAAAAACCTGCTAATAGGCTGAAGCTTGCAGGCTGTTTTTTTAAATTCCTTTAATTTAAGAGCTTAAATGCAGAAGCAGATCCTACAATTATTAGATAAATAGGTAGACAGACAAGCAAATAAGCACCAAGGTACAGGACAAACTGTCCAAGATGAGGTAGAAAAATTATCATTCATATTATCATGGAATCATAGAATGGTTTAGGTTGGAAGGGACCTCAAAGCTCATCCAGTTCCAACCCCCCACCATAGGCAGGGACACCTCCCTCTAGAACAGGTCACCCAAGATATTGATAATGGAATGGGAACTGCTGGCATTAATCTGTGATTAATGTACCCAAGGTAAGGAAATAGCAACTAGGAGACAGTTTCTCAACTGTACAGGTCATTAAATGTTTTCAGGATTGGCTCACCCCAAACCAGCTCCATTTAGGGACTCATATCCTTGCCTGTTCTGCACGCTTAAGGTGTCCTTATCACTGTTAGCACCATAAAATACTGAACAGGTGAACCCAGAGCTGTTCAGAATTCATCATCCAACTGTGATGGTGCAGGACAAGATCTGAAAGTCCTGACAGATGTATTCTGGGTGTATTGAAAGGTTTGCCATCCTGAGAAAAGGGGCTAAAATCTTCAAGAAAATGAGTTGGATTAAAAGTTTTCCAAAGTCTCTAATTGAGCGAAGTGATTGAGTAGTCGTTTCAAACCCATCAGTATGTGCCAATAAAACCACACCTGAATGTGGCGCCTGGGTAACATTTTAAACACTACTTTTAAGCTTCATGCATAATTTAAAGGCCTCGGAAAATGTCACCAGGAGTACTCAAGGGAAGCTAACATTTTTGTAATGCGAAGAAGATTTTTATTCTTACAGGCAGAACCTTCTATTTTGATTCTATCGCGTTTTCCGACGTGTTTCATGAAACCGTTCTCTTCCATATAGATAGGACTCACATTATGATATCTGCAACCTACTGACAGTTGCCTGATCTAAACTGCTTCATTTGCATTTGCAGTTTTACCTGGGGGAAAAAAAACAAAGAAAAAAAAAAGTATTCTTTTCAGTCTATGACAAGTGATCTGTCTTCATAATTATCTCTTTAGCGTGACTTACGGTGAAAGAATCAACTTACTTCAATTTACCCTGTAAAATATATAAAAGAGTTTTATATCTAACTCGAGCTAGTAGTGAGCCCTGTTAACCTGTACCTCAGAAGAAAACTTATTTAAGTTGTAACAGCTCATCTCGCGTTTTCAAAGCTGTCTGCCCAGGGTGGGACATAGAGCTATGGTGAATATGAAAATACAAATGCATCTATGTGCTTGTCTAAGCCAGATAGGACAAGGTGCTCTTCACCTCCTAAACAAGTTCATATGTAGTAAATTAATTGGGAAATGATTGAATGTTTTATTCAAGTTGCAGGCAATCGAATGTGGATCAGCTCAACCTGAAAGGCTTGCCAAGGTAGACCTTTAAAATCTTCTTTTTATTAGGTTTCATTTAGGTAGCCAAAAATGCATCTAATCCTACCCATTCTTTTATAACATCAATTCCATTCTGTTCAGCTCTATTATTTTTTTTTTCTATTTTCCTATTGAAATTCAGCTCTTCCTGCATTTTGACCTTTTCAAGAAAGCCTGCTTCATTGTGAATTGTGGGTGCATTAGGAAGGTAAACACATTCAGCACTTGTTATTCAATGAGTTTGGATTTAGAAAGTCATTGTCAATAGGTTAATCCTTTTGTACAGGCAGTCTCTTTGGCTAAAAGGCATCTTAAGCAAATAAAGGTTTCACCAAAATGCTAATTTCTCAGTCTTTCTGTCAATTGTCAAAGAACAAATCTCGGTGGAGGCCTTAAAATTGGTTATTTCTAGTTTACATTCACTTCATGTCAGCACAGTTTCAAAAAAGGACTTCTGTATACAAGAGTCTAGTCACAGACTATTTGTTACTCTGCTCAAGAAGTCATTAAAACCTAGGATTTTCTTGGAGTGTTTTATGAGGATAAGGGGAGGGACAAGTTTATGTGGTTTCAGCAAGTATTTATAAATACCATGAATAGTAGGGGTACCACATGCAGCAGCAGATTGGCTAAGCACTTTAAGAAGAAAATAACTTAGCCCAGTCTGATTACACATCAGGCAGCTCTTGAATTGCACATCCCATCATCCACCAAACTGATTTATTTTAGGCTACTGGTGAAAACATGGGGGGTAGAAATTAGAGATTCCAAGAGAGAATTGCCATAAAATACTTAATCTAACTTGCAACAATTATGTGGGCAGAAGTTCAGCAATAAATAAGGCGAGTCTTCATGTGCAACTTTTATTTCACCTGTTCTTATAAATCCTTCTGCCTCGCAGTCTTCCTTCGGGTTCTACATTTCTATTTATTTCTGCTTCAGAAAAACCAGACAATATGACTGCGGAAGAAAATGTCCCTTCACCCAAGCAGGCATCTAGAGAGCCCTCCTGAAATATAGGATGCCAGAAACCCCTTTGAATTTATAGGATCAACAATCCATCGAAACACAACCTGAGGTCGTGAATCAGGGCCGGGGGAGAACAAAATTACAGTGAAGATACTGTTCAGAAGACCTCTTTATAGATGCTGTTCTTCATGATCTACATCTGGATGATGCCCCCTACATGCCCTCAAATTTTAGTTTCTATTCAATTTCAGGGTGAAGGTCTGAAATTGGTCCCCTTGTGCCTCACATGTTATTTTCCCCGTTTCTCAGTGAAGGCACACAACTTGTCCAGAAAAAGAATGATTCAGTAGGAAACTCTTAGATTTTCTTACGTGGAAACAACTTTTTTTTTTTTTTCACACCTAGTTCTTATCTAATCCATAGCTTTTTGCATTAAACATCCTATTTTATATGCAGGAGGCAAGAAAAGTACTTCAGCAGTCAAACACAGCCTTCTCCATACAAACTGCAGCACTTCAATCCTGGTAAATTGTTTCTACGTTAGTAATGTGTTAATCATAAAATATGTATTTGTTGTGAAGTTTATGCCTAAACCGTCTTTCATTAGGAGATAGCAAATATCAGAATTATACATATTATCTGGTGCTATTATTGCTTCAAGCAAACTCCCACAGGTTGAATGCAAACTGGAATGAAGTCAGGCGACATTTGCTGCATATGTGAGCTATTGCTTTCTCTTGCATGCTTCTTCATGCAACCTCCAGCAGCCAGGCTAGAAGGCAGGGATGGCATCTAGAGGGACCTGGACAGGCTGGAGAGGTGGGCACAAGCCAACCTCATGAGCTTCAACAAGGCCAAGTGCAAGGTCCTGCAGCTGGGTCGAGGCAATCCCAAGCACAAATCCAGGCTGGGCAGTGACTGGCTGGAGAGCAGCCCTGAGGAGAGGGACTTGGGGGTGCTGGTGGATGAGAAGCTCAACATGAGTCATCAGTGTGCACTTGCAGCCCAGAAAGCCAAGCAGAGCCTGGGCTGCATCAGGAGCAGTGTGGCCAGCAGGTGGAGGGAGGTGATTCTCCCCCTCTACTGTGCCATGGTGAGAATCACCTGGAGTACTGCATCCAGTTCTGGAGCACCTATTACAAGAGGGATGTGGACATGCTGCAGCATGTCTAGAGAAGGGCCACGGGGATGCTCAGAGGGCTGCAGCACCTCTCTTATGAGGAGACACTGAAAGAATTGGGGCTGTTCATTCTGGAGAAGAGGAGGCTCCCAGGTGACCTTCTTGTGGCCTTCCAGTATCTGAAGGGGGCCTACAGAAAAGCTGGGGAGGGACTTTTTANGGGTTGCCCAGGGAGGTGGTTGGGGCCACATCCCTGGAGTTGTTTGCAGCCAGGCTGGCAGAGGCTGTGGGCAGCCTGATGTGGGGTAGGGTGTCCCTGGGCATGGCAGGGGGGTTGAAACTGGATGATCTTTGTGGTCCCTTCCAACCCTGACTGATTCTATGATTCTATGTTTTATTGTTGTTGGTTTTGGTGGGGTTTTTTTCTGGAGCCATCTTCCCAGTTACTGACACTGACGTTTATACATTTTGGAAAATATTTCATATTTACATGCACTTTTTTTTTTCGTTTTTGTTTTTAATCAAATAGTCAGGACTTCATAAATATTGCTGTCGGTGTGCTAAATGATTGACTAATTTGGGGGGGGGAATAATTTTGTGAATTCAACTGGAGCCAGGCTGTGCCTGTTCGGAAGTCAAAGTGGATACCTGTAACTGCTTTGCATACTGGGCCCAATTAGCATGAGAACATGAAGCCTGTGCCAACACTTCAGGGAATCAAGATATGCCTCTTTTTGCTTCTACAAATATTTTTTACTCACCGGTAGATGGAATTTAAAGATGATGTCTGGGCAGGTTTTGTTTTCCCAAGGAACTTTTACAGCATGGATTGACAGCTGGTTGTGCCATTGTGTCAGGGAATGCAGTTTAGAGAAAACCAAACAGTCCTGGAAACTGGTCTCTAGGCAGTTCCAATTACTGAGTGAAGGAAGGCTCTTTTGTAAAGTCTTGCAAAGCACTTCTGTCAGAATAGAATACAGTAAATAATTTTATTAGTTCCACAACCAGTGGCCTTCTGCTCCTCTCTTTGTTCTGAATTTATTTAACAGGCTTGTCTGGAGATTAATTATTGGAAATGCTTTAGCAACTTCCTGCAGTAAGGCTGAAGGCTGTACTGGTTGTGTTCCTCCTGTTCTGCCTGCCTTTTGAACTGTGTTGCATAATGTTCATGTTCTTTAGGATTTCTAAACCATGCAGAAAAGAAAATGGAGTGGCAGTCCCAAAGCTGGCCTGCTGAATACTGGTCTAACTTTTAGTTTGCTTCCCTTGATTAAGCAGATGAGGGAAGAAAAAGATGGCATTTTTGTCCCTGAAAGAGCTTTCCCCAGGTTGGTATTCGTTAATAGCTCATATAGCAGCAGGCTATGTTCAGAATAATCTAGAAAGAACATCACCTTCCTGCAGTAAAGCTGAGGGCTGTACTGGTTGCGTTCCTCCTGTTCTGCCTGCCTTTTGAACTGTGTGTTGAATAATGTTCATGTTCTTCTGGATTTCAAAACCATGCAGAAAAGAAAATGGAGTGGCAGTCCCAAAGCTGGCCTGCTGAATACTGGTCTAACTTTTAGTTTGCTTCCCTTGATTGAGCAGATGTCCCTGAAAGAGCTTTCCCCGGGTTGGTATTTGTTAATAGCTCATATAGGAGCAGGTTATGTTCAGAATATTCTAGAAAGAACATCACCAGCAGCAGATACATCAATAACATTGGGTCAGTAATAAGTATGAGTAATTTGAGCACAGTAATAGGCACAGCAAGGGTTTGAAGTATGGGACTCCTTTCTGAAGGAAATTATATGGTCCCTCAAGCTGCTGGGTGCATCTAAAAAAAATCATCATAAATCATAATATCATTCATTATTACCTAGTGGGAGGTGTCCCTGCCTGTGGCAGGGGGTTGGAACTGGATGATCTTTGGGGTCTCTTCCAACCTGAACCATTCTATGATTATCTGCAGAATTGCTTCTTTTAAATACATGAAAGTAAATCAGTATATTGACATTTATTTACTTTGTGTTGCATTAATTCAACCAATAGCTATTCAAGAACAATTTGGCTGGGGAAATCCAATGGACTGCTTTAAATCTGTGGCTTTCTGAGTGTGATAATCTGGTATTTGCACTGATTGAGTTCTTGTATTGGCTGGATAACTGCGAGCTCTTGTGCTTGAGGATCACTTTTTGTATAGAATCATAGAATCAGTCAGGGTTGGGAGGGACCACAAGGATCATCCAGTTCCAACCCCCCTGCCATGCCCAGGGACACCCTACCCTAGATCAGCCTGCCCACAGCCTCTGCCAGCCTGGCCTAAAAAACCTCCAGGGATGTGGCCACAACCACCTCCCTGGGCAACCCTTTCCAGGCTCTCACCACTCTCATGCTCAACAACTTCCTCCTCACATCCAGTCTGAATCTCCCCATCTCCAGCTTTGCTCCATTCCCCCTAGTCCTGTCACTCCCTGATAGCCTAAAAAGTCCCTCTCCAGCTTTTTTGTAGGCCACTTCAGATCCTGGAAGGCCACAAGAAGGTCACCTGGGAGCCTCCTCTTCTGCAAACTGGAGAANTCAAAAATTAGCACCCTGTTATAAAAAAAAAAAAAAAAAAAAAAAAAAAAGCGCTATATAAAATATACATTTAGAGCTTGGGAAATATCTGTATAAAATATTACTCAGTTAAAAGGATCAGAGAAAAGGATAGTAAAACTAAATACCAATGCTAGCTTGAATGAGTGGACATCAACTATTAGTGGACTAACTTTGGTGGGTGTCTGACATCCAGCTGAGGTCAATTTACCACACTGGCATAGTTTTATATCAGCTGAAAAATATATGAGTGTTCTGTTCTAGGCTGCAGGCTTGTAGACAGATGTATTACTCTGTATGTATATAGATGATGAAACGTCATAAATATCAGAAACTATACTGCTGAAGTGTGCTGAGTGCAGTAAAGAGAAACTAAGTCTTCATCTGAGTATGATTCTGCATCCACCTGCAACACTAACAAGAGCAAGCACAGCTTAACCTTGCAAGTAACTCATTTGACTGCAAAATGCACAAAAGTCAGCATGTTGGCATCCCAACAGCACTGTTTTGTGTTCACTTGTTTAGAGCTAGATGGACATGTATAGACTAGGTGGCAGCTGCAACAGGAGCATTACAGACAGTTCTGGTGCCTGATGGTTTGTATTTACTAGCAGAGGTTCCCCTTGTGTATGTACAAATACAGCACTTGCAAATGCCCTACCAAACAGAGTAATTGCAACATACCCCTGGTGTAGGTAGCTGTGTGTAACCAGACCTGTGCAAAGCTGCAGTCTCTGCCTTGTCGTGGGGTTGGCTTTGCACTAGGCAGAGTTAATCCACGAGGTCCTCTTGAATCGCAGCTGTGATTTGTACCTCACTTCACCCCCTTCAAAGACTACTCTTATGTTGCCAGCAAAAGCACTGCCATGTGAAACTCTCTCCATGCACACAAGTCAAATCTAGACAACAAGAGTTATGAATTGACAGTGAATTAACCAAATCCATCAAATAGAACAAGGATGCTGGAGAACTCGCTGTGTTTTGTTAAGCTCCCATTCATGTCCAAAGTTCTGCTTGCTGCATGAGTAAGTGTACATGACCAAGCCATGACCTATTTTATTTTGGTAACAGTGAAGCTGTGCAGCATGAACATCAGCTGAGGATGTCTCAGTAAGCACATTAGGTTCTCAGCTAGTTCAAGGTTGCTCTTGCTAAGACTTCGCAGCTCTTGTTATCTAATCTGTGTTGCATATGTCTATCCATGCTGTTGACAAGTCTCCTGGAAGTATTGGAATCATACCAAGATCTTAAAATAATCTCAAGACAGCAAATGAATGGGGAAAAAAAAATTACATCTTTAATCTTTCATAATTCACTGTGTAGTTTTGATCTTCCTCAGGTAGAGACCATATGTTACAGGCAAGGTATATTTTAAGCCGGAGCATTTTGGCAGGTGTTGCTGTTCACCTGTGAGAGGACAGATTTAGAAACGATTAAGAAAAACACGAGGAATAAAGCTGAGAAAAACTTTCATTTCCACCTTTGGAAATTCTATGGTGATACATTAAAA
>VWZI01022539.1:0-20682 GCA_013396835.1 Psilopogon haemacephalus | reverse complement strand
ATTAAATTTAAACCTGGAGCCAGATTATTTTTTTTTTTTCTTTTCTTTTCAGTCAATTATTTAAAGGCTTCGTGTGCCCAATTTTAGGCCCAGTCTTCTCCAGAAGGCACAGAAACTATTTCCCATGTGTGATTTGTCTTCTCTGCTCATGGAGAAAAAGGAATACTTTCTCTCCTGCCAGGAGACTTGTATTAGTAGATTCCAATGCACTTTGTGACAGCGTTTAGTGCAATATATTGTTTCTTGTATTTTGAATGAAAGTATAGAAACTACTTGTGCAGAGGAAGGCAACTGAGCCGGACAGGGATCCCTACAGAGAATTCCAGTTTGGAACAAAGCCTTTTTGTCATATTCCTTGACAGATGCAATCCTCCATACAACTGTTCAATAGTTTTTTGAGGAACTGAATATATCTGCCCTGAGTCACCTGACAGCAGTACAAGGACACTCAGTTTGGATCTCCAATGAAGTATAAACCTCTGCCCAACGCGTAATTATACACTGTGCTTTGAAAGTGTCAATTATATAAATAAAGAATAAATACTGGGCAATTTTACGATTAATTCTTTCATTAAAGGCACAGTATGACAACATAATAAGCTCTTCATTTAATGGTCTGAAAAGTCATCATAGCCTAATTAACAGGCTACAGTAGTATCAACCACACAGCTTCCTCCTTGTTCTTTCACTGCTCTTCTCCTATCTTCTCTTCTGTTAGGGATCTCAAAATAGTGCCAGATGCAGACTCCTGCATATTAAAGGCTTTTGCATATGCCATAAATCATATTCCAGCTTAGGAATTATTTAGTTCTTCTAATCAGCGAAGTTCACAGAAGTCCTGAGAGTAGGGTGGGAACACTTCTCTTAGTAAAGTCAGACACCTGTACTATTAGGTCTTTTATCTCATTTAATTTGGTTTTGGTTTTGTTTCTGGTTTTGTGTTACATTATTTACTATGCTTTACCTTAGCTTGTGCTTGTATTTACCCTGTTGTGACAAACATGAATACACAGTGTAGCCTGTGCTCCCCAAGTCCCAAGAAAGCAGAACAGACTGAGGTGGGAGTAACTTCAGTCAGGCGGTCAAGATTCAGCTAGGAAACTGTAATTAACAGTTGAAAAGAGTTTTAACTATGATCTAAGTCCAGGAGGGAAACTTGATAAATCCTTCCATTTCAGTAATGAATCCAAGCATTTAATGATCCCTACAGGGAAAAAACACACTTGAAACAAACAAAAGGGGGGGNTCAACTCCCTCATTAAATACCTCAGCAGATGGATATGTGCCACTTAGATGGACAGAAATCCAAAAGTGAAAGGCAGAATAGGACCCTCCTGTTGATTCTGCAAGGTGTGATGGACAGTCACTTCTCCCATACATGATGCTTTATGAGAAGATCATAATGATTGCAGTCATTAGCAACACACTGTTGAGTGCAGAGTCTAGTTCTGATGAAATTGATACTTCATGACCTGATGAAAAAAGTGACATTTAATTCAGGTGCACTTGAAAAGACAAATTGTTTAACCTCTTAGAGCTCTCAGCAGAGAGATGCTTGTAACATGCCAGATGATTCTTCAGAGGCAGCAAAAACATTTCTCATTTTCTCCCCATTGTCTTTGGTTCTTCAGTGTAAATGTTTTAACTATAAATGAATAAACTGTGGTTTATGAGGTCAATATTTTAGAAAGGGGAATGGTAAACAACACCATCATAAAGAATTTTTGCTAGTGACTTACAAGAACAGTGTAGCATTAGGCTGGCAAGAGGCAAATGCTGTTGAGTTTAAATCAGTCTTCATTATAGTTGCAAGGAAAAAAGATACAGCAATAATAAATCTGAATGTCCATGAGGGATATTTACTATGTAAATGTTTACTGAATAAAGATGGAGGTAAACCCCCAAGAAAATGGAGCTCTGGTGAAAACTGATGTTTTATACAAGTAACGTGTGCAGTTCTAGAGCCCCCGACACAAGCAGGACATGGAACTGTTGGAACCACTCCAGAGGACAGCCACAAAAATGCTCAGAGGGCTGCAGGTTCTCTGCTGTGAGGACAGGCTGAGAGAGTTGGGGCTTTTCAGCCTGCGGAAGAGGATTCCAGGAGACCTTAGAGTAGCCTTCCAGTATCTGAAGGAGCCCTACAAAACAGCTGGGAAGAAACTATTCACAAGGTCTTGTAATGACAGGAACGAAGGGTAAGGGGATTAAAGTATCAGAGAGGAGATTGAAACTGGATGTTAGGAGGAAGTTGTTTGCAGTGAAGGTGGTGAGATACTGTCACAGGTTGCCCAGGGAGGTTGTGTCTGCTCCCTCCCTGGATGTGTTCAAGGCCAGATTGGATGAGGCCTTGAGCGACCTGTTCTAGTGGGAGGTGTCCCTGCCTATGGCACAGGGGGGTTGGAACTGGCTGAGCTTTGAGGTCACTTCCAACCTAAACTATTCTATGATTCTATGATTTCTGTGGCATATATTTTATAGTGTATTTCTTTAGAAAAAATAAGAAAGCAAAAGCTTTGGAAGGCTTGATTTTCTGCAGAAACCTTACTGAATATTCTGACAAAGGGTCCATAAGTGTATGGGCAGCTGGAAGAGTTTCTGAACAGATATTTTGCGACTTGCAGTTCTCTGAGCTTCCTAAGAGCTAATCACTTTGAGAGGGCAAGACAGGGCATAGTGAAAGGACTAGATTGTCCATCAGCATTCTAAAAAGTGCAGAGAGGCCACTAGACAGATGACATTTGCCTTCCTAAAATGCAGTTCATGTGTTATCACCAATCTGGCGACATACATGCCCCTAGAAAGATCAACAAGGTTTGCCAGATACGCTGCAAGGTAAAGCTACATTGTTAGAACTTGACATCATTCCCAGCCTGGTTAAGTAGAGATGTGCTCTTGAAGGATCTTTCTTAAAATCAGTTAGTGTTAATTTGATAGTCTTGAGCTTGTTTCTCATACCAGCACTGAGAGGCAGGTCAGCATTTCACCCTGCAGCGTTTTCAAGGTGATTTGGGCTATTAAAAAGATGCAGCATAAGAGAGGTGCTTAATTATAGGTAAGTGCATGAACAAAGTGAGAAAGAAAGTAATAGAGTTAATAAAAGGATGGTGACTGACACAATAATAATAGCCATATGAATTTGTGATCCATATCCAGTAGACTTCAGATACTTTAGGTTGATAAAGATCCTAAAATTAGCTTTCCAATTAATTGTTTGGAAACAAAATATTTTCACTTTACTTTCCTGCTACTTTTGCTTGATTGCCAGGCTTTCATTTCAGTTCCGTGTTTCCACTTTTCTGCTCTATTTCGCCTTTGCGATAATTGCTTCTGCTTCTTTTCCTTTTGCTTCCCTTCTGTAATCTCACATTGCAGCTGGTCTCCAGCTAGCATAACACACACACAGAGTGCATCCACGTACGTAACAAATGCCACCAATCCCTTGCGCTGTCAGTCATTGGGCAGCGTTTTTAACTGGGTATCAGCTTCCCAAACTATTCTCGCACCGTCTGCTTGTTGAATGTCTTTCATAGTTCGTGTTTTTTGCTTTTGTTCAGTTGTTCTTTACAGTGAGAAGGTCTGCAAAAGTAACACTACCCTTCTCCTGTGATGTTATCAGAGACATTACTTTTTTTTTTTTTCATTACCTGATAGTTTGGTTTCTTAAGCAGCACACAGAACTGAAACTCCTTAGTTGATAGGCTGCCAAAGCAGACCGGATCTGCTGTGGCATTTCAGAAGACAAAATTCACTTGTTTTTTCACAGAAGTGCCCAGCACTATTCGTAGGCCTAAAAATGTACTATCTACTTTAATCTGCAGATTGTAACCCAGCTGTTACCCTGCCTGTAGGTGACATGGAGATATGAGTAGATTTATTTACCTTATTCTATTTGTAGTGTTACTACTGGTATTCCTGAGAGGGGAAAATTACCTCCTAGTTTCTCTCTCCCTTTAAACTAATGTAATAATTCAGTAATGAAGCCACCTACATTGTACCTTCACTACATTCTGTACCTTCACTACATTCTGTACCTTCACTACATTCTGTACCTTCACTACATTCTTTCAGTACCCACTGAGGTTTTCACCACTGAATGGAGCTAGACATGGTCAGAAACAAGCCTGGAGGTGCGACTGAATCATAGAATAGAATCATAGAATGGTTATGGTTGGAAGAGACCTTAAAGATCATCCAGTTCCAACCCCCCTGGGCCATAGGCAGGGACACCTCCCACTAGATCAGGTTGCTCAAGACCTCATCCAGCCTGGCCTTGAACACATCCAGGNCTTCAGGTACTGGAAGGTTGCTATAAGGTCTCCTCAAAGCCTTCTCTTCTCCAGGCTGAAAAGCCCCAACTCTCTCAGCCTGTCCTCATAGCAGAGCTGCTGCAGCCCTCTGATCATCTTTGTGGCCCTCCTCTGGACTCTCTCCAGCAGTTCCATGTCCTTCCTGTGCTGGGGGCTCCAGAACTGCACACAGTACTCCAGGTGGGGTCTGACAAGAGCAGAAGCTCTTGCAACCCCTATAACAACCCTCTGATGAAAGGGTCTATACAAGTAATGTGTGCAGTTCTGGAGCCCCCAACACAAGAAGGACATGGACCTGTCCTTAAATAACAAGGCCTCCAGTGGCATTGGCATGGTGTTGGAAAGTTGTCAACTGTCTTTCAGTCAATAAAGATCCTAATTTTGCCATGTCATTGCCAAGTCACTGCTTGAAGGCAGAACTTTGTCTTATTTTCAGTTATTTCCATCTTTGCAATTTATTCTCACTGGCAGTTCAGATTAAATAATTGCAGGTGCTGTTAAAAAAAAAAAAATCTATTCTCTGTCAGCTATGAAAATAGTAAGAGTTATGTGGACAAGCCTACAAGCCTGAATGGGCTGTAGTGGTTTGTGGATTTCTTAGTTGTGTTACGTGATGTTGGGAGTTTGGTTTGTTTTTTTTTTTTCTCTCTCTCAACTCAACTTCTCTGTGCCTTCCTGCACACATCTTTGTCATTGGCTTGGTTACCACGTTGATGTAACTGGTTATCACTGGTCTGTGGTCTGCAGATTGAGTGGAATCATCAGACATTCAAGTAGCATGGCCTTGTCTCGGTTGAGTAGTTACTTTGTGATCTAATACCTTATCCAAAGAGAGAGATATAATTCCAAGTTCCCTGTGCAAGCTCACATGCTCAGGATTCATTCTGCACAGATGCTTCCTTCTAACAGATCATAAACTTTCAAAATTTCTCTGTACATGCTTGTTAGTGAGATTGTGAACACAGAGAGCTTGAGATGCAACGCAACAGACAGTTCATAAAGATGTTCATCCCATTCTGAATTATCATCTTTGTGGGTGGCTTCATTATCTATATCTTCTAGATATACCTCTATCTATAAGATATGTTTCTATGTCTTATAAGATATGTTTCTATATCTTATAGAAGGTAAATATCTGTGGACTTTTCCAGGCATCAAAAGACCTTTTCATTGTATGAACAAAGAAACAAACAAAAAGAACCCAAATATTTTTAGGGATGGTTAACTTGACTTCCTCAAATCTGATGGTGAAAATCATCTAATTCATTATTGGCAAATTATTTTGGTAAGGATTAGCAAAACTTGGTCTTTTGATTTTATTTTCGGACCTTCCCTGTTATGAAAAGAAAAACCTTTCAGGAGCATGGGGCTGTGAATTCACACTCCACTTCCCTTGATTGTGCCTGGGCAATGGGAGTGACATAAGGCAGAGAAAGGGATGCAGCTCACCCCCTCCCACCACGCCTGGGATAAGCTACACAACTTTCTGCCCCATGGTCCTGCAGAAGGTTGGTGGCTCCAAACTGAGTATAGAGAAGTTTTATATGTAATTTCACTTGACCAGGGAAAACTTTCATTTTGTACACTAGCAAACATTGTTAATCTCCTCACTGCATAAACCTTGTGTGAACCTTGGGTCCAAGTTTTTTCTGTTCATCTTTTTAAAACGTGATATAGCGATTTAGGGCCGTGAGGGAGCTCCGTAGCTGGATGTGCAGCCAGAGGTCATTGAATGGGTTAATTGCCTGCACTTATCTTTTAAAGCAAAGATACAATGTTTAGACAAAACCTTTTATGCCATTTAATTCTTCACCCAGGTGCCGGAGCTTTTAGTTTCCTGTTGTGTTAGGGTCATGAGACTTTATGGCCTAACAGAATTAAAGTGTCATGTCTAGTCATTGCCTGTTTATTTTTACCTCTGAGAACTGTAAATATGCAAATACTTTTTAAAATATAAAATGTTATAAAACAAAATGTCTTTATTTTTTTTTTTCCCTGATAGATATATTACAGATGCTACAAATGCATTTACTGTGAGTTGTGGAGGGGTAATTAATTAACACGAGATGGTATTTTTTTCTTCATTAATAATGCTTATTAATTTTGGTATTCAAAACTCTCACCACCCCTGACCACTGATTTTAATAATAACTAGTTCTTTGCAACGCTCATGGAAAGCATTACAAAAAGGAATGACTAGATCTAGAAATAATAACTAGCAAAATATATAAACATTAATTGAACTGGAAGAGAAGGTTCCTGCAGTCAATATACCGCTTGCGGTTAATTATTCTGCTTGCCCACTAGATGAGCTCAGGAAAGCTCCTTTCTGCTTATGGCAGAGGCTAGGTGAATTGCAAGAGGCTTTAAGTATTTACTCACAAAGTATTATTACCCAACTCACAGGTCTAGCAACAGTTTAAGACAGTACCCAAACGCTCTCAAGGAATTCTGTCAATGGAGCACCTGCTCATCTCCCTTTTATCAAATGAGCCCAAAACTAATGTGCCTTTGGACATAGAACAGCCAATCAGAATGGCAGTTAGCCAAAGTTGACCATATTAGGTGAAGCCATAGATTTGCTTTACCTGAATTTGGGAAAGACATAAGCTGTGCACAAGGAGGCACAAGCCAAGTGCTTACCACAGGATGCAAGCAGGAGCAAAACAAATCAGGGCAAGCCATGGTCTCTCAGACTCAGTGGTTCCAAGTTCTTTTGTCCTCTTTCCCACAGTTGCCTCTCCCCAAAACAGAGAAGGAGAGCAGAGAAACATGTCTGGGCAAGCCAGGACATGTACAAGCCTGTTTTTGGCCGATCAGGCCTACCAACACTGTGTCTAAAGAAAAATGGGGTTACTATCAGTTTGCTATTTCATTTGTTGCTCCTGATACACTGTCAAACCTGATATGAGATTGCAGTTTGCTATTATTCCGTTCTTCTTTTATTGAAAGATATATTCCTGACCTAAACCGAGTTCAATTTCAAGCTAATTCTTATAGTAGGCGACCTCTTTAACTCTTGAAAAGTCATTTGAAGTGAAAGTGATTAAGTGCTCCTCTCTTGTAACAAGCGGTGATTGTAGAACCAAACTTGGGTTTTGAAAGACAGAAATGAGTTGAAATGTTGACCAGTCATTATTCTCCTGGTGTTATCCACTGTTGTTGATATTCTTGAGGAACCAAACTGTGGGATAATATACTTTATTATGTTTTCTAACATCAATTACTTGTTAGCTTGCAGGGTAGTTTTCCCATAAGCCGCTCAATATTGGTATGCTAATTCGTCTGCAGAGTCAGGGGTTAAATACTGGTGTACTTCAAATGGAATTTGATAAATTAACTTAGCTTGCTAAATGGGCTCTGCTGGAAAGAGCAAACTTTGAATGTGGAGATGTCTTTCCATTGTTTAATCACAGAGCATTGGAAAACCAAGCATTTTAAGAAAGCTGTTTGATGTAGAAGGATGAATCATAGAATCAGTCAGGGATGGAAGGGACCAAAAGGATCAGCCAGTTCCAACCCCCCTGCCATGCCCAGGGACACCCTACCCTAGATCAGGCTGCCCACAGCCTCAGCCAGCCTGGCTGCAAACACCTCCAGGGATCTGGCCCCAAATACCTCCCTCAGCAACCCATTCCAGGCTCTCACCACTCTCATGCTCAAAAACTTCCTCCTCACGTCCAGTCTGAATCTCCCCACCTCCAGCTTTGCTCCATTCCACCTAATCCTGTCACTGCCGGAGAGCCTAAAATCTCCCTCCCCAGCTTTTTTGTAGGCCCCCTTTAGATCCTGGAAGGCCACAAGAAGGTCTCCTGGGAGCCTCCTCTTCTCCAAACTGCACAGCCCCAACTCTTTCAGTCTGTGCTCACAGCAGAGGTGCTGCAGCCTTCTGAGCATCCTCATGGCCCTTCTCAGGACATGCTCCAGCATCTCTACATCTCTCTTGTAATAGGTGCTCCAGAACTGGATGCAGTACTCCAGGTGGAGTCTCACCAGAGCGGAGTAGAGGGGGAGAATCACCTCCTTTGAGGTGATTCTCAAAGCTCTCGAAGACCTGACTTACTGGTATTTGCATCTTGCATTTTCTTCCAAGAATAACTTTCATAAAAACCAATAGGGTTTCACAGTTTGTCCTCCAATTCTGATTTGGTGTGAGGAACCCAGAAGCATCATGTCTAGACCAGTTTTGGTCTTCTGAGTGCCAGTAGTCAGCAATACTGTTCTTACCAGCTCTGTATGAGTTACAATATCCTGAAGGCTTTGAATTTGTTTTAGCTTTTTAATACATTCTAGGACTACTTTTCTTTTTTTTTTTCTGACTTTTGGCATAACCAGTTTTCTTTGAATTATTACAGAACAAACAGCTAGTGGCAGGTAAATTATTCAGAAGAAATTAAGCGGTACCAGAGAATTTAAAAAGACCTTTTGGCTCTTTGTTGTAAATTGGCAAAAGTAATACAACTGTGGGATTGGAAATGAAGCTTGCATACTGATATGTTATTTACTTCCCACTGTTTGATGAAACTTTTTCTTTGCATCTCTTCCTAAGACTTTCTCATGACCACTAAATTAATTCCAAAAAGTTAATTCTTACAATTTATCCCCCCCAAAAAAGGGTAAAAAGGAAAAGGAAAAGGAGATCAAACATTTAAACTAACACAAAGAAGCAAAGTCAAGTACTTATTTTGTCTGCTTGTGGTAGTCCAGCAGTTACTCACCCCCCCACACTTTGAAATAACCCAGGCTAAAACTCAGTTGGCTGGAAGTTAAGGAATGAAGCTTTATATTTACAGCTTTGTTATACATATTTACAATATATAACAGATATTTACAGACATACACAGTAAAAAAGGTAATGCAGAAACACCCCCACCTCCCTCCCAGAGATGAAGTGTGTCCCCCTCCCTGAGATCGTGTGTCCCCCTCCCAGAGATCAAGTGTGCCTAAGAGAGGTTTCTAACCATCCTGCCACCTTTCCCAACTTCCCAATCTCATCTCACTATCTGTCTTACATGCCAGATAAGCAAAAGTAGATTGGCCAGGGGAGTTAGCAGCAGGAAAGTAGTTAGAAGTCATTCAGATCCAACTAAGAAGGCAAGGAGAGAGATTCAGCAGCAGCTACGGCACAAAACAATCTCTCTTATATTTTGTTTTGATTCTAACTTTATACCATTTCAGTAAACAAATGAGTGAAGGAGACATTGGAACGTTTTCCTTTCTCAGCCTGCAGTCTAATTTCTCATTCCAATCCTCCAATTAGTTCGAACTAGCACACTGCTGATTTTACTTTTTCTGGGCTGTAGTTGTTCTTTCATTGTCAGTTTACTGTAGTGCAAATCACTGTCCTTACTTCTCTACCTAGAAAGGATATCATTAGTTATTATTTCCTATCACTTAAGCACCCAGTTTAATTTGTGCTGTACCTTCCATGAGATGCAGCTCATAACAATGGCAGATAGACTGAAGGAAAAAAAAAAAAAAAGCTGCTGTGTTTGTCTACAGGCATGTGCATACTTGTTTCCTTCAGAGGAAAAGGTACAGCCCAAGATACAGCCTGAGAATCCTAAGAAAGACACTGAGACATCCCAAGCCTCTAACATGTGCCATAGGCCTTTGAGGAACTTTCTTACTGCTGTCTGCCCAGGCTCTCAGATGTATTTCATGCTTTCCTTGCTGGAACTGCTTAACTAACTGCTGTGGCTGGGATATTTGGCTTGTCTGCTTCCCTAATAAATGGAAATCATGTGTACTGTTGAATACATTCTTAGCTGTTGATCTTATTAAATGGAGTAGGAATATAAATCAGAAAGTCTCAGAAGGCTGAACGAAAAGTTGAAGATGACTGTATTGCTGTTCTTCCCTTCTTCTCTCCCCACCCAGCTAAAGCTAAACCAGGTCTTTCAGAAGTTATATTATCTTTTGCTTGGGCATAATCCACATTTTTCAGCAAGCCCAGTCCCCTTCTCTTTCTTTCATCCCTTTTCTCACTACAGCACTCACCTCTGCAATGATGTTGAATAAGTTCTGACCTCTGTGATTCTCCCCACAATCCTGGACTCCACTCAGCTTAGATTTTGCTCTTGTACATAAAGAATACTTTGGGACAGTCATTTGGGGCTGGAGAAGTGGTAATAAAGGACAGAAGCTAACAGTGGAGTACGGCCTTGCAGGCTCTAGCTCTGGGTTTCTCTGTGTGCATGTGATCCTTGAAGGCTGTAAGCTCTCCCCATTCAGTTGCCCAGCTTGCTGCTCTGTGGCACCAGAGCAGTTTTTGTTGGGTTGATGCTGCTATAAAACATCAATTACGTCTCTGACACTAAAGCAGAGGAACCAGGGTTTCTTGCCTCCTTTTCAACAAGATCACAGTGATTCTTAGGAGCTATCAAAAGATTTCAGTTTCAGGCATAGTGAATGGAATGGAAAGGTTTGACTAGGGAATTGAAGACAATATGACTTTTATGGGAGCTAAAAATGTTTTGGGTTGATAAGATCATAGAATGGTTTAGGTTGGAAGAGACCTCAAAGATCATCCAGTTCCAACCCCCCTGGGCCATAGGCAGGGACACCTCCCACTAGATCAGGTCGCTCAAGACCTCATCCAGCCTGCCCTTGAACACCTCCAGGGTGCTTTCTAAGGGCTGGAACGTTAAGGCTTTCTTCCAGCTATCTCTTAGTCTTGTGCTGAATGAGCGAAGGGAGCTGCCAATACCCTACATGCAATTAGTCCTCAAAGTGCCTTATTACAAACGTGACAGGAGGATTTTTTTACTACGCTGCTCTTACTGGCGTGTTTCTAGGGCAGGCGAATCCCACCGCTTGCGAGTTAAAATGCAAGAGCTCTCCAGTAATGGCTTCTTATCCCACCATCAGACCAGGGAGAACAGGATCTCCCCTTGTAACACCGAGCACTTTGAAGGGAAAATTCCCAACGCACAAAATGATACAGAATGTGTCACTTCCTGAATGCTCTTTTGCTGGGTGATCAAGTGGCTTTCATTTAGTGAATACATTTGCTCACTCAGTTTTGGAGAGTCGCCCTTCATTTATTCTTTCCCTTTGGAAGTACTTTCGAGTGCAAATTACTGCTATCAGAAGCCTTGAACTGAGAGGCTATTATTCTCCATGCTCAGATTAAATTAATTTTGAACAGTTTAATGCAGCATGTCCAAGCTGCAAGTCCAAGTGGTGTCAAATCTATTTCTCTGCTTTTTTAAGCTGCACCTTCAAGGGCAGTATAATTCATGGTGAATGTGTTCTTCTAATGTCTTTTGGTAAGCGTTATTATTTTCTTTCATTTGCAAGTCATGAGGCTAAAATGTTAACCATTTTTCTCCTAAAATTATATGAAGAATGCCTGCTTTTTGGAAAGAAGCTTCTTATATTTGCTTCCTATACATGAAATAAAGGAACAGCAGTAATGGTGAGAGAAAGAGGTTTGGGGATTTTAATTTTTTTTTAATGTAATGGAGACAAAGGAGGCTCTATAGGACCACGCAAAATCATCATAGTGTCAGAAAGGACTTACCTTGATCAAGGTCTCTGCAACTAAATTAAGAGCTTTTTAATGATTGGATGCTTCACTGTATGTGTGTTTTCCCCAGGTTTCAAAAACAAAATATCACATAAATCTGCTCATCCTTTCTCTTCATGCTGAAGCTGTCTGCTGCCTCTCCACAGCTTCCTACTTCAAAGTGTCATTGAAATGTTGTAATGAAACTTTCCATGCTTTTGAACCCTAAATGGTTAAAAAAATTAGCATAGACATGGACAATTTGTGGTGCTGACTGATTGATTGATCCAGTCTACTTTCTGTGAAGGGCACTTAATGGCCAAGCACATTTCAAATCCATATTTTAAGTCCCACTATCTAGCTTAGCGGTTGTCATTCATGTTTCTGATCTTGCACTCTGGGATATTGTTGTGTTCTGATATTTAGGTAGTTCGGCACTTGCAGATGTACCTGAGCACTTTTCCAATATCACGTTGACATATGGTGTCCCTATTTTTACTTCATCTTACATGTCAAGTAACTGTTGTTGCTTCTGTGTTCATATGTACCTTTGAAAGTACAGTAAGATTGTGATCAAGAATACGCTTGCATATTTAGAATCATAGAATCAGTCAGGGTTGGAAGGGACCACAAGGATCATCCAGTTCCAGCCCCCTGCCATGCCCAGGGACACCCTACCCTAGATCAGCCTCCCACAGCCTCTGCCAGCCTGGCTGAAAACACCTCCAGCAATGTGGCCCCAAACACCTCCCTGGGCAACCCATTCCAGCCTCTCACCACTCTCATGCTCAACAACTTCCTCTTCACATCCAATCTGAATCTCCCCACCTCCAGCTTTGCTCCATCCCCCCTGGTCCTGTCACTACCTGATAGCCTTAAAGGTCCCTCCCCAGCTTTTTTTCTAGGCCCCCTTCAGATACTGGAAGGCCACAAGAAGATCACCTGGGAGCCTCCTCTTCTCCAAACTGAATAGCCCCTAAATAGTTCTAAATAGCTACTTGGCCACTATGTAGCTTCTCTATAAAATGGACCATATCACAAGATCACAAAATAGTCGGGGTTGGAAAAGACCTCTGAGGGTCATTTAGGTCAAATCTCCTGCTAAGGAAGAGTCACCCAGAGCAGGTCGACCAGGATCACAATGCCCAGGTGGGTTTGAAATCTCTCCAGAAAAGGAGACAGCACAACCTCTCTGGCAGCCTGCTCCTGACCTCCAGCACCCTCAAAGGAAAACATTTTATCCTTCCGTTCAGCTAGAATGTCCTAGGTTCCAGTTTGTGCCTGTTTTTCTTTGTTTCATAATGATGAACATAAGAGTTCATAGAGTACCTTATGAACATAAGACAGTCATAGAATGTGCTCATCTGTCAAATAAAGTCACCTGTATGATAAGAGATAACTCATAGTAATGTCTCCTGTAGTAACTGAAAAAAAAGAAAAGGAGCACGTAAATCTACCTGAAAAACAGCTCTGTTCTGAAGAGTCCAATTCCCTGAGGAGTCCAAATGAATTTGTAAGGGCTGGAAGGTGACAATTTTCACAGGGAACGGTTCAGGACTGCAATGTCATGAGATAAAAATCCCTTCTGTAAATTACACAATACAAATTGCTACAGGAAGCAATCCTCCATTCGTTGCCTAAGGAACAGTTGCTTACCTGATCTATACCACTAGAGACATTTATTTTAACAGATTACATCACTGCTGGTACAGTACTAATGGGATGCCTCAAGCTGACAATCCTATGGATTTGTTGTTTTGTTGGGGTTTTTTTTTTTCTCTTTTTGAGATAGATATTGTGCATTTTATTTTCAACAGCTTAGCCTAGTGAGTTGAAAATCTGGACCAGGAGGTTTTCTGTTGTTTTCAAATCACAGGGAATCACAAAAAGGCCAGGTTGGAAGAGACCCCGGGGGTCATTTGGTCCAGCCTTTCCAGGTGATAGTGCAGTTGAAATGAGCTGGCCCAGCAACCTGTGAAGTTTTTTAGAATGGACCAATGTAGGGGAATCCATTGCTTCCCCTGGGAGATGACTCCAATGCCTGTTCTCCTGGGGAAACATTTTCTCCTGGAGTCCAGTTGGAATCTCTTCAGCAGTAACTTGCACCCGTCAACCCCTTGTCATTTCCATGGGACTTCTTGTACACAGGGAGTATCCATGCTCCTGGTAGCCACCCTTTCTGTGGCTAAGGTACTGAGGTCTCCCCCTTAAGCCTTTTCAAGGCTGAACAAACCCATCTCTTTCAGGCTTTCCTCACATGGCAGAGTTGTCAGCCTTCTGGACACTTTCCAGCCTGTCCACATCTGTTTTGTGCAGCAGAGACCAAAACTGCACTCAGCATCAGGGTACCAGGGAACAAGGATCGTGTTTGCTTCAGGGGCAGTTATTTAACAAGCTTTTATTTCTAAGTTGCAAATTTTCATAGTGTTTCACTTCATTAAGCTTGTTTTTGTCCATTAAACGCCGGGTTGAGTCGTTCTGTGCATATGTTTTGTATACAGCTAGGATGTATGCAGAGTTGTAAAAGCCTTCAGAGGCGAAGATAAATCATGCAACAGGTATCAGCATCACCATTCAGCCATTTTAGCCACCCGCATCTTTTATTCATGTATTAAAAGAAATAGTAGCTTCAAAATACCACAGTCATCCATGGCTTTGCAACATCTGTGGTATGGCTTATTTATTCTTCTTTCACTTCTATTGCTGTGGTGTTTATCTTATATAGTTTGGGGTTTTTTTTTGAGAGAGGGAAATTATTATGAGGAATTAAATCAAGAGCACATCACACAATCTGTTTTTTTGTTCTGTTTGCAGCTTTAGGTACAAAGTTGAGTTTCTAGATAATTTGGCAGCATCCTGGGGCACTCATAAAGCAAGCTGTAAAGGCACCTTTTGTGTTGAAAATGCAGAGATGAGCAATGTGTGTGCTTCCAGAAACAAGGATTTGCTGGTTATGGCACACCATTGTAGTGAGAGATCTGTTGCTATCAGGGAGTAAGATTAAGGCACAGCACAGTGAAGAGACAACATGCTAGGCTTGGGAGAGTGACTGAGAACAACAGCAAGGTCCCAATATACTGGCAAGATCTTTAGTATTCATGATTTTGGAGAAAATGAGAAAAATAAACCGAGACAACAACATGAAAAATTGCATCAGTGCTTATCACACAGAGAGATATCAGAGCAGCACCAGAAAAATAAGATAATGGATAACGAGCATTTGATGCATCTTTATTGTGTTTATACTGCGGATGAAAGGAAGTATGGCAGAGAAGATGTTTGCTCAGATACTTCCAGAGCAGTATGAAACACACAGCACATTTATGGTCCTTGGCCAAGTGAGTTTTCGGGCACCTAAATAGTAGGAAATAGCACAGGCAAAATGAATCAATAAAAAGTAGTCATAAGAAGGCTGTGTGTAAGACAGCTGGGACTGTTTGCTTCATCTACGAAATTAATCTCTTAAATATCACTGCATTTTGTGGGACATTGACCTGGACTCATCTGGGCGTGCCAACTGAGATACACTGAAATGCATTTGTCATGGAATCACAGAGTGATTTAGTTTGGAAGAGACCTCAAAGATCATCCAGTTCCAACCCCCCTGGGCCATAGGCAGGGACACCTCCCACTAGATCAGGTCGCTCAAGACCTCATCCAGCCTGGCCTTGAACACCTCCAGGGAGGGAGCAGCCACAACCTCCCTTTTTACTTATGTTCAATGCCAGAATGTTCACGCTGTGGGATGTGCTGTAGTGATGAGCTGGGGGAGAGTTTTGCAGTTGAGTAATGCTGTCCCACTAATGCTGTCATCATTTCAAAGAGAAAAGACTACTGAGTAAGTCCTGTGCATCATAACACATCTAACGAATGTTTTCTGTGCACTGCTATTCAGTAATATCAGTCTGGATTTCCCCTTCCTGTGTTCAGTGCAGTTGTTATACCCTACTCTACTGCTGGAGATATTCCCTTTTAGAGGCATCCAGAAACTGAGAATGTGTTAGAAAACCCCAGCAGAGTGGTGGTGCTGATCTGTCCAGGATGAGAAGACTTTTGTATGCCAGATAAATCCTGTCTGCCACGTTGTCTATAGATTGTCAAAACACAGGGGGAAAATAAGCCAAATGCCTGTTTCTATCTTTACTTCTCTTGTGCTACAAAAGATTTCTTTTTTGAGATATCCAGAATTCAGTTTCTTCTCACTTTATGAAGATTAGACGCTTTGGCTTTTGACAGCTGATTTAATGTCAAGAATGGGATCTTCCTAAAGCTCGCAAGGTAATCTTGACAGATCAGATTTCCTTTTCTCAGAGAGAGTTCAGGACATTCTAGCATCTCTTCTGAAATTCTGAAGGAGATGGCACAGTTTAGCTATATTTAGTGCAGGTTCACTTTTCCCTTCCCTTTTAAAATATAACTGGAGAAAAGCACTGACATTTTAAGAGACAAATCAAGAAGCAGTTTGGATTTCACTTTGCAGAGGGTCTGCCCCAGTATCTGGTAAGGACACTGGGCACAGATCATAGAATCATAGAATGGTTTAGGTTGGAAGAGATCTCAAAGATCATCCAGTTCCAACTCCCCCGCCACAGGCAGGGACCCCNGTTCCAACCCCCCTGTGCCATAGGCAGGGACACCTCCCACTAGATCAGGACACTCAAGACCTCATCCAGCCTGGCCTTGAACACCTCCAGGGTGGGAGGTGTTCCAGATCCCCAAACTAGTAATTGCCTTTGGGACATAGACTGAAATCCCTGGAGTTTTGTACTGAGACTTCATTTAAAACTTAATCATAGAATCAGTCAGGGTTGGAAGGGACCACAAGGATCATCCAGTTCAACCCCTCTGCCATGCCCAGGGACACTCTACCCTAGATCAGGCTGCCCACAGCCTCTGCCAGCCTGGGTGAAAACACCTTCAGGGATGTGACCCCAAACACCTCCCTCAGCAACTCATTCCAGCCTCTCACCACTCTCTTGCTGAACAACTTTCTCCTCANCCCCCCCCCCGCCTAAAACTGAGATTCTGTTTAACACCAGAAATGACAGCACATGTAATGACATGCACAGGTTGGTGTCATCAAACTCTTAGTTATCATAGTGTTATCCCAGTTATTGGATTACTCTGCAACAGAGGGAGGTAAGGGTGAGGGTTTTTTGTTTGTTTGTTTGAGGTTTTGTTGGTTCTTTTTGTTTGGGTTGGGTTTTTTAATATATTAAAGATAATGCTGCTCTCAGCTCACATCCTCACAAGCTGTATTGCAAGCATTTAAGTATATCCTTTTCTGCATCTATAGGCATCTCGTGAAATATATTTTGGTTTACTAATGGTACAATCTTTTCTGCAGTCATTTGTATTACAGAGATCAGATTTGTCACTGCCTAAAAGTTTATGTAAGTCGCAATAACTCTATGTGAAGGAAAGTCTTTTAATAAAATGTGGGCTTGGGGTGACTCCAAAAAGTGATTTTTAAAAATTATTGTTCTCATTTCTGAGGTCTTTGAAAATGGGAGATGAGATCACCTTGCACGTGAAGCTAGGCAGAGGAATTACATACAGGTGTGGCAGCATTTTTAAAAATATTTTTAGAGAGAGAGAAAGAGAGAGAATTCATAGGATGGTTTCGGTTGGAAGGGACCTCAAAGATTATCCAGTTCCAAACCCCCATCCAGTTCCAATCTCCCTGCCAATGCCCAGGGACACCCTACCCTAGATCAGGCTGCCCACAGCCTCTCCCAGCCTGGCTGCAAACACCTCCAGGGATGTGGCCCCAAACAACTCCCTGGGCAACCCATTCCAGGGCTTCACCACTCTCATGCTCAACAACTTCCTCTTCACATCCAATCTGAATCTCCCCACCTCCAGCTTTGCTCCATCCCCCCTGGTCCTGTCACTCCCTGAAAAAGTCCCTAAAAAGTCCCTCCCCAGCTTTTTGTATCCCCCTTCAGATACTGGAAGGCCACAAGAAGGTCACCTGGGAGCCTCCTCTTCTCCAGACTGAACAGCCCCAACTCTTTCAGTCTGTCCTCATAGCAGAGGTGCTGCAGCCCTCTGAGCATCCTCGTGGCCCTTCTCTGGACACACTCCAGCATGTCCACATCCCTCTTGTAATAGGGGCTCCAGCACTTGATGCAGTACTCCAGGTTGGGGTCTCACCAGAGCAGAGTAGAGGGGGAGAATCACCTTCCTGGCCCTGCTGGCCACACTTCTTCTGATGCAGCCCAGGCTCTGCTTGGCTTTCTGGGCTGCAAGTGCACACTGCTGCCTCATCTTGAGCTTCTCCTCCACCAGCACCCCCAAGTCCCTCTCCTCAGGTCTGCTCTCCAGCCAGTCACTGGAATAAGATTATGGCTCGGAGAGAGGTTCATCTGTGTGAATATCAGTGCAAAAGAGTGTCCCAACACCAACAAAAAGGAGAGTGCCTATTTTGATGACATTGTAGAATTCCTGTGCTCTTAGCGTGGTGTGAGTCTGATTTATAGCAGCAATTTTGGTGGGGCGTTTTGGAGCTCCTGTGCCATTTTAAAAGGCTGGGTCTCTAGGAAGAGCATAATGAAATCACTAATATAATCAGAAAATCTCTAACAAGATAAACAGGATTCTCATTCTTCTTCCTGTCGCTAGCAGTGTCGAAAATGTTTTCGTTGCCCTCCTCATCAACCTGCTCCCGTCTCACCGGGGGTATATTTGGCAGCTGCAAAAGCTGCGTGCCAAGTCTGAGAGGGCATTTTTCATCTGTGAGTAGCTGGGTCTAGTGCTGACTGTGTGAGAGCTGAGACACTCATTTATGTAAATCATCTGTGATTTGTGAGGAGTTTAGTCACTGTTGCATGCTCAAGACCACAGTTGTTTTTTTTTTACCAAATCCCTCCTGAGCTCAACTTACAAGGTCATGTGAGAGCAGTTAATCATGGGAAGAGATTGTTTCTGATGCTAACATTTGAGCAGAAACGTGCAGCTGAGTCTTTATAGCTACCCAATGCTCCTTTCACTGTTTCCTTAAAACCTGAGCTTTTGTTCCAGCATGAACTTGAAGCCAATATTTATTTTGGAGCTCTGGCACAAAAGCCAAGGAGGTCCCTATTATCTTGCTAGCTTGGTTGCTCTACACAAATTGTCCTGATGCAGATTTTGGTGAGACTTGCATATCATAGAACCACAGAATCATAGAATCAACCAGGTTGGAAGAGATCTCCAAGCTCATCCAGTCCAACCTATCACACAGCCCTAGAACATGGCACTAAGTGCCCCATCCAAGCTTTGCTACAACACCTCCAGGGATGTGACTCCACCACCTCCTTGGGCAGCCCATTCCAATGGCAGATCTGGACTGGACTGCTTTGTGTCTCTGAAATTTTATATGAGAAATCTGAAGTAACCACCCCATTGTTCTTCTGTGGACCAGAGGTCACCAGTGGAATNCCAGCCCTCCTGTAGCCCCCTTCAGATACTGGAAGGCTACTCTAAGGTCTCCTGGAAGCCTTCTCTTACCCAGGCTGAAAAGCCCCAACTCTTAGCCTGTCCCCATAGCAGAGCTGCTGCAGCCCTCTGAGCATCTTCATGGTCCTCCTCTGGACTCTCTCCAAGAGTTCCATGTCCTCTTTGTGCTGGGGAGTAATGGATTTGAAATTCAATGAAACCCTGCAAACTTCAGCAGCTCGATTCAATACTACTTTTGTAGAGAACAGGAGAGGAGAATCTTGCCTAAAAGTTTAGAGATGTTCCGGCTGGGGGAAAAAAAAAAAAAAAATAATAAGTGCTGCTTTATTAAAATGTTCTGACATTAAATCCTCCTGTCAGTCTTAATAGCAGTGTCTGCACATTTTAGAAAATTTTAACTTGTCTCTAGAAGATGTCAAGAACCAGAGGGTTAAGTGTGGGAAAATGAGGGAGATGCTTATTCCTACTTCATAATCTCCNGACAAATGATTTTCAGTGTGTGCAGGGCTTCATTTGACCTTCTCTTTATTGCTTTTTTTTTTTTTTTTTTTTTTTTTTACTGTGCTGAAAGAGAGAATAGGAAATGGGAGACAAATTTGAAGGCAGACCTGCCTGAACATGACATTCAGAAAAATGTACCTGGATGCTACGAGAATGAACCCAAATTGACTCTTGTCACTTTTTATCAGCCTTGAAAAGGGAAGTAAATGAGAACCTTACCCTGCTGACTATATTTTTAATATCTTCCTTTAAAAGGATCTGAGTCAACTTTGTTCTCCTTTTACAAACCTATTTCAGCTCCTGCATCTGAGATGAGAGTAAAATATGTTGTTTAAATAAGAAAAAAAACAAATATATATATATATCTTCAAAGCCAAGGCTGCAGTTATATAATGGAAGCATAAGCTTAAAGCTAAAAAAAACCCAAAAAACAAAAAAACCAAACCCTGTGCACAGAGATTTATTTTTAAAACGTTATGAATTGTTGCCACTCATCAAGCAGCATTGAGAGTGTATGGAACACCTACAAAAGATCAAAGAACTTCCATATTCTGTCAATTCTGCATGTTTAGCTTAACTAGTACATCAAATAAATTACTCTTTGGCTTTTATTTGAATATGAAGTACAGTAATCAGCGCTCTAAAATTAATCTGATTATGTGGTTTATTTCACAGAAGCTGTTCAATGTCTTTTTTTTTTTCCCACTGAAGACAGGCCAAAAAAATCACTGTGGGTTTAGGGTTGGTTTTTTTTTTTTTTTTTTTGGTTTTTTTTCATAACTTTAAAATTCAGGAGTATTATCTAATAATTGTGTTACTGACAGACTGTACACTGCCCTCTTTAAAAATATCCAACGCAGAAAAACCAAACAAATTATTTTATCCTACTGGAAAGAAGCAGGATGCTGGGAATGTTAAATT
>VWZI01022535.1:465108-498900 GCA_013396835.1 Psilopogon haemacephalus | reverse complement strand
TCGGGCTCCCTCCCTCCCTGCTCTGGGCTCTCCCTCCCTGCTCTGGGCTCTCCCTCCCTGCTTCGGGCTCCCTCCAGCTTCAGCGTGCTGCCGGCTCCTCACCTGCGGTGGGCGGCTCAGCCCTGCTGAACAGCTCCCGCCAGGCCGTGTCCAGGAAGAGGGTGCTGTACTTGTTATCCACCGAGGCCAAGTACTTGGCCAGGGGGTGGGAACCTGCAGGAGAGAAGGGGGACACTGAGGGCAGGAAGGCTCTGTAAAGGCATCGGCACAGGCTACCTGGGTGGGACCAGGTCAGCTGCCTGAGGCTTAGCAAAGCCAAGTGCTGGGTCCTGCACTTGGATCACAACAACCCCAGGCAATGCTCCAGGCATTGGGAAGAGTGGCTGGAAAGATGCCCAGCAGAAAAGGCACCAGCAACCTGCTCAGGTGGCCAAGATGGCCACCAGCATCCTGGCCTGGATCAGGAATAGTATGGCCAGCAGTAGGGAAGGGATTGTCCACTTGTACTCAGAACCTTGCATATTGGCTTCAGTTTTGGGCCCTTCACTACAAGGACACTGAGGTGCTGGAGCATGTCCAGCAAAGGGCAACAGAACTGGTGAAGGGTGTGGAGAACAGCTCTGGTGAGGAGCAGCTGAGGGAACTGGGGCTGTTTAGTCTGGAGCAGAGGAGGCTGAGGGCAGAGCTCATTGCTCTCTACAACTTCCTGAAAGGAGGCTGCAGTGAGGTGGGGTTGTCTTTTCTCCCTAGGATCAGGTGACAGAAGAAGAGGAAATGGCCTGAGATTGTACCAGGGGAGGGTTAGGTTGGATATGTGGAAAAATTTCTTTCCTGCCAGGCACTGAACAGGCTGCCCAGGGAGGTGGTGGAGTTCCCATCCCCGTGGGAGCGCTCAAGGAACGTCTGGCCGTGGCACTCTGGGACATGGTTTCATGGCCACGGTGGCGTTAGGCTGATGATTGGACTCAGTGAGCTTACAAGGACGTTTGAACCAAACCAGTCCTGGCGCTCTAACCCTGCTGGGTGCAGGCAGGGGAGCCGAGGGCGGTGCGGGAGGTCACCCTGCGCTCTCACCCAGCGGCACCAGCAGGAAGCGCAGGTAGTTGAGCCAGTCTGGCGTCTTGCCGGCCAGCTGCTCCACGAAGAAACGCAGCACCACGCTCAGGTAGCTCTGGTCCCCGGCCACCACCACCTTCACCGGGGGAGGCATGTGGGAGTTACAGTTACAGCTGCCAACAGGAGAGGAAGGAGACAGTGAGGGACCTGCCAGGGCCCAGCAGCAGGGCCAGCGGGGCAGGGGCCTTGCCCTGCCAGGCCAAGCAACCCAGCATGAGAACCCCACTGCTGCCAAGTCCCAGCTCGCCGAGGACCTCCTGGGGCACGACCAGTGCTGGGATCTACACCAGCTTCTACAGCGGCACCCCTGGGGACCACGGACACAACCAAGGAGCCCCGGGGGGAAGCAGGAGCTCTACTCACTATCGCTGGATGCGGGAGACTGTGGTGTTGAAGGCTGCCTGGATGTCTGCCACCGAGCAGGTGGACACCACCAACTGCTTGTGTGCCAGGAGCTGCTCGCTCACATACTGTCAACACAGAGAACTTGGGTTCAGGCAACCTGGGGGGTGCATGTCTGGGCTGCCCAGCACCAGCCCACGCCTGCCCTGGGCCCCCCGGGATAGAACCATGGCCCCTGTCAGCTTTGGCAGCCACCTCCTGCAGGCACGGGGGAGGCAGTGCTCAGCAGACAGGGCCCACGACAGTGCTCTGCAAACAGGCCTCACATCCCTCCCTGCCCAGACAATGCACTTCATGCTCCCTGGAGACAATACCTCTGCTGCTTCCCAGGGCCTGGAGCCAGCACAGAGAGTCTGGCACCTCTGCCTCAGCATCCAACAAGGCTGTGAGCCAGGATCAGGTGCTTAGGGCACAAGGTACTGTAGTGGGTTTGCAGTGATCTGCCCCCCCACCTTTTTAAACCCCGGTTAAAACTCAGAAAAAACACTGGAAGTTAATAAATGAAGCTAACCAGAGCCTGTGGGAGACTCTGGGCATCCACGACAGAGGAGACAGCCTAGGCTCTTGTGTCTGCAGCACTTGGTGCAGTCTCCCCAAAGCCAGGAGGACACGGCTGGTGCCAGGTGCCCTGGGCCACCCTGCCGCGGTTGGGACAATCCCCAGGGGCCTCGTGCACCAGGCCCCCAGCACAGGTCCTCACCTGCCCCTGCCACTCGGCCACGTTGACCAGGACGATGCTCTCGGGGAGCTGCTCATCCGAGCCCAGGATCTGGTTCAGCTGGTCGTACACAGACTTGCGGGGCACCTGCGGCGGCAGCAGCGGCAGGGGTAAGCCCAAGCCGCCTGCCCTGCCCGCCCTGCCCTCCAACCACGGCCTGGCAGCCTCGGGGGCCTCACCTGGGTGCTGTGCCAGGAGTCCGGGGAGCTCTCGCTGTCCAGGCTGCTGGTGCGGCCGCCCTGCCCCTTGGAGCTCTGCCGGTCCTTCACCGAGGTGCTGCGGGGACGCCACAGCTGCTTGCTCTCCGACTTGCTGCGAGCCAGAGGCAGGAGAGGCAACGCTGCTGAGGGCATCTGGGCTCCAGCAGCAGCACTGCCTGCGGGGAGCCAGCGGCAGCCTGCCCAGCCCCTGCAGGGGATGCTGTGAGCCTGCTTACCTGGGGGACACGGCACTGGGCAGCTCGGCTTTGCTCCCGGGGCCCAGCTGGGCCAGCCTGTCCGCGCTGCCCTCCCTGGTGGCAGCCTCTGCGGGGTTAAGCCGTGGGGATGGCTCCTCCGCGGCCACCTCCTGAGGGACACACAGGGTCAGGTCACACACAGCAATCTCTCTGCGTGCCTCAGTGCCCTCATTCAGGAGGGGGCAGCTGGAGGGCCAAGGCTGCAGGGCCTCGAGGGAGCTGAGCTGCATCTCCTGCAGACACCAACTCTCCTTTCCCTCTCGCTGCTCTCCAGCCCAATCTCCTTGTCCCCACAGCCCTGACCCCAGGCTGGTGGGCACCCCTTGTACCCTAGAAAGCAAGGCAGGGCCTGAGGATTCCACATCCCATAGCCTTGACTCACCACTGCAGGGACCTCCACTCCTGGCTCTTCCTGTGGTCGGAGTGCTCCTGGCTTCCTCTTGTCTGCCTCACCCTGGGGGACAGGGAGCGTGGTCAGGGCAGCATGGAGCACCCTGAGCAGAGCTGCTGCCAGTGACCCATGCCTGGCCTCCCGGGACACACTCTCACAGGGGAACCTGGCATCCCCCTGGGGTAGCCCCAGAGGACACCCCCCACTGCTACCTGTTTGCCTTCACTGGGAAAAAGAAGAGCAAAAGGAGGGAAGGAGCAGCCCCGGGAAGGTGCTGCAGGACCTGTGGTCTAGGAGGGAGCTGCAGGCAGTGTGGGGGTGCTGGGCTGGCTGAGGAGGGGAAGGTACAAGAGGTGGAGGTGGTGATGGTGGTGGTGTAACTCACAGGGCTGCCCGACTCCTGATCCTGCCCTTTCTGGCTGTGCAGACTGCCGATCTCAGTCTGGGAACCAGAATGAGAGACTCCCTCAAAGAAACGCCTGCAGAGAAACAGACAGACGGACAGACAGACAGAGGGGAGAGAAAGGCAGGAATAAGAGAGGAACAAAGTCACTGCTGGCCTGTCCCAAGCACGAAGCACTGTGGAGACACAGGCCCAGCCAGCCTTGTCTGTACACCGTGCCACGGCCTGCTGCACCAGTGCTGGGGGCAGGATGGGGCCACCCGGGACCACCAGGCTCAAGCTGGGGCCCCAGCCACTTGGAGGTAGGGCTGCTGCCTTCCAGCCAGCACTGATTTCTCTCTCGGGTGATCCCCTACTGCTGCACCCAGCTCACTTGTCCTATCTCACCACTACGTAGTCTCTGTCACCATCACAACTCCAATTTGCTGCTGAACCTCTCTGCACCACCACAGCTTTCCAACCCGAATGATTCTGTGATACTCACTTACCAAAGGTTCAGGTTTAGAGTCATAACTGTGCCCTGGTGGGACATTTTCCCCGGGTCCCACAGAGACAAATGATGTCTCCTGCTGTTGAAGTACTCCTGCTTTCTCCAGTCTTCCTACAGCACCTCAGGCATTGGCACTACTCTGTGCAGTCATTACTCCTACCAGTAAATCCAACCCATACAGATTACTGAGGTAGTTAGGAGTCAGCCCAGAGAAGTAAGGACAAGCAGCCTCTCTCCCACACTCCTCTGTGCTGTCCTATCCCACCACTCCCACCAGAACATAACAGACCCCTGGTACCGCTAGCACCTTGCAAAGGCATCCTCATTCCCTCCTTCTCCATGGAGATTGGATGTGTCTGGATTGCATGCACTGCCTCTAGCTTTCAGCAGCCCATCTGAACAGGGCTCTAACTGCTTTCTCTCACTTGTACTTCAGAAGCTTCCATCCCCTCTGAGCACAGAGCTCTTCTGCAGTTCTCAGCATCCCTTGTTCTGCAGTTTAAAGGCTCTCCAACAGCTAGGAGTGAGTCTGAGTCTCAGCAGGTTGAGATTTAGGCAGATTCCAGCCTTTCTGCACAGCTTCCTTCTGCTTTCCCATGAATTAGCCTCCTCTCCCTCATCCATTTTCCCAGTCACCTATAGAGACATTGACTCCTTCACCTCCCAGCTTCAACCAAGTGTTCTGACTGTTTAGGTCTTACTTAACAGCCTAAGGTGTAGCTCCAGTTTCACCCTGATGCAGGCACAGCTTACAGCTGCACAGCCGCCCTGGCTGATCTGTTCCCAAGAGCACTGTCCCAAGCCATGGCACCTGCCACTGCTTATCCTTAAGCACTACCTTTAAAGCCTTTGTTCTGCAAAGACCTTCACAGAGCCTACCAGAGGCTGTCTATGACAATACATAAATCCAGCACCAAGTATCACAGCTCGAGTTTACAGTCTGAGATGGCTAGGCAGGGCTTTGGAACCATGCAGCCCACACTAAAGACTCTGGCGGTCAGCTTCCACGCTTCCTTAGCACAGACAAGGGGATGCAACCTCAGCACTGCTACGAGCTGAGGCACCAGAGAGCAAGCCAAGTGAGCAGGCTGAAAAGCAGCCCAGGGTGCAGCAGGCTGCCCCACCAGACACAGCAGCAAGCATCCAAGAAAGAGGTGAGCAGGAACACACAGCACCGCTTGCTCTAGGATGCTCTCCTGGGGACCAGATGTTTGCACGTAGGCACCCAGAGAGCCAGGGTGAGGCCTCACATTTCAACACTCCTGACAGCCTGCCTTTGCAGCTCACAGACAGAAACTGCTATCTGACCACAGACCTTCCTCTTTCTCCCCCATCACCTTTGTTTCCTTTGATGAGAGACCATGTGGAACTCTCCTGGAGCCAAGCAGACCTTCTAAGCAGCTGCCCCTTGCCCAGGTGCCTCTACAATGCCCTGTGAGTTAGCTGAGACCTGACTTCTCCCTTTTTTCCCATGGGCTCCTGAATCCAGCAGATTTAATTCAGTTTGCCTGTGGCAGACCAAGTACCTTCAGCAGGGATTCCAACTAATCCAAACTCTATTTAAACACCTAACTATAGAAACAATGACGAGTAAGCTGGGTTTGGCTAGAGGAGACTCAGTGCACTGTGAGGCAGCCAAGTAGAAAGACAATAAAAGGCAACTTTCTCATGAAAGGAGAGCATGGAAACAGAGCAGGCAGGAGCAGGGAGGCCAGATCACATGGGAGAAAAGCTGCCTCCACTGCATGCTCCACTGCAGGCCTCTGTTCCAAGTCAGCAGTGCTTGGCACAGCAGGGCAAGCCTGGGGAACAGGCTGAGGAACTCTGCTGATGGTTGCCAGTCACACATCTTCACAAAGGGTGGGAATGCAGCATGCAGATCTCACAGGCAGGGACACGAGGACTGGGCAAAGCAGTCACCGAGTGCTCAAAAAGACAGGCATGCTTCAGGGTGGAGAGCTCTGGGAACTGAGCACTGTCAGCAGAAAGAGATGAGAGCTGGGAAGAGCAGGGACCTCCATCAGGTAAGCAGTCCTTCAGCAGCTCAGGAGTGTCACAGCAGCTGAGCTGGCAGCAAATTAACTGAGACTAAACGTGCAGGAAGCCAGGCTCAATGGGCAGGCCTGAGTTTGTTAAACAGGGCATGCAAGTGAGCAGCTCAGCCATGCCAACTCAGGGTGGCAAGAAGAGTGGAGCAGAGGGCATTCCTCCAGGTCCCACAGACTCTGTTGCTGGCCTGTGACTTCCTGCAGCTCCTACCTCAGTGTGGGCTTTGGGGTGCTGTGCACACTCTCATTGTCCTCAATCTCTGGGCCACTGTCACTGTTGTTGCACTCTTCCAGGCTGTCATAGAGCAAGCCCAGGTCTTCTTCCACCTCCTGGGTCTGGTCTACTGGGTCAGAGTCCAGGACCTGTGGGGCCAAGCCCAGAGCACAATGAAGAGATATCCTAGACCAGGTACAAACTCCCTCCCAGACACAGGGCACCCAGGGCACTTTCCCACCTCAGGGTGCCAAATGCAGGCTGTGGAAGAGATGAGTGACACTGTCAGTAGGCCAAATGCTTATGTCATGAGCATGGCATCCAAAGGAGTCTCACACACTCATCATACTAAGAGTGAAAGTCTTGGGAGGACCTTCACTGGCTGCACTGCACTCTGAGTGCAGGTGCCCAGCCAAGCCCAGCTCAGGTTAGCCTGCTCTCAGTCACAAACAGGACTGCTTCTGGGGCACAGCCAGCATGTGACAGCAGCTTTCTCTCTGTGGCCATTCTCCCCAGTAGGGAAGGCATTTTTTGATCTCAGCATGAGACTCAGAGCTGCCTTGGAAAAGCCAAGGCCCAGCCTGAGCCATATGTCACTCATTTGGTCACATCCCTGAGCATCTGCAGGCCATGCCTAGGGCTCCCAGTACTGAGAAGCAGCACTTTTGACACCTATGCCTCTACAGGAGACTACAGCTGGGACACCCTTCCCAATGCTCACCTCCTCTGTCACTTTAAACCTCTTCAGCAAAGCCACAAATTTCTGTTTGAAGTTTGGTTGCTAAAACAAAACAAGGGGGAAAAAACGATCAGCAAAATGATCAAACCACATTGTGAGATGCCTAACAAATGTGCTGGTGGCTCCTTCGGGGGTCTGCAGGCCCAAGCTCATCTCCCTTGCTCTTTCCATTTACTGCAGGATCTGGACTAAATGTGGAGTCTGCAGGGAGTGGCTGTGCCTGGCCATGAGGACTCAGGCTCTGCTACAGCTGCAGCAGCACTTTCTCTCCTCTTAGTCTCCCTTTCTCCACAGACCATCTGGTTGAAGAATGCTGCCTTCAAGTAAGAAAAGGTGGGGAACAAGCTCAGGAAGGTGTCCAGAGACCTTTGGGGTTAAAGCAGATGGGGATAAGGAGATGCTCAGAGAGCAGGGGGCTGGGCTGGCAAGGCAGCTCCTCCCTTCTGCTGACGGCAGAGGAGATGCTATCGGTTCACCCATCTCTGTACCAACCTCACCCTCCCTTAGAGAGAGGAAGAGAAGATATCCTGCAACAGCAGCAAGTCAGAACTGTGTTGCCCACAAATGAACACTGATATGAAGCCAGAGTAGGCCCAGTGCAGACCAGGAGCTGGGGTCCAGCTCTGAGCAGGAAGCTGAATCATGAACAGCAAGAAGCTGGTCCCTTCTCAGAGCCAAGGGCTCTCTACCCTGTCCTGCAGGGTGTCAGCACCCCTGCTTCCAACCCCCCTCCCTCCACGCAGGGAGGGGAGGAGGTGAATCCCCTCCACCTCTTTGATCAGTAGTAAATGCTGATGTTACCCTGGTCATCGACGTGGTTCGGATCATTTTCCTCCTGGCCTTCTTGGTCTTCCTCAAGTCATCCTCTTCATCAAACAGATCCTGCAGGCAAAAGGTCACAGCACATCAGAGCAGCATCTCCTCGAAGTTCCCTGCCCTACACTTGCCCCTCATTTTGTAAAGTGTTGGTCCACTCTGTTCCCAGAGTCTTGCTTCTCACTTCTCAAGCCTCTCTCTCCTCAGCACTGTTTCTCTTGAGACCTTTCCCAGTGCCTTTGCCCACAGGTCCCTGCACAGGGACAGGTACCAGCAAGATTGAGAGGAGAGACAGCAGCCTTCTGAAGCAGTGCTTGTTACAACCTCAAGCTCTCCTCTCTGCACTCCCCAGCCTCCCCATGACCTGTGTGCTCTCCTCTCCAGGGCCAGCTCAGAGGCCACAGCACCTGGGCTCCCAGGGAGTGTTCTGCCAGGGATCAGCCTCAACACCACAGCAGCTCTGAGGGACACCAGGTCCTCGAGTGTTAGCCCAGCACAGTGGGACAGGTAATGTGGAGGGCCCTGAAGGGAGGTTTGTCCCTGTGCCTGCTCAGCATGCTGCCACAAGTCAGCTTTGGCCTCCAGGGTAAGCAGCTCAAGAGGACACGAGTGGCACAGCTCATCACAGGGCTGGGTTGGCTCTGCTACCTCTAACCATTTTCACACTCAGACTGTACTTATTCCTTGTCAGAGGCCTCTGGCCTCTTATCACAGGGAGGTGAGAGAGAATCATGGTGCAAGGTGGAGAGGACTCAGCAGCAGTTTTATGCAGCAGGCATGACAGCCTCCTTTTCTCCAGACAACTATCCCAGCTCCCTCAGCCACCCCTCACCACTTGTTCCCTAGACCCTTCCCCAGCTTTGTTGCCTTTTTCTGGACATGCTGCAGAACTTCAATGTTCTTCTTGTGGTGAAGGGCCCAAAACTGAACCCTGTATTAGAGGTGAGGCTTCAGCTGCGCTGAGCACAGGGGCACGATCACTTCCCACACCACCCCTGAGCCAGGCCAGGCTGCTGGTGGCCTTCTTGGCCACCTGGGCACAGTGCTGGCTCACGTTCAGCTGCCTGCCACCAGCACCCCCAGGCCCTTTTCTGCTGGGCAGCTTTCCAGCCACTCAGCCACCCCAGCCAGCCCTGTCAGGCCTCCCCTACCTGAGCCTGCACAGCATCATCACTGGCCTCCTGCTCTGACGAGAAGCTGTCGTCCTCCTCCTCAGAGTAGTTATCGATGTCTGGGGAGCGATCTGAAAGCAGCAGTGCAGATGGCACAGCTAAGCAGGGAGCCTGCAACGTCCCCCCTGAAATGCCTGCCGCTGCTGGTGGGCCCTGGGGACACAGGCTGCCAGCCCTGGCCTGCAGCAGACACTGGCCCCCAGCTCTGTGAGGAGCACCAACCCACCTGAAGCTTTGATTTTAGGACCTGAGGGGACGTTGCCATCCTCGTGATCGATGGGCTGGCTGGACAGAGAGTAGATGCTGATTTCAGCCACTCGGATGTTCATGTCCTTCATGTTGCTGTGGAGCCCCAGCAGCTGCCCACCATCTGTTGGGTGCTGCATCACCTAGGCAGACAGGCAAAGCTCCTGAGGGGCAGCACCCTGGCAGCTGGCAGCCTGCCCCCTCTGTCCTACAGGCAGCCAAGGAGCCAGAGCACCCAGCGCCTGCCGGCTGGCCCAGCTCCCTCCCAGCTCCCTCCCAGCTCCGGCAGAGGGAGGTCATGCAGAGCTGCCCTGTGTGCCCAGCAGCCCCTACCTCAGCCATGTTAATGATGCCCACTGCCAGGGTCTTGTAGCCCAGGATGGTTCGGTTCTTGTACCTCTTCCTGCGCTGCAGCATGATCTGGAGCTTGTTGCCATCTCTCTTGAGGAAGTGAGGGTACTGGGAAAGGGAAGCACGGGAAAGATAGCAGAGGGCTCAGTGTGACACGGGTAGAGAACCCTTGCTAAGTGCTGATGAACAGCAGGATTTGACGCGTTGAGCTTTGAGATGCCTCTCCAAGGCCTCCTACATCCTGCATCATCCTTCAACCCCCCCCCACACCCAGCAAAACAAGCCCTGGAGCAACAGGGCAGCTGCCAGCAGCAGCAATCTGAGCATGGGCAAGCACATGGGGTCCCTCCTCAGAGGCTGAGCCCCCAGAGCCGTGCTTGCTGAGAAGTGCCAGGCGAGGGGAGCAGCAGGCAGCAGGAGGTACCTGCAGGGAGAAGGTCAGCTCCAGCTCGGTCTCCATGAGGCCGCCAGGTGGGAGGATGTACTCATTCGATCTCAGCACTCGCTTGGAACCCTGCAACGAGATGGGGAGATGCACACAGCTCAGCTGCAGCACCTTGGCTCTCTGGGTGGCAGGGTGGCACAGCTCTCAGACCTCCCCGAGGCCCGTGCCCACTGGCTGTGTCCCCACAGGGCTGGCAGATCAGCTCCACGTGTAAAACAGCCTGTGGTGGTTCCTGATTCTTGCCCACCTCCCTGTAATTGGGGCAGGAAGGCAACACCACAGCAGCTTGCTGAAGGGATCTTCAGCAGGCTCCTCAAGCCTGGATGGTGCCGTTTCAAGGCCCTTTTCTTGCCCCCGTGGCTGGTGTCACCTATGCTAGCAAGGACAAAAACCCAATCAGCCTATGGAAGGCAGGCAAGAGAGGCCTCCCCACCCTGCAGCCATGCAGCATTACAGCTCTCACCAGCACCCCAGCAAAGACAAACCCCAGCAAAACCCTCCCTTGAGCCTCCAAGAGGCCCAGCCTGAGCTGCCTGGAACACGTTTTCAGTAACTGCCAGCAGTGAGGCTTTCCTGTCAAAGGTCTTCCCAAAGAAGAAAACAAGCAGAGGCAGAGGCTCATCCCCTTCACCATCTGTGAGCTGTCCTGGCCGGGAACAAGCTGCTGCTTCTCTCTTCCTGAGCTGCTCCTTAACGAGGAATTAGAGGTGGTCACAATGACAGTGACCTTTCACTTTAGCACACTTCTGTACCCTCTCCAGCAAGTCCTTGCCCTTTTTGACCTGGGCAGCCCAGAACTGGACATGGTGCTGCAGATGTGGTCTCACCAGGGCACATTCCACGCTTGGAAACTCCCTTTTAGGAGCAGAAGGGCATTGTGACTGTGAGATCAGGCATTCCAGACAGGTTTACACTACCCTTCGGGTCAGACACACTCACTGAGCAGGTTGTCCTGGCACCAGCCCCACTCAGACAGGGTCAGGCCTTGGTTTCCATGCGATCTGCCCTTCAAAGCAGCAACTTCCTGATAGGAAAACCTGCTTAAGCCAGCAGAGGCACTACTGAAATGGGAGAAAACAGAGCTCCTCCTTCCACTAGTCCTCAGCTCCCCCCTTGGGAACTCACAGCTCCTCCACAAATCACATGCATCAGCTGTTTCCATCCAAAAGATGGAGATGGCAGCACTCACTGGGCAGCCTTCAAACAGCTTCTTGCTACCATGACTCATCTGTTACCTAGGAGAGGAGCAGGAGGGATGGATGCGTTTGAGACCATTCTGTGGGCAGGCTGTGCTGAAGCTGCCTTCAGCTTCCATCTGCCTTCCATCCAGGAAGGCTCAGCAGTTTCCAGCCCTGCCAAGGTGGCTGCTCAGGCAGGTGGAAGCAACCTGGGGAGGTTCACAAATCCACCCAACTCCCAGAGTGAGTGTCAAGCCCCAGGATACTGTGGGCAGAAGCCTCCAGCGTGCTTCAGCTCTGCAGGAAGCCTGCACCCATGTGCAGCTACAGCAATGTGGCCATGCAGACTGGGGGAACCATGTTTAAAATAAGACCCTGAATGAAGCCTCCCTTCCCCCTTTACAGTCCCTGTGGCTCCAAACAGTCACTGCTATGGCCTGGCAACTTCTTTTGCAAGCCCAGTGCAAGACTGGTATGTGGCCAGGATGGAAGTGGCCTGTTTGAACTGGAATTCCTCTGTACAGCCTCTTTCACAGCCTCACATTTGCAATGCCTGGGAAATGAAGCAGCTGAGGACAGATGTGCTCAGGACATGGCAGCCCCAGAATAAGGAGGGCTCACAGAAGCCAAACATTTCCCAGCTCAGAGAAGCACAGAGAGGTTAGGAAGCACAGGGAGCCAGGGACCAGCTTAGCCATCCCAGTCACACAGGACTGATGGCCTCTAGCTGGTTCCCATCCCCCAGCCCCGTGCTGCTGTCACCTGTGGCCCAGCACAGATGACTCAGGCATTTCCAGAGTCACGTTGTTCCCCTGCTACAGCCTGCCCCAAAGGGACAGAGGTCTTGGGGCCAGAAGCTGTGCTTCCAGCTCTCCTGAGGGGCAGGAGGGAGGCTGGTGGCAAGGCCAGCAAAGCAGGACGCCCACTGCACTGCTCTCCTGGCTGTGGCTTGCACACACTTGGCTTCAGGTCCCTTTGGGCTGAGGGAATCAGGTCTGCCATCAAGGCAAACCCTGGCTCCCAGAGCTTCACTAATACTGCAGCTTCCAGCACTAATCCAGGATTTAGATCCTGGTGTGTGTGTGGCATAAAGAGCTGCATGAGAGTGCAAAGCTGCCGAGCTCCTGCCCCGGGATGCTTTCGAAGGGCTCAGCAGCTTGTCTGCCAGCTGACAAGAACCAAGGTCACCAGCCTCTCACCTGGCTTAAGGGCAGCATACTCAAGAGGCTTCCATGATGTCCTTTGGCAAGCAGAAAGGATGTGCCCGTACCCAGAGCCACCCACCTCTTCAGCTCCAGCTCCAGAGAGGAAGGATCGCTCTCACCAGCATGTGTGCAAATTGCCTATGCCTCCTTTCTCCCCTCTGCCTGACTCAGGGTAGAGGCACCAGGCCCAGCTGGGATGCACAGAGCAAGGGAGGGGACAGCAGATGCAGCAGGGAGCTCACAGGAGGTGCAAATGTCAGCAGAAGTCACACACAGAGCCGCTGAGCCCCTGCCCTCCCTCCCCAGCCTCTGCTCCCCAGGGAGGGGAAGGGGACGGAGGACACTGCCATAAACCACCCAGCCCTGAGCTCCTCTAAAGAGTGAGGAATGGTGGGGCAGGGAATGCCAAACTCCCCAGGGCAGCTTGAGAGGAGGGCCCTGGCTGAGGCAGGCAGGGGTGCAAGGCACACACTGCCCTGGTGCAGAGGCCTGGCTGGATCCATCCCAGCACCAGACAGCTCGCTGCTATCTCCAGGGAGTCACTGCCACCTGCCTGAGAGCCAGAATCTCCCCGAGGCTACTAACCACCACAGCAGCAGGGGGCTGGCACAAGGCAAGGGACATGCAGAGCAGCACCTCACAGAGCACCAGGACAGGCTTGGTGGCATCAGGCAGCAGCGAGGAGAGGAACCTACCTGAATCTTCACAGCGATAAGCACAGAGCTCAGCTCCTTGTCCAGCTCCTTCAGCACCGTCAGCTTCTTCAGGCGCAGACTGCAGAGCCTGTAAGACAGAGAGAATTGGACACAGTCAGGCACCACCATCCCTGGGGCCCTGCCACATGGTACCTGGTGCTGGGAAGGCAGCCTGGATTCTTGGCCCAGCGGCAGGCACAAGCTTGGCCAAGCGACGCTGGCATTCACGTGCCACTGAGACAGCCCATTGGGGGAGAAAAGGAAAGGAGGAACATTAACAGAGCTAAAGCAGGCTTAAGGGATTAGCATGCAACAGGAAGTCCAATAGCAGGCCATGTGGCAAGGACATCCCTTCCCCAGCAGGGCTGTTGCCAGCTCTGCTTAAATCTACCTTGGCCACGGTGCTGTTTATTTATAAACCAAAGCACTTCAATCCACTCTCTTCCTGGACACAGAGCTAAGGCAAACGCTCCCACGCAGGGGCCACAGCTCAGCTCTCCTCTTGCACAGCACCACACAGACCTGCCTGGCACTGACATGGCACTGGCACGGCACTGGCAGCCTCAAGTCCTGGGCACTCAGTAGGGTAAGTGGCAACTCCAGGAGCCTGAGGCTGAAGAGCTGCATGAGTGGGTGCAGGGCAGCCAGGCAGCACAGCCTCCTGCAGCAGCCCCATGGAGCCACCACTCGGTGTGCCAGGGAGCAGAGCCAGATGCTTTGTGCTAGCAGCACTGCCACGCTCCTCTCTGGCATGTGCCCCTCACTCACTGCCTGCACTGCTGCAGCCAGTGGCACCCAGGACTTCTGTGGATAACATTAGCTAAGATTTAGGCCACCCCTCCCGGAGAACAGACGGGATGCTCCCCAACACCTTTCTGCCTGACAAACTCTGCACTCTCAGGGACAAACCTATTCATAGAATGGTTTAGGTTGGAAGCTCAGCCAGTTCCAACCCCCTGCCACAGGCAGGGACACCTCCCACTAGAGCAGGTCACTCCCTGCTTTTTCTGTGGTGGTTAAGGAGGAAAAGAAGCTGCTCCTGCTATGCTAAGGTACACAGGGGTGCAGAACAGCCCCGAGGTGGAATGATGCTGGCAAGGGAAGGGCAGCCAGCTGTACTGCAGGGCTGGTCCAGGGCTTAGCAAGCACTCACCTCCTACCACCTTCCTGCCCTGCCTGCTAAAACAACTTCAGCTTGTGCAGCAGGCTTGCTGGGCTGTGATGCAGCTCTGCTGCTCAGTTCTCTGCACTGGGATGCCAGGGAGGGGTGGAGACCAGAAGTCGGTGGGGAGGGCAGACAACTTCTATCCACCTCTTTGCCATATGGTCTGGATTCCTCTGGCCAAAACCCAGGGCTACAGCATCCTAAAGCTCCCAGAGGGAGACAATCACTTCCCCTCCATCCTCTTTTCAGATTGCAGCACTCAACCACCTCATTAGCTCAGGTACAGCCACCACTCCTTGCTCAAAACAGTGCTTTCCCAAACACCACTGCCCTTCCCCTCGGGATTAGCAGGCATATTCTGGATTCTACATGTATTTATTTGCAACACAAGAGCACACAGGATTTCAAAGAGTGCTCCCTGGCAGCTCGGCTGTCCCTGCTGACCCTCTTTCGATCTGTTACTTAACCAATCCCTCCATCACCCAGATTGGAGTCACAGCTCAGCTTCAGTACTGGGCAGCAGTGGGGCTCATCACAACCCCTGCAGACCTCCACAGCACAGGATCTACCCACAGTGCTCAGAATGGTTTGGCTCCTGGAACACTTGAGGCAAAACCTCACAGCAACCACCCCATGGTATTGCCCAAAACCAACCACTGTGTGATTCCTCCTCTCCCTCCCCTCTGCAGCCACTGATTTTCTTAGTAGGTAAGTTATAAATCTGCATCTGCTGGCACATATGATAAAAGTGTGTGTGGCAACAGATTTTGATCTGGGGAACTACTGCAAGGACTTTATGTGATGAGCACATGGCCCACAGGAGCACCTAAGGGGAAACTTCATTGCTCTCTACAACTGCTGGAAGGGAGGTTGGAGTGAGGGAGCAGCCTCTGCTCCTTGGTGTCAAGGAAATGGTTTCACTGGGCACCACCGGGCAAAGCCTGGCCCCATCCCCCTGACACCCTCCCTCTCAGTGGATCCCTGTGTCTTGCCTGCAGCTCCCATGCCACCTACACACATCTAAGCTCATCCACCTTTCCCAGCACTGGCCCTCAGTGCATCCTTCTCAACACCACCACCAGATGCACAATCATCAGCTGAGTCTTCAACAGCAAAAGCATGCAGGGGACAGGAGAGCACAGCAGTGCTACCAAGAGCAAGATGCCAACCTCAGGAAGCAATGTGAAGGAAACAGTGTCCTGCAGGTAGGCCCTTTCACCTCTCCTTGTCTCCAGGGATGGCTGCTCGCAGCTGCCCAGAGTGCTCCTCGCAGCCTTGTGCTATGCCAGCCTGCAGCTGACTCAAAGAGGCCAGAGCCAGCCCTGCCCGTACAGCACATCCAACAGGACCTCAGCACCACTGTGCTGAACCGCAGCACCTCCTTTTTATCCCTTCTGCTATCCTCGGAGGACAGAAAGCCAAGCCCAGCAGCCCTCACCAGGCTCTCCTGGCTGGGCAGTCGCCTGCTAAGCGCAGTAAGTGCCAGCACCTCGCTCTGTGTGCACACTTAACCAGGCACTGCCCTCGGGAGTGTGCCTTGCTCCTTCATCCCTGGGCAGATGATCCCAGAGCAGCCTGAGCTGGGCGAGTGCTGTGCCCCGGAGCTCTCTGCCCAACTGCTCCCCTAAGTGCAGGCAGAAGCAGCTCCCTGCTCGCCCTGCCCCGGAGCTCTCTGCCCAACTGCTCCCCTAAGTGCAGGCAGAAGCAGCTCCCTGCTCGCCCTGCCCCGGAGCTCTCTGCCCAACTGCTCCCCTAAGTGCAGGCAGAAGCAGCTCCCTGCTCGCCCTGCCCAGGAGCTCTGTGGCCAATTGCTCTGCTAAGTGCAGGCAGAAGCAGCTCCCTGCTCGCCCTGCCCAGGAGCTCTGTGGCCAATTGCTCTGCTAAGTGCAGGCAGAAGCAGCTCCCTGCTCACCCTGCCCAGGAGCTCTGTGGCCAATTGCTCCCCTAAGTGCAGGCAGAAGCAGCTCCCTGCTCGCCCTGCCCAGGAGCTCTGACTGCCACCCAGAGGCTTCCCAGAGCAGCTTCTCTCCACCGCCGGCTCTCGGCGCTCTGCCGTGCTCAGATGTGTGCTTCGCAGCACTGCACCAACACAGACACTCGACAGATGCAGAGGAAGAGCAGGTCACGCCCCATAGAGGTGGAACAGCCAGGGAGAGGCACTAGGGTGGGTTAAATGCACCTACGAGATAAAGAGGTTCAGAGAGGGACAGGACCATGTGCACCTCAGCCCGCAAAGGCTACCAGTGACCACCACCAGTGACCACCACCAGTGACCACCAGCAACAGCTACCCTGTGTGAGAGCACCCAGGCACTGTCAGACCTCGGAGTCCTGGTGGACACTAAGTTACAATGAGCTCTTGCGGCCAAGAAGGTCAATGCTGCCCTGGGGTGCATGAAGAAGAGTGTGGCCAGCAGGCCACGGGAGTGTAATAGATGAGGAGTTGGCTTCTGCACAGTAAGGCATTCAGTAGGACCTCATCTTTACAATAAGGAGGTAGCCCTGGATGCTAGGAGGAACCAGGAGTGTCCATGACCAAAGAGAGCCAACAGTGGTGCCTGGGAGAAGAGCCCAACCCCACCTGGGGTTGTAGAGAGCAATGAGGCCATGGTTCAGCCACAGGTCACTGTTGCAGGAGAGCACAGCAGCCATGGGAGAACCTGACTTTCTAGCAGCCACCAGCTACTCCCGGCTCTGTGAGCCTCCCCCCACCCTGCAGACACACCACCCCAACACCTCCCACTCAGGACCTGCCACCAGTGAGCAAACGAGTGCTGGCCCCCAGGGGCTTGCCTTGGGTACCCTATGACTCTGCTCCAGCTTCAGCTCAGGCTTCCAGGCTCCAGGAAGGAAGCAGCCAGCAGCACTGACCTCGCTGAAGGGTTTGTTTCCAGGTGCAGGAGGGCAGCTGGAACACAGCTCAGGGCAGTGCTGCCAGCAGGAGTGCAGGATGTGCGAGGCAGAAAGGCAGAAGAGACTGCTGGCACGAGTCACCCACATGCATGGTATTTGCTCACAGAAGTTGATCTGAGGAACAGCTGAGAAAGTTATTGCCATTATTTCTACCTTTGTCTGCTCAATCTTGTTGTCCTAGTTACCAAAGCCCTGGTGACTAAGGCAACCAGCCCTGGCAAGGAAGAGGCAGAACACAGCGAGCTGTGGCACAAATATTTAAGATGACTCTGAAATAGCAAAAGCAGAAACACATAACACAAGTTCTGCTCCCTCACCACCATTTCCTGCCCCCTGCTTTACTACGATTTCCATCACCCCCATAAGAGTTGGAGAGTGGACACTCAGGTGTGTTTGTGACACACCCTGGGAACACAACACGGACTGCAAATCCAACTCAAACATGCAAGAGCTCCTCCTGCACACTCCCTCTGCACACACTGAGTTCACTGTAGACACTGGTGTGTGCCCAAGCCTTGTGCCCACACTGAAGATCAGACCTTGTGCTGCCTGAAACGGTGCCAGGGGAGGTGGAGGTTGGGTATGAGGAAAGTTTTCTTTCCTGAAAGAGTGGCCAGGCAGCAGAACAGGCTGCCCAGGAGGGAGTGGAGTCACCATCCCCTGAGGTGCTCCAGAAATGTGTGGCCATGGCACTTGGGCACATGGTTTAATGGCCATTGATGGTTGGACTGGATGATCTTTTCCAGCTGAAACACCACGCAGCAAACATCCACGTATGGTCTCTGCAGTGTCCAGGCTCCAGGCTGTGTGCTGGAACATTGCTCCAGGCATCTCCACCTGGGGAGTGAGTAACACCACACTCTGTGGTCTCAGAGATCACCAAAGGCTCTGCAAGTATTCAAGCCCTGAGCAGGCATTTGCTTCTCTGTTATTTTTGAAACAATACCCAGAGCACCTCCAGGCTCAAGGCTGCATGAAACTACCTCCCTGCTCCAGTGGGAGGTGTCCCTGCCTATGGCACAGGGGTTGGAACTGGCTGAGCTTTGAGCTCCCTTCCAACCTAAACCATTCTATGATTCTATGATTCCATCTCTGCAGAGCAATTTACCCAAGTAGTCAGCTGAAGAAGGGCTATCAGTTTTAAAGGGCTGCATGGCCTGAGCACTAACACCACACTTGCTCAAGCACACAGAAAATGGCCACGCAGCAAAACCCCACAGAAAACTGCTCCAGCATTTCTCAGTGAGTCAGGAAACAACTGGGGTGGGTGTCAAGCCCTTTTTGTGAGCTATGCCAAGAGAACAAAAGGCTAAGCCGCTGAAAAAGTGTCACACCTCAGCCAGGTCCTGGGCTCAGCTCCTTTTGCAAGGCAAAGCAGCAGCCTGATTCCAGGGGGATCACACTGCTTTCTCTGATAGCACAGTGTCTGTTGCTTGTTTGCAGCAGCTGAATTTCCCATTTGCAAAACCCACTTCAAATCATTGTGGCATTAAAAAGCACCAAAATCTTTCCACCTCAAAGCAAAGCTAAAGTTTTTGAAGAGCTCCGACTCCCATCCTGAGCTGCTCTGCCTGGATGCAGAGATGAGTCACTGTTGTATTAAACAGCATCAAAATCTTTACACCTACAAGCAAAGCTAAAGTTTTTGAAGAGCTCTGACTCCCATCCTGAGCTGCTCTGCCTGGATGCAGAGATGGCTCCTCAAGTTGTTCCCTAGAATTCATTTCCTTTCCCAAAACAAAGCACTGAGCAGAAGGAGAAAGGTTCCCTTCCCCTTGCACAATCCTGGCCTGCAAGCCTCCAGTGCAGATTCACAGACAGCACTGGGTTGGAAGGGACCCAAAGGTCATCTTGTCCAACCCCTGAGCAGTGAGCAGGGACACCTCCAACCAGCAGGCTGCCCAGGGACAGGCTCACAGCATGTCAGGGGTTGGAAGGGACCCAAAGAGCTCATCCACTCCACCCCCCTGCCACAGCAGGACCATCCAAGCTAGCTCAGGGCACACAGCAACACATTCACAATTCCTCTGGGGAGCTCTGGGACCCTTACAAGGAGTTGCCTCTTGTGTTGAGCTGCAACCTCCTGTGCTGCAGCTTCCATCCATTGCTCCTTGCCCTATCCCAGGGAGCAGTGAGCAGAGCCTGTCCCCCCACTCCTGACCCCCAGCCCTCAGATATTGATAAACATTGAACCAATCCCCTCTCAGTCTTCTCTCCTCCAGACTAAGCAGCCCCAGGTCCCTCAGCCTCTCCTCCCCAGGCAGTGCTGCAGTCCCCTCAGCATCCTCACAGCCCTCCCCTGGACCCTCTCCAGCAGATCCCTGCCCAGGGAGGAGCAGGTGAGAGGAAATGGTGGCACTCTGCTTGAGAAATGCTTTGGGTTTTTTTTTCTTTTCTAAAAATAAAAGAATTAATTACTCTGCCCCCTGCTTTGCCTAAAAGCAGGGCAACCAATCAATATCTCTGGTAGATGATGGTTTAGTGTATTCCTTCCCAGCCCTTCTGAAAATGGAGAGAGAGGGCAGGGTTTCAAGTACACCAGAAGAGAAGGCTTCTATCAGGGAAGAGTGGAGGTCAGGAGTGCCCATCCCTAGCAGTGCCAGTGCCCCAGAAGGTGGCATTTCACCACACCCACCGAGTGACAGACCTCCTCAGAAAGACAGGGAAGCAGGCAGATTGCCTTCTCCTGCCAAAGCCATGCTGACTAACCCCACCAGCTCCATCCAGGAGAAGGCAGAGGTTAGCTGCCAGGAATGAAGCCATTTCTCAAAACCAAATAGAAGCCAGAGCCCATCCAGCAGTGGATTTTCACCACACCCTCTCTGCCCTCCAGCACAGCTGCTGCTAGCTGTCAGGAGTCCCACCAGGTGATGCTGGTTTAGGCAGGGGCAGCTCAGAATCACAGAATTGTTTCAGTATTCTACCACCTGATACTAAGAGCCTGACCCCCACCTCACTCCCACCTCCTGGAAGGGAGCTGAGGAGGCTGAGGGGACACCTCACTGCCCTCTGCTTCTCCAGCCCAAACAGCTACAGTTTCCTCTGCTGCTTCTCACCAGACCTCTGCTCTAGACTCTTGACCACCTTTGTTGAGTTCTTGGAGTATGTCCAGAGAAGGGCAAAGTCTTTCTTGTAGTGACCACATGTGATGGTCTGGGAGTTTCCCACCCCCCCACCTGACGAATTCACCCAGGCTAGACTCAGCCAGCTGGAAGTTAAGGACTGAAGTTTTATATTCCCAGCTCAGCACAAGATACAGCAGATACTGACAACAGATTACAAATATTTACAGCTACACACCCAACAAAAGGTAATACAGAAACACAATGCCCCTGCCAGAGATCACAGTCCCAACCACCCTGCAACCTTCCCCCCACATCCCAATCTCATCCCAGCATCTGCCTTACATGTAAGGTGAATTAGGAAGATCAGCCAGGGGAGTTAGAAGCAGAATTGCTTAGTTGGGGTACACAGATCCAGCTGGAAGCCAGGGAGAGGGAGAGAGACCAACACCAGAGCTCAGCCCAGAGCAGCTCTGTCTTATCTGTTTGTGTCCTTGCTTTAGTTCATCTCAGCAAACCTAGGAGTGAAGCAGACATCAGCAGTGTTTGCTTTCTCCACAGCCTAGCATCTAATTTGTCTTATGACAATATCCTGAGTAGCCTCAAACCATCACACCACATTGCTGCATTCTCCTTTAGGTTGGTGATTAACTCAGAAGGGCAAAAACAACTCCTACCCCATGCCCTGCTACAGCTGTCAGCAGCTTCTGGGAGCTGGTGCCAGGTTTGCATTCAGGTTCCTACTACCCAGCGAGCCCAAGCACCACTTGCAGGCAGGCTTTGCCATCTGTGCTCGCAGGGCTCGGCAGTGCCTCTCTGCAGGCAGGGTCACGCTGCCTTATGCTCGCTGCAGCTCCCATGTGTTACTAAGCTACTCGCACTACAGGTGATTTACTAAGGCAGCAAGGGGCTGGAAGCCTGCCAACAGCCATTGAGAAACAGCTTGAAATGCATCCCAGAGGACAGGGGGAAGACTCAACCACACATCTCACGGCCCAGCTTCCTCACCTGCAGCAAAGTGGCTGCCTGAAGAACAACTTTGCACCCTGAAGCTGCAGCTTTGGGAGCTGTCTGCAGTCAGGAGCAGGATTTTGCACCTGGGTGTAGCTCAACAACTCACAGCAGAGAGACAGAGCTGACTATAAAACATGTGCTTGAGGAAAATCTTCACCCATTTCTGGCCCACCAAGAAGCACACAGCTTGTCTTGATGGGAAGATGACTAATTTTCATTGGGGCCAGATCCCTGGAGGTGTTTTTGGCCAGGCTGGCAGAGGCTGTGGGCAGCCTGCTCTAGGGTAGGGTGTCCCTGGGCATGGCAGGGGGTTGGAACTGGCTGATCCTCGTGGTCCCTTCCAACCCTGACTGGTTCCATGATTCTATTCTATGATTCTAATTTCCCCCCTGGCCTGGGTCAGCAATAGTGCACCCAGCAGGAGCAGGGCAGTGATCGTGCCCCTCTACTCAGCACTGCAGAGGATGCACCTTGCAAACTGGGCTCAGCTTTGGGCCCCTTGCTCCAAGCACATTAAGGTGCAGCTGTACAAGCTGCCCCAACCATGGCTCTGTACAGAATCACAGAAAATCAGAGGCTGGAAGTGACCTCCAGAGATCATCCAGCCCAACCCCCTGCCAAAAGCAGGATCCCCATGGGTGGTCTTCACAGGAATGCATCCAGGCAGGATCTGAAAGTCTCCAGAGAGGAAGACTCCACAGCCTTTCTGGGCAGCCTGTTCCAGTGCTCTGAGACCATCACTGTAAAGAAGTTTCTCCTCATGTCGAGGTGAGATATCTGTCTTCAAGTGTGTGTGGTGAAGCTCAGCACCAGCAAGAAATCCTTGTGTTTCAGGCTGTGAATATTAAGACAGTAAGTCAAGACCAGAGTCACAGGATGGTTTGTGTCGGAAAGGACCTTAAAGATTATCTAGTTCCAATCCCCTGCTATGGGCAGGGACACCTTCCTCTATACCAATTTGCTCTAAGCCCTCTCCAACCCTAGCCCTGGCTTAAAACACCTCCAGGGTGGGGGCATCCACAGCCTCCCTGGGCAACCTGTGCCAGTGTCTCACCACCCTCACCAGAAAGAATTTCTTCTTAATCCTCAGTCTAAATCTCCCCTCTCCCAGCTCAAAGCCATTCTCCCTCATCCTAGCACCACAAGCCCTTGAGAAAAGCCTCACCTCAGCTTTATGCCTCCTTCAGGTACTGGGAGGCAGTAATAATGCCTCCCTGAGAGCCCCAACTCTCTGAGCCTGTCCCCACAGGGGAGCTGCTCCAGCCCTCTGATCATCTCCATGGCCTCCTCTGGACCCACTCCAACAGTGCAACGTCCTTGTGCTGGGGACCCCACAACTGGACACTCAAAAGGTACTTCTGGAAATTCTAGACTTGGCTGTAAGCACCCTGGGAGAGATTTACAGGGACCAGTTCTAACCTCAACAGACAGTTTGGCTTGCAGTCACAGGGCTCTGAAGGCAGAGACCAAGCAGCTTCTCTCCCACACAGCTACCCTGGATTTTAAACCTTGATCTACTTAATATTGCCTTCTCCCCAAAGAGACTTCTGCCATCCTGCACATCCCCCAGCCACTTCTCCTTGAAAAGTCATTCTCTCTCAGAGTATCAGGGAAAAAAAAAATAGGTTGTAATTAAGCAAAGTTATTAATATTTTGTCACCTGGGACCCTAAATCTACTCATATTCATGGCAACAGAAAGGTCTTTGTGACAATCAGGGCTAGACACAAGAGCCTCATCACTGTTCAGAACATAACACAAGATCTGCACCTGGGTGGGGAATGGCTGAGAGCAGCCCTGAGGAACAGGACCTGGGGGGTCTGGGGTGATGAAAAGCTCAACCTCAGCCTGCTGTAGTTAAGAAACCATAATAAGGTTAAGAGATTTCCTTTCCCTCCCCTTGATTAGGCTGTGAGTAGGCAGGAGCTATAAGGCAAGGGGGTGGCTGCTAAGCCCTTCCTCCTCCCGCTGCTTAAGAGGTGTGTTTGGAGGTGTTCATCTTGCCTCCCTCCTCGTGTCAGACACTTCTCACCTCCCTGGTTCCAAGGCACATTGAGCTCTGCAGGTGTGCAGTGAGTGCACCTTCCTGCACAAACACGGAATGCAGCAGGCTCCTGGGAGCCATTCCCACTCCACCCTGCTGCCATCCTCACAGATGCATCACTGCAAGGATCACTGCTCACATGCTGCTCAAACTACTGCCAGTCCTGAAACAGCTCAGCCTGAGAATGCATCGTTGGTTCTCTCCCCAGTCCTGTCCCCTGCTTACAGCAGCAGTGTGTCCCCTCTCAACACTCACTGCCAGCCCTCTGGAAAAGGACAGCTGAGAGTTCCTCCCACCACGTACCCAGGCACACAGACCTGCAAGCAGGGGTGTGGAAGTGTGTCGAGTTCTCCACCACAAGGGATCTAGTAAGACCCTTTTGACAAGGCTGCCATGGGAAAGACAAGGGGCAATGGGTACAAGCTACTCCTGAGGAGATCCTGCTTGACTCCAGAAGAAAATGCTTCCCCATGGGAACTGCCAGACACTGGAACCACTGCCCAGGGAAGCACTGGATGCCTCTGCACTGGACTGCTGTAGGGCTCAGCTTGGCAGGGAGCTGGACAAGCTCATGTCAACTGCAATTTCACCTAGGAAGGTGAATGCCATTCTGGCATTCTGTGACCTCCAACCTCCCTCTAACTCCTGATTTCTATGGGGTATGGTTCTTGGAAAGAGTGGCGCTTGACAAGTCAGAACAAAATTGGGCAACTGCCTGTGAGAAGTTGAGACATTTTGTATTTTCTTAGCAGCTTCCTGTGTGAGAGGCTGCTGCCCATCTGCTGCGTCACTTGCAACACCCAAACCCCTGGGGGGTGAGGAGGGTAAAAACACAGAATCACAGAACGGAAGGGACCTCCAGGGACCTTGAAGCCCAACCTCTCTGCCAAAGCAGCATCACCTAGGGCAGGTCACACAGGAGCATGTCCAGATGGGTCTTGGAAGTCTCCAGCAAAGGAGACTCCACAGCCCCTCCAGGCAGAGGATTAACTGAGCACAGGCAGATCTGCTGTCCCACCATGTGCACAGCAGAGCTGCACTGGCATAATCACATCCCCAGGCAGTGCTCCACTGCTGCCACAGATGGAATGTGGAATTCAGCTCTGGTTCCAGACAGAGAGGTGAGATTTAGTCCATCCCTGCCACCTTTGAACTGTTGGATGGATCTCTTCACCTGCACTTCCCTCTGACCCATGCCTACCAAACCCATAGAGCCCAACCCCCTCCACCAGAGGCACGTTTCATAACAGCAGATCATGCAGCATCAGCTAACCATAACAGGATGTGAGGCACTGCCATAGCCTCTTGGTACCTCCTGTCACACAAGCTGATTGCCAGATAATAAGCACACTGCCAAGAACCTCTGCAGAGGAAGCCTGTGCCCAGCCAGCCTGTGCCAGCAGGGCTGTGCATGTTGGTCACTCACACAGCCATTAGCCTCTCATGCTCCACTGCGAGCCCCTGCCAGGAGCAAAGCCTCCCCTCTGCACAGAGAGCTCATAACCTCTCATCACAAAGGCCACATGCTGCTCCCCAACCTTCCTCCAGATCCTACCAGTAACCATGGTCCTTCAGCCTCTCTGGGGATTCCCACTTGGCAGCATCCAGGTTAGACAGCCAGGAGAATTCTGCTGGTGGTCTGCCTCTGGGTGCCTCCTCTCCAGTGTCAGCAAGGCCTCTGTCTTCCCAGCCCAGCTTCTCCATGCTGTGGAAGCCTCAGCCACTTCCTCTAATTCAGCTTTGTCTCTCCACCTCAGGAAGCACACCGGCCCGTGTGGGCAGCTCTGTTTTTCCCCAAGAAGGGCAGATTTTTGCCTTGCCAAGTAATGGCACTCTGCAGTAGGACACTGGCTTTGGGAGGAACCCTGCCACACCTCGGCATCATTTCTGCATTACAATGAGACCTCACAGCCCTGCTAGCACCGGCAAGGAAACAGCAAGACTGCAGCTGGGGAGAAGAGCAACAAGGGGTCACAGCTGTGTCCTGAAGCAGGGAAGAGAGGTTAGTCCAACTAGCAGAAGAGCAGGGAACTTCAGATCCTGGAACTGAACCTACATCTTGCTTCAGTGTCCAAATCCAAGCCTCCTGCCAAAGTAGGACCATCCAGGGCAGGTCACACAGGAATGCATCCAGATGAGTCTTGAAAGGCTCCAGAGATGGAGACTCCACAGCCTCTCTGGGCAGCCTTCTTCACTGCTCCAGCACCCTCACAGTGAAGAAGTTCTTGCTCGTGTTGAGGTGCAAGTCCTTGTGTTGCAGTTTGTGTTCACTGCCCCTTGTCCTGTCACAGGACACCACTGCAAAGAGCCTGGCCCCTTCCTGACACCCACCCTTCAGATATCTGTAAGCACTAATAAGATCTCATCTCAGTCTTCTCCAGAGCTGTAGTGATTGCAATCTTCTGAAACTTGATTTTTTACAAGCAACTGAAAGGGGACATTACTGAAGAAACATCACATCTTGAACTGCTCACAGGGTCTGGGGTTGGAAGAGACCTCCACAGATCATTGAGTCCAACCTCCCCTGCCAGAGCAGGACCAGACAATCTAGCACAGGAACAGCAGCACATCCAGACAGGCCTTGAAAGGCTCCAGAGAAGGAGACTCTAGATTGGATGGTCCTGCTCTGGCAGGGGCATTGGACTTGATGAGCACTTTGGGTGCCTTCCGACCCCTGGCATTCTGTGAGCTGGAATTATTCCTCCCCAGGTGCAGGACTTCTCCTTGTTGAACCTCATTAGGTTCCTCTGTGCCCAGCTCTCAGTCTGTCCAAGCCTTGCTGGTCATTGCTCTACTTAAGATGACTATGCTTGGAGTCCCAGCTCCTCACTTGGAACCCCAGCTCCTCACCTGGAACCCCAGCTCCTCACTTGGAACCCCAGCTCCTCACCTGGAACCCCAGCTCCTCACCTGGAGTCTGCCCAAAAGCAACCTCAGGGCAGACAAGAGAAGTGGAAGCCTGCAGCAGCAGATTGCTCTTTCTGTCATTTTAGCCACGCTGGAATCAGGCACCCTAAAATCAGCTTGAGGGTATTTCCTCATCCTGATCAGTGTCACACAACTTTTCTAACAAACAGAGCAGATTTTAAGCTTTTCTCTCTACCTAGGCAGAATTGCTGCACCAGCTGCCCTCAGAGCCAGGGCTGCTTAACCAAAAGCTGCTGCAGAGCCAGCTTAGGTGAGAGCAGCAGTCAGAGCATAGCAAGGTGCTAACACCACAGCTCCACAGAGCCAGTCTCTCACCATACCTGTTGCTAAACAGCTTTCTCTCACTGTCTCCAGGCTAACATAAAACATGTTAGGGAATTAACAACCACAAAGCAGAGAGTGATTAGAAAAACACCACTCACAGCCTTCTCCACGGGAGGGAAAACCAAGCACTTCAGAGGGAGTGACAAGTGCCTTTCAACCAAGTCTGGAAGTGCTAATGGGGATGCTGGACAGGCTACATGCTAACACTCATCACCTGGCAGAGCTTGCTGGAGTACATTTCCAAGTCTGCTGGAGGTGTGCCAGCACAGCCAAGAGGGGCAAAGCAGTGAAATGAGGTCAGGCTTAGTTCACTCATCCACACCAACGTCCTCCAGTTCTCTGCTGCAGGCACTTGTTCAAGTGTCAACAGACACCTGTCTGGCAAAGCCTGCTGGAGTGACTTCAGACACAGGGAGGGCATCCTCAGTGGTCCAGACTTCACTTCCCTCACTTCATGTATTCCTTCATCAGTATAATACTACTATTTGTATAATAATTAATACAATACTAATACTTCTGTTGCTTCTTCTCTCTTTGTATTGCTCTACTAAACTTTCCTTATCATAGAACCATCCAAGCTCACCCAGCCCAACCTCTCACCCAGCCCTAGCCAAGCAACCAGACTGTGGCACTCAGTGCCCCATCCAGCACCTCCACCTCCCTGGGCAGCCCATTCCAAAGCCAATCACTCTCTGGGAAGAGCTTCCTCCTGACATCTTATGAGCCCAAAGCACTTTGCCTTTTCCAGCAGAATGAGGAAGTGGCAGTGTGTGAGCAGCTGCGTGGGGCTCAGGTGCCAGCTGGATGTAAAGCCAGGCAATAAACACAGACATTTCATCAGCAGACAGGTGAGATGAAGAGAGTGTAAATGCAGAGTAATGGCAATGTTGGCCTTTTGCCTGACCAGAGATTAAGGAATATGACAGAAAGAGAAAAGCCTAATGAAGGCAAGGGGCTTTACAGAAACAAGGGGGGAAAAAAAATCAGTAAATTATTCATCTAGTAAATTATCCATCCACACACTACACTGAGAAATCCAAAGGACATCCTGAGTCTGCTTCTGACAAAGGAGCACACAAGAAAGGAAGAAATACTTGGAGCATGCAGCCTCAAGCATAAGGTATGAGAGGACTGAAAGAAATGTCAACTGATGAGACTATTTCAGGGATGCACATATGAAGAGTGGCTGAGGGAGCTGTGCTTGTTCAGTCTGGAGAAGAGGAAGCTGAGAGGAGACCTCACTGCTACCTACATGAGATCCCATTCTGTGCTTCTGTGCTCCACGACCTCCCTGGGCAACCTGTGCCAGTGTCTCACCACCCTCACTGCAAACAACTTCCTCCTAACATCCACTTTCAATCTCCCCTCTGCCACTTCAAACCCATTCCTCCTCCTCCTCTCATTCCCAGCCCTTGTCAATAGTCCCTCCCCAGCCTTCCTGGAGCCCCCTTCAGATGCTGCAAGGCCACTCCAAGGTCTCCTGGCAGCCTTCTCTTCTGCAGGCTGCAGAGCCCCAACTCTCTCAGCCTGTGCTCAGAGCAGAGCTGCTGCAGCCCTCTCAGCACCTTGGTGGCCTCCTCTGGACTGGCTCCAACAGTTCCATGTCCTGCTTGTGCTGGGGGCTCCAGAACTCACACAGTGCTGCAGGTACTAAAACTAAAAAACTCCCATCTAAAATAATATGGATTCAGAGACTCTGCTTGAATTGCAAAGGAAAAAAATCAGACAGCAGAAGAATCAATAAGAGGCTTTGAAAGAATCTGATCTTCCCTGGTAGAGAAAAAGTATTAAAGAACAAGAGGGGAAAAGAAAAAAAGAGCAGCAGAGCCCATTACAAGGGAGTTAATCTTAATCTAAGCCATTGTAAGAGCACAACAGCTACTGTTAGTGGATTTCAGTTTTAAAAAATGAAACCAAAGATAGGAGTTCTGCCCTATCATCCCAAACTGCCTATGCTGACCACAATTTACTTGCAAGCAGGCACACAAAAAACCAAACAAAACCCCCTCCAAAACAAAACAAAAAAAACCAACATCTGAAAATACACAGCTGAGCATGGAACTTGGACCTTTTTTGTTCAGGAGGTGGCCTCACATGCACTGGCTTTGGGTCAAGATGCTCACACTGAATGGTAAGAAGCACAAGAAGAAGGAAGTGCAAAACTCAGAATCAGCAGAAAAATAAGGAGAGCCTGAAAAAAGTAGAATAGCATCCAAAATACAATAGGAGGTTTTATTTACCAAATAGAATCCCCCAATGGGTTGGACCACATGAGACAGGAGAAACAAAGAGCACAAGAGATACCAACGGGCAGTAAATGCATAGAATTAGCAGGTTGGAAGAGAGCTCCAAGCTCATCCAGCCCAACCTAGCACCCAGCCCTAGCCAAGCAACCAGACCATGGCACTCAGTGCCCATCCAGGCTTTGCTTCAACACCTCCAGGGATGGGGACTCCAGCACCTCCCTGGGCAGCCCATTCCAATGCCAATCACTCTCTCTGCCAACAACTTCCTCCTGACATCCAGCCTGAACCTGCCCTGCCACAGCTTGAGCCTCTGTCCCCTCCTTCTGTCCCTGGCTGCCTGGCAGCAGAGCCCAACCCCAGCTGGCCACAACCTCCCTTCAGGGAGCTGCAGAGAGCAATGAGCTCTGCCCTGAGCCTCCTCTTCTCCAGGCTGCACACCCCCAGTTTTTGGCAGCATAAAGGTGGAAAGATCTCCATCCCTGAGGAGAGTGTACTCCACACATACTATGTGGCTGTTAGCAATGAATCACGAGTCACTGAATACACCAGAGGAAGCAGAATGAGCCCTGGCAGTGTTGTAGCACAATCAGAGCAACACAACATTCCTGATAAGCCATCAGACAACTGAGCTCACAGCCTGGCTCATGAATGAAACATTGGAGAGGGAGGCCAGGAGGCAGTGTGACAGGTACTTCAAAGAAAATTAAGTCTTCAGGGAAGCCAACTATTAATATTCTGAAAGGAGCACATCCCCCCATCAATCATGCTGGCAGGGGACACTGGTCCTGAGTTCCACTAATGAGCAGAAAGAAGGAACAACAGACACCAAGTCAATGATCGTGTGCTCAGAAGGGAAACCAAACACTGCCTGAGGAGAAATCCCAAGCACTCCTCTGTGACAGGCCTGAAACTCTGCCAGGGGAGGGTTAGGCAGGGTATGAAGAAGCATTTCTTTCCTGCAAAAGAGGTCAGGCATCAGAACAGGCTGCCTAGGGAGGTGGTGGAGTCACCATCCCTGGAGGTGTGCAAGAAATGCATGGAGGTGGCACTTGGGGACAGGGTTTAATGGCTGTGGTGTCCTTAGGTTGATGGTTGGACTCAATAAGGTCTTTTCCAACTGAAACAATCGGATGATTCTATAGTAGACACAGAGAGTGGCAGGTAGTGGACAGCACCTGAGGTGTAGCCAAGCACACAAGATGGGGAATAGTGAGCAAGCCAATGGCTGTTGACAACATTTTGGCTGCTGTGGAGGACTCAAGGGAAATCATAATTCAAATATGGCAAACATCAGCAGTTACAGGAGGCCACTTCCTTACAAGAAACTGGAACCTCTCCCAAACACTCCCTGTCTGGATCTACACCACTGAACATTCCCAGAGGTGTGACTCTGTAGCTTACCCAAACAGAGCAGATTTTTGCTGAGGTTGGACGTTTACCATGGAAATGCCTGATTCAGCCAGCAAAGCACTCCAGAACATCTCAGGCATATAAACACATGTTATTCCAGCTGGAATAAGTGGCCCTTAAAGGAACATCCGAATCAGAAGCTCTTCACCAACAGCTCTCCCAGGGGGGTTGGGGATGCCCCCTCCCTGGAGGTGTTTTAAGACCAGGCTGGATAAGGCCTTGATCAACCTGGTCTAGTGGAAGGTGTCCCTGCCCATGGCAGGAGGGCTGGAACTAGAAGACCTTTAAGGTCCCTTCCAACCCATTCTATGATTCTATGAAATCAGCCTCGGAAAAGTGCTTAAGTGCTAGAGGAAAATGACAGGCAGCTCCTTGCTGAGAGGAAGCAGACCCATGGGACCAGAGCTGACCCAGCAGTCCACTTCATGGGGCTGTGAGCTGCTGCCAACCTGGCTGAATGCAGCTGTGCCACAGGGGAACACACTACCCCATCCTGCAGGACATGTACTGCCCACTGCAGGGCTTGCCCCATCCCAAAGGAAAGCATCCAGCCAGCTGCCCTAAGGAAGCTTCACCCTCCCCTCTGTGAGGTGTCAGAGATCCTGGCTGCCCAAACAGGACGAGACAGAACACTCAACCCACAGCACGTCACAGGATCCCCATGTGCTGCACAGCACACATCACTTAGGAGCTATCTGCAGTTGTACTTGCAAGAGCTGCTCTCTTCCCAAGAAGACAATCATTAGGTTCTCCTAAGAATGAAGTTCTCCAGCTTTCCAAAGCACACATCAGGCTCAGGGCAGAGCTCATTGCTCTCTGCAGCTACCTGAAGGGAGGTCGTAGCCAGCTGGGGTTGGGCTCTGCTGCCAGGCACCCAGGAACAAGGGGACACAGGCTTAAGCTGTGGCAGGGCAGGTTGAGGCTGGATGTTAGGAAGAAGTTGTTGGCAGAGAGAGTGATTGACATTGGAATGGGCTGCCCAGGGAGGTGGTGGAGTCCCCATCCCTGGAGGTGTTGAGGCAAAGCCTGGATGGGCACTGAGTGCCATGGGATAGGGCTGGGTGCTAGGTTGGGCTGGATGAGCTTGGAGCTCTCTTCCAACCTGGCTTATTCCATTCTATTCCTTTCTGGAGTTTTATCCATAAAGAATTCAGAGCATCTTCTGAAGCACATACTTGGTGAGGCATTGGCACAGGCTGCCCAGGGAGGTGGTGGGGTCACCATCCCTTCAGGTGGTCAAGAAACATGTGGACATGGACCTCTGGGACATGATTTAATGGCCATGGTGGTTGGATTCAATGACCTCAGAGGTATTTTCCAAATGAAACAATGCTGTGATGCTATGCAGAGTCTCACAACGTGAGCCCAAATCACATGCACCTCCCCGAGTCAAAGCTGCTCTATTGCAAGCCGGAGACACTGTGTTCGAGCACACTGTGGTTGGCAGCAGGACCTGGAATGCATCATGCTGAGATATGAGGTCCTCTGGACAAAACGACAGAGTGTGTCTGAATCCCTGCAGTGCCACTCACTGCATCATTTGTACAGGTAGAATCTGCCTTTGCAGTCTGAGCTCCACCATGGTCTCAGGCCGGTGGTTGGACTCTGTGATCTTAGAGGTCTTTTCCAGCTGACACAGTTCCATGGTTCTACTACTGGCACATTAGCCAAAACACAGCTTGTACCTCTCACCTCGAAGCAGAAATGTGATGACTTATCACTGAAACAGCATCCACAGAACACAACAGCTGAGCCAAGGGGAGAGAGTAAGAGTGAACACAACCACGGAATGCATTGGGTTGGAAGGGACCCTCAAAGGTCACAGTGCCCAACCTCCCCTGCAGGAAGCAAGGACTTCTCCAACTGGATCAAGCTTTGCCTTGAATGCCTCCAGGAATGGAGCCTCCAACATCTCCCTGGGAAACCTGTTTCAGTGTTCCTCATAGTAAAGAGCTTCTTCCTAAAGAGCTTCTTCCTAATGTCCAATGTCTGCAGTTTAAACCATTGGCCTTCATCCTATCACCAGAGTGGTGCTTCTGTGCTCCACAACCTCCTTGGGCAACCTGTGCCAGTGTCTCACCACCCTCACTGCAAACAACTTCCTCCTCACATCCAGTTTCAATCTCCCCTCTACCAGCTCAAACCCATTCCTCCTCATCCTGGCATTACCAGACCTTGCCAATAGTCCCTCCCCAGCCCTCCTGCAGCCCCTTTCAGATAGTGGGGGGCAGCATTTCCATTTGTGAGTACCAAGTACCTACCATGCTTCATCATCACCGAGTTCTGTGCTCGGTACCTGCAACTTCTTTGTGCAGGAAGTCAACCTGCTAATGTTGTCCTGCTCTTCAAATTCCAGCCTGGGAGTAACCTACCCACAAATAAACAATACCTCAAGTCACCTGAAGGCTGTAGAATGATCACTGCTTCCTGCTGAGCACACCAGCCTGGGCATGTGTCATCACAAGGTGCCTGTGCAAGGCCAGCACACGCGTTGCAAACTCCTTTCCGTGTGCTGCCTGCTCGGCCCAGGACCTTCCCGGGCACTGCAATCACAAAGCCTTTCTCTACCAGCTGAGTGTTTTGGAACATTTCTGTTCCTGCCTGTGTGACCTCTCAAGCACCAACTGTCTCCCTACAAATACAAACACCTCCTGAAGCCTCTTCGCACGGGCTGCTGCCCTCCTCCCCCACGGGAACAACCATTTATGCCCTCTTCAGATCGGTTTCTCCAGCTTTTGTGCAGCACTTCAATACAGCACTTGCAGGCAACACAACACAGGCCCAGAGAAGCAAGGATCCAGAGTGACTTCCTGAGCCAACCGAACTCCAGGAGAGGAACTCCTGCTGAAGAGCTGATGAGTGGGCCAAAAGACACAGCTCATTAATGCAGCCAGCACCTCCTGCCTCTTCACCTTCTTCCCTCAAACCCGGAGATGAGCCCTAACCACGCCGCCAGCACCGACACCGACACCGTTCGGCTCCTCTTGTACTCCGTAAACCCGGCCGGCAGCAGAGCCAATCCTTTCCGCTGTTAGCTATGGCCGGGAGCAGAGGTGCCACCGGTAAGCCACAGGTGCCAGGTGTCCGCTACGCGGCCCCGCGGGAGCGGCTGTGCAGCCGCCGGAGGGAAGGGGCAGCCTGCAGGAGCAGCACAGGCGCACCGATCTGCCTCGAGCTCTCCCGCGGCACACGGCGAGGCTGAGGCCGCAACATGGAGACAACGCAGCCATGGTCCGGGGCTGGCACGCCCGGCCCCGCCGGTGCCCGGCGCTGCGGGCAGCCCGCTGGGCGGCACGGTGCAGGGACGGCGGCAGGGGCTGCCGATCGCAACTCTCCCAGCCCCCGGCTCGGGAAGGCCCAAGCGCCACAGAACGGGCGCGGCCCCCGGCCCGGCGGGGCAGGGATGCTGCGGGGAGGCCGTCGGCGGACCGCCTCTATCCCCCCCACGCCCCTGCCGTTCTCGGCCTCGAACGGCTCACCGAGGCCACGCAGCGCAGCGAGAAGGCCCCGGAGCGAGGCCCCGGGCGACGCGGCTCACCTGGGTACGCAGCTCGGCGCCGAACGGTCGATCTCCCACGTCGCGAATAGGTTCATGGGCACCG
>VWZI01022535.1:427449-462401 GCA_013396835.1 Psilopogon haemacephalus | reverse complement strand
GGGCGGGGGCTGCTGTGTCCGGCCGTGCCCTGGCCGCGGCGCTCCGCACGGCTGGAGGCAGCCTGCGGGGCGGCTCCGGCTCCGCGGGGGCCACCGGGCCCGGTCGGTCGGTCGGGGCAGCTGCCCACGGCCCCTCCACCCACGGGCAAGCCGCTGCCGTGCGGCACTCCCCGGCCGTGCCACAGCCCCATTTGCCCCTGCTCGCCAGCCGCGGAGCTCTCCCTCGCAGCGGCTGGCAGGCTGCAGCCTTTGCGCCTCGCTCCGCGCACCGGGGCCGCTCCCTGCCCGACCATGTGCCGCTCCCCAGGCCGAACAGCAGGTCAGGCAGCCTGTGCCCGAGGCCCTGCTGTCACGGCGGCACCCAGCTGTGCATTCGCCGCAGGCTCGCCCTCCTGCTACCAAGCGCTGTCGAGCGCACGAGTGCCCACCGGGTAAGCGGGATGGCACCCAACGGGTAGGCAGGATGGTGCCCAGGGCGGCCCAGGCGTGGCGGAGCAGTCTGTGTGTGGGCAGCCATCGCAGGGTGCTGTGCCACACTGGTAGCAGGCCAGATTCGTTCTCCATCTCAGCGAGGGGCCTGGCTCCCCTCCAGAGCAGCTGCCAAGCTGTGCCCAGGGAGGGCTCTGCTCCATCTTCCCTCTGTCTCTGGCAGCAGCTGCTCACAGCTGTGCTTGGCCGGGAGGAGAGAGCCTGCCAGGCCTGGTGAGATCCAGGGCAGGCAGGGTGCTTTTGGGGACTCTTGTTTTGCTCTAGCCCAGCCTGGGCAAGCTGAGCAGCCAGCTGAAATTAGACAATCTTAGGGGGTGGAAGGGACCTCTGGAGACCATCGAGTCCACCCTCCCTGTCAAGGCATGAGCACCTAGGGCAGGTCATACAGGAACACATCCAGGGGGGGCTTGGAAGTCTCTAGAGAAGGAGACTCCACAACTTCCCTGAGCAGCCTGTTCCAGCACTCTGCCACTGTCACAGGAAAGAAGCTTCTCCTCCTGCTGAAGTGTTCCACCTTACACTCATTGTCCTACTACGGGGCACCACCAGCAAGAAATTCACAAACCAGGCAAATTGGGTGGGAAAAGATTTTCTGAACCTCCTCCACCTTCCTTTCAGCCATCCACAGCTGTTGGGGAGAGAAGGTTGGGTAGTGGCAGCAGCTCCCTGACAGCCCTGCTTGTTTGTCCACGCAGGATGGTTCCCCCTCCGCCTGTCAGCAAGCCCCACGTGTGCCTCTCCACCGTGCTCATCATGACCAGCCTCGTCCTCATGGATGCCTACCTGGTGGAGCAGAGCCAGGGCTCCAGGAAGCTGGGCATCTGCGTCATGGTGGCCGTGGGTGACGTCTGCTTCTTGCTGGTGCTCCGCTACATGGCCATCTGGGTCGGGGCAGAGGTGAAGACAGCGAAGCGCGGCTACGCCATGATCCTCTGGTTCCTCTACGTCTTTGTTCTGGAGATCAAGGTCTACTTTGTGTACCAGAACTACAAAGCTGACCGCAAGAGCCTGGACCTCATCGCCCGCAAAGCGCTGACCTTGCTGCTCTCCATCTGCATCCCAGCCCTCTACATGCTGCTGGTGGCCACGGAGCACATGGAGTACGTCAGGACGTTCAAGAAGAAAGAGGATCTCCGCAACCGCCTCTTCTGGGTCATCGTGGATGTGCTGGACGTGCTGGACATCCAGGCCAACCTGTGGGAGCCCCAGAAGAAGGGCCTGCCGCTTTGGGCCGAGGGCATCATGTTCTTCTACTGCTACATCTTGCTCCTGGTCCTCCCTTGCGTGTCCCTCTGTGAGATCAGCATGCAAGGGATCGGCATCATGCCGCACCGGATGATGCTGTACCCCATGCTGAGCATGCTCACCGTCAACATCGCTACCATCTTCATCCGAGGCAGCAACATGGTCTTCTTCAGGGACGCCCGTGTCTCCAGCATCTTCATGAGCAAGAACATGCTGGCCATCGGCCTCAAGATCTGCACCTTCGTGCAGTACCAGCGGCACCGGCAGCACACGGCCCTGGGGCCAGACCCGGCCCCGCGGCACAGCGCCCAGGCCCAGCCCTCCCCAGCGCTGCAGGGCGCCCGGGACCAGCCTGCCTGCCCCGAGGAGCTGACCCAGGGCAACACCTGAGGAGCCCGCAGGAGTCGCAGCCTGGGCTCCACCTTGCCAGCCCCAGGGGGGCTGCTGAGCCTCCCGCCTGAACAAAGGGCACTAACTCTGCTCCTTCCCTCCCGGGGTGAAGCTGCTCAGCATCCCCACGTGGCGAGGAGCCCCTCAGAGCAGCTTCTGCAAGGCCTCGGAACACTCTGGGACCTTGGTACCCACCAAGTGAGACGGGCAGCAGAGCAGAGGAAGAGGCCAGGTTTGCCCAGCGTGCTGGGGCTGAGCAGCCTTACCCTGGTGCCAGTGCTTCCCCCACACCCTCTGGCCAGCCAGGGCTCAGGCCAGGGGGCTGCACATGGTCACCTACCACAGTGTTGTGGTTGGACCTGGCCACTGGAGGTGACCACCCTTTTTCTTATCTCCCTCTTTGCAATAAAAGACCTGAGCCCTGCAGCCTCCTCCTGTCTGTGTCCCTGGCGGCAGGCAGCTGGGTCCCCCCAGCCTCCATGGGTGCCTGGATGCTGCAGAGCGTGTCTGGGCTGGGGGATGCAGTGACTGCTTAGGTCTGGGGAGAGCATCTCAGACACGATTCCTCCTGGGCAGCAGTTGGAAGAAAACAATCAGGTCCTTCTAAGAGTCTAGTAGGCTCGGACAGTGTCACCTGGGGAGCATGTGACAGCTTTGTCAGCTACCACTGCCTATGCAACCAGCTGCAGTTACATCATCTGGTGCCACTCCACCTGGAGGAGCACCAGGTCTGGCAGGCACACACAGTGGGAACAGCACTAGAAACAGGAGAATCATAGGATTGGTGTGGAGGGAAAAGACCTCTCAGATCATTGAGTCCAACTATCAACCTAAGGCCACCACGGTCATTAAACTGTCCCACAGTGCCATGGCCACACATTTCTTAACACCTCCTGGGATGGGGACTCAGCACCTCCCTGGGCAGCCTGCTCCAGTGCCTGACCACTCTTGCAGGAAACACATTTAAAATCATAGCCAAACTAAACCTCCCCTGGCACAATTTCAGCCCATTTCTGCTCATTCCATCACCTGACACTGGGGACAAGAGCCCAACCCCACCTCACTGCAACCTCCTTTCAGGGAGTTGTAGGGAGCAATGAGGTCTTCCCTCAGCTACTCCTCACATCTGTTCTCCAGAGCCTTCACCAGCTCTGTTGCCCTTCTCTGGACATGCTTCAGCACCTCCATGTTTTTCCTGTAAGGAAGGGGCCCAAAACTGATCCCAGTATTCAAGGCGCAGCCTCAGCAGCACTGAGCACAGGGGCAAAATCAGTTCCCTGCTCCTGCTGGCCACACCATTCCTGATCTGGGCCAGGATGCTGGTGGCCTTCTTGGCCACCTGAGCACACTGCTGGCTCTTGTTCAGCTGTTAACCAGCACTTCCGAGTCCTTTGGGCAGGTTTCCACCCACTCTGCCCCAATCCTCCATAACTGTCTCGAGGCAAGGAGGTGAGAGGGACAAACTGCTCCTCTGTCAGTGTAAAGGTCTCTGGAGATGTTGGCAACATCTGCAGCTGGTGTTGTCATGCTGGCAAGGAGACCTCCATCTGCTTGCTCCTCACTGCTGAACATCCCAGCAAGTAAGTCTTCCTTGCTTGCAGGCCTCACCAGGAAGGATTCCTTTGGCTTCAGAGGGGCAGGAGGGAAAACAGGACCACTTTGGGACTTGCTCCCTGCTGGGCAAGACCTACCAGCATCTGGGAAGGGCATAGGGACTCAAGTGCCACATGTGAGCTATCTCCAGCCTCAGCAGTCCCCACTCTTCTTCCATTCTTGCATGAAAGTACAGGTGAGAGGTTCATTGAGCTCTGGAGCATGAAATCAGCAGACCAAAGCCACAAGAAGGGTCAGGAGAGTCTCAGCCTTTGCTGCTGTCTTGCTCCTCAGGTAACTCCTCTGAAGGTGTGAACGTGTCAGGCTCTCCATCCCACGTGGAGGCAAGAGGAAGAAGCAACAGCAGCAGGCAAAGCAATAAGCCACACACAGCTTAAAGGCCCAGTGGGGTCTCCAGCCAAACTGGCACATCCCATTTCTACTGCCTTCCCCCAGTGACACTCAGGTCTGTCACCAAAGCTGGACTCACTTCACCCACAGCCACTGATGTGGAGGTAGATGCTTCAGGAACACCCTCAGGTGCTCATCAATCCATTTCTTACTCCTCACAAGGCCTTTTGTAGACACCGCACAGGAGCTGCTCACCTGCAGTGCTCAGGAATTCCTGTGCTGCAGAGCTCTCCCAGCACATGCTCCAACCTCCCACCTAATATCTGGCTCACATCTGCATCCCCTTCTTGTCCAGACAGCCACAGGGGACAGAGGTGAGCAGGAGCAAGGAGGAATGAGAGCTGGGGGCCAAGCATGTTGCAGAGAGGCAGTAATATCCCTCAGCTCAAACACCTTTGACCATAGCAGCATCAGCACTGGGAGCAGAGGAAAACTGAGGGGTTCTCTTTCACACAGCTCCTAGGAGCACAAGTTGCCCTGTAGTAGGCCACCTTCAGAAGCCAAGAAGAGAGGTGGAGAGACACCAGACAGCAGCACCTGAGCAGCCAGGCAAGGAAAGCCTTCCCCACCAGGCCTGCATCACCAGCCCACGCACAGGGCTATCAGCATCTCTCATTTACTCGAGCACCAAGGCTACAGCCACATACTGCACCCAGGCTGGGCCACCAGAAGATAGATGTTGGTCATCTGAACCAACTCCTCTTGAGGAAGGGAAAGGTCTGAGGCTGGAGCACTCTAAGAGAAGGCTGAGGGAACAGGGTTTATTCACCTCCTGTAAGAGAAGGCTCTGAGGATCCCTACCAGCACCCCTTTTCCCCCCACCTCCCAGCCTTTGGCTGCTGAGAAGATCAGGCCAAGCACTTGACTGAGGACAAGATGATGACTATGGACTAAAACAGGCAAGGGTCCTGGAAGAGGTAAAAAGTTTCATTTTGAGAACCTTGAGCAGAGGCCAAGAGAGGTCATGACATTTGTCCTTGGACATTCTCAGCCCAAACAAAGCAGCCCTGAGCAACCCAGCCTGAAGTGAGTGGTAGCACTGAGCAGGCCTTGTACCAGAGCCCTCCCACCTGACATCCTTTCTCACCTCGGCTGGTGTCTCCTAACACCTGGAGCAGAGCAACGCAGTGCTTGCCCTCTCCTAGAGGAGATGATGTGCTCCAAGGACAGGCAGCTGCTACTCCATGTGTATCTGCCCTGCAGCTCGCAGCAGGGCTGGGTGGTGACAAGCAGAGGAGGACATTTCAGCTACGGAAGGCACTTCCTGCAGCTGCTCAGCGAACGGCAGGCACCGGCAGAGGGGCGGCAGAGTCGCTCCCCGCAGGCAGACAAAGGCACTGCCGGCACTCAGCACTTCTTCTGCGCGGGCAGGCGGCGCTTGTCTTTGAGGGCATTCCTCTTCCTCTTCTTGCTCAGGAAGCTCTCCAGCTTTCCACTTCTCTTCAGCTCTGCATACTTCTCAGCCAGCTCCAATTTCCGCTTCTCAGCTGCAGAGGTGAAGGGAGCAAAAGGTTTGAAAGGGAAGCACAAATCATCTCCACACAACAGCCCCAGCTCACCTCTCCTTCCCGGGCTCCACACCTCGCTTACTCCTTGAGTAAAACAACAGGATGGCTTCGACTGGAAAAGACCTCTAAGGTCGAGCTCAGCCATCAACCTAACATCACCACGGCCACTAAACCATGTCCCAAAACACCATGGCCACACGTTCCCTCAACACCTCCAGGGGCAGTGACTCCACCACCTCCCTGGGCAGCCTGTTCCAATGCCTGTTCACTCTTGCAGCAAAGAAATTTTTTCTAACATCCAACCTAAACCTTCCCTGGCACAATCTCAGACCATTTCTTCTCATTCTGTCACCTGATACCAGGGAGAAGAGACCAACCCCACCTCACTGCAACTTCCTTTTTGGTAGTTGTGGAGAGCAATGAAGTCTTCCCTCAGCCTCCTCCAGACTAAACAATCCCACTTCCCTCAGCTGCTCCTCACCAGAGCTGTTCTCCAGACCCTTCACCACCTTTGTTGTCCTTCTCTGGACACACTCCGGCTCCTCAAGGTCCTCCTTGTAGTGAGAGGCCCAAAACTGAACCCAGTATTTGAGGTGCAGCCTCACCAGGACCACAGCTCTCTGTCACCCACTCCCAGTGCTCAGAGTCCTGTTAGCAGTATTCCCTCTAGGTCCTCCTGTGGTGTCTTCAGGCTGTACTTACACTTCTTTAGGAAGTAGGGCTTCTTTCCCTGCTTGGCCAGTTCCCTCTGTTGTCTCTTCAAAGACAGCTCCCTCTCCCTCAATTTCTGTTGCTTCTTCTGTGCCTGTTCTTGCTGTGTCTGCAGAGAAAGGATGGCACACGTCAGCAGATGTCCAGGCAGACCCTGGGTCACAGGAGCTGCCTTGTGGTGCTTTGCCCCACAGGAGAGGAGAGGCTGCAGGGAACTCACCATGCGGTTCAGGAGCTGCTGCAGCTTCTCCTTCTGCTCTGCATCTCGGCATTTTTTCAGCTGCTTCTGAACCATCTGAAAAAGAGAGCAGAAAGCTGTGTCACTGCCTGCCTGTCACCTTCACTCTGAAAAGCCTTTGAGGAAGCTGCTTCTGGCCAAGGAGAGGCAGGCAGCATCACCTCTTTTTCTTGCTTCTTGATGTCCTCCAGGAAGCTGTATGTCTTCATAAATATTTCAGGCTTATACTCTCCAGACAGGTCATCAAATCTTGGGTCCCTGTGGACCTGCAGGCAGGGAAGGCCAAGGTTAGAGCTGGATGACATAGTTAACATCCTGCCTACTCGGCTGACCTGGATCAGACTTTGCTTTGGCTTTTCTTGTTTTAACCACAGAATAGTCTGGGTCGGAAAAGACCTCAAAGATCATCCAGTTGAATCCCACCACCACAGACACACCAATAAAAACATCCACATCTGGCAAGGACCGAGTCCAATAAAGCAGGTGGCAGCCTCACACCTGCATCCACCCTGCCAAGCACCAGACACTGCCATGTGCAATCTACTGCCCAGAAGGAGCCGGTTCAGGGAACAGCAGTGTGAGTGCTGCCTCCAAACCCCTGGAACTCCCAGACCCAGAGCCAGCTGTGGTCAAGGTGATGGATTTTGGAATTCAAACCTGTCTAGGTTTTCAAAAATTACCTGGGTCAGGTCATATAAAAATAAAAGAGTGGCCAAAAGAAATAAAGGTAACTAAATATATCCAAGTGATCCAGCAATAAGTCAAAGTTACACTCAGATCACAAACCAGGTGAACATTTCAACCTCCAAAGCATTAAAGGATGACCACAGCTTGCAGTGCACTTGCCACTGGTGGCAACTATTGCATCTTCTGGAAACCCTGGGTCTCCAAGTTGTGCATGATACGCTCATCAGGTTCCCCAGGCAGCAGCTGCTCCTGCACCAATGTCTTCTTCTCCCCAGAGAAGCAACTATCCTCACCAGACAGTGGCCCAAGCCCTATTCTCCAAAACCAGCCTGTGTCATCTTCAGCAGCCCTATTAGCAGCACAGCTGTGCCTCAGGAACACTGCTAAGGCTGTGAGCTTCTGCTGCTGTAGGGATGGTGAGAACTCACCTTCTTTCTGACAGAGACCACTTGTCTCAGGAAAGGTACAGGCTTCTTGGCAGACATCTCCAATGGCCTAAAGAAGAGAAATAATGTACTTGAGAGGAGCAGAGGACACAAGGAGGCCAAGGCTAAGCTCATCTTGTGGTTTAACCAGTGGACAGATTGCTCTGTTACTCCAAAAGGGGCAAAAGAATAATGCTCAGGCAGTGGATTGGAGAGTATTGGGAAGTTTGAATAGAGAAGCAATTCCCAAGGCACAGTGTTACACTTCTACCCAGTGGCGAGCACAGCAAAGCACATAAAACACCAAGAAATCCATCACCTGGGCTCATTAAGCCAAAGCTTCACACAAATCAGACCAAAACTCGTCCTGAGTTTACCATAAACCTCAGTGCTCTTCCTTCCCCCTGCCCATTGCTGTGCTGGGCAGGCCCAGACTGCATCCCTCCTTGTTCCTCCTTCCAGAGGCCCCTCAAAGCCACACTACACCCCCCCAGGCCTAGGCCAGAAGTGCACAGGAAACATCAGAAGATAAGAAAGTGCCTCCCATGGGAGGAGAGAGAGAAAAAAAGAGAAAGAAAATAACTTTGCAGCCAGATTTACAGGGATGCAGGATTTAGGGGAAGAGATAGAGCACTTCCTGTGCCCACCCACCAGGCTGGACACTCTGGACACTGGAGGGCTCAACTCTGCTTCCCTAAACACCATCCTGGCCTGGATCAGGAATAGTGTGACCATGAGGACCAGGGAAGTGACTGTCCCCTTGGATTTAGCACTATTCAGGCTAAATCTTGAGTACTGTGTTGAGTTTTGAGGCTCTCACTACAAGAAGGACATTGAGAGTTTCTGGAGCATGTCCAGAGAAGGGCAGCGAAGCTGGAAAAGGGTCTGGAGAACAGCTCTGGTGAGAAGCAGCTGAGGGGACTGGAATTGTTTAGTCTGGAGAGGAGGAGACTGCGGGGAGACCTCACTGCTCTCTAAAAGTCCCTGAAAGGAGGCTGGAGTGAGGTGTTGGCCTCTTCTCCCCAGTAACAAGCAAGAGGAAATGGCCTCAGGTTGTTCCAGGAGAAACTTAGGCTACATATTAGAAGAAACCACAATGAAAGGCATTGTTGTGGAGCACATCAAATGAAGATCTACACAAGGTCCAGGGCAATGGCAACACTGTGAGGAGCTCCCACCAGCACACAAACCTGCAGAGTCTTCTGATCACAAAAAAACTGCTTTACCCTTTTTTGCCTTGCTGGTGCTTCACCATCACTTTGGCAGGCTTTGTGGTCTTCTTCCCACCAGTCACCTTGCTCACTTTGGTTCTCACATCGCTCTGTAGCTTCAGGAGTTCTTCAAAAGACATGTCAGACGGATCTGGAAGAGAGCACAGAACACACTTGAGCCAACTGGCTGCCCAGGACACTCCCCAGCCCTCATTTCCACCAAGAGGGATGTCTCAGAGCCTGAGCTAGTGACACGAGCACAGTGGTGCCACTGCACTGCTGCATGGCAGGAAAAGCCACTCCACCTCTCAGCATTTTGTTTCTCTCTAACATTAGGATGGATTCTCCATTTCCACATGAACCCAGTGAAGGTTACTGAACAGAGCCGGTGAGGAGCAGCTCAGGTTGTTCAGTCTGGAGAAGAGGGGGCTGAGGAGAGACCTTCTTGTTCTCTACAACTCCCTGAAAGGAGGTGGTAACCAGCTGGGTATCAGACTTTTCTCCCTAGGAACAAGGGACTGGACAAGAAGAAATAGCCGCAAGATGCACCGAGGAGCCCGTGACACCCCGGCCAACACCGAGCTTGCGCAGCTCGCAGCGCCCGGCCTGGCCTGGCCTGGCCTTCACCTCCGTGCGGCGGCCTGAGGCCCCTCGCTGCTCCTGGAGGACATTCCCACCCCGCAGAGCCCCTGAACCGCTACCGGCAGCCGTCGCCATCTCCGCTTCCTCATCCCAGCTGCTGGGGACCTCGGCTCCCGAGAGACTCCCGCCGTCATCACTGCTATCGCCGCTGTCACCGGAGCTCTCACGCTCCGCGGCCACCTGCACACTCCGCCGCTGCCGCCGCCCTGCCGCATCCTCCCACCCCGCAGCAGCGGTAGCTGTTTTCCGCCCCGGCCTGCCCCCGCGCCGCGGCNGAGCCGAGCCGAGCCGAGCCGAGCCCAGCTGAACCAGGCCGGACCGGGCCGGGCCGAGCCGAGCCGAACCAGGCCGGGCCGGTCCCCTCCGCCCCCGGGAGCGCAGCTCCTGCTCAGCCTCCCGCGGCCCCACCACACCCGCGCACGCGAGCCGGAAGTGACGCGTCGGAGGGGGCGCGCGCGCGCAGAGAGGCAAGCGAGCGGCGGCGGAGGAGGAAGTTTATTGGTGGAGGCAGGGGGAACCCGCCCCTTCCGGCACCGCCCCTTCCGGCACCGCCCCCAGCAGGGAGGCCAAGATGGCGTCCGGCGGCGCCGCGGGCACAGCCTCGGGCCAGGGCCAGGGCTCGGCGGCGGCTGGCGAGAGGCTGTCGGCCAGGGCCCGCAACTGCGCGGCGAGCAGCCTGAGCTCCGGTACCGGAGCTGCGGGTGGCGGCGGCGGGCGGGGCGTAAGGCGGTGCTGCCGGGCGCGCAGATAGGCCGCTTCTTCCTCCCTGCGGGGAGGAGGCGGTGAGGAGGCGGCCAGGGACACGGCCCGGGGCACCGCCAGGGACACCGCCCGGCTCCGCCCTTCTCCCCGCCTGAGCCCTCACCTGAGGCAGTGTCCGGTGCAGGTGATGGCCTGGCCGTCGCCGTCCCGCCGTGCGCACACGTGGAGCCAGGCCCAGCTGCAGTCCCTGCGCAGCACTCGCAGCACCGCGGCTCCCGCGTCAGCACCGCCGCCGAGCACTGCGGGCAGGGGCTGCGTTAGACACGGCAGGGCAGGCCGGCCCGCTGGCAGAGCCCGCCGGCTGCTCCCGTGGGGGCGGGAGGCAGAGGTGGTGCAGTCAGGTCCGTAAGGATCCTGCCCCCGTACACCTCTGTGGCTCCCTGCAGCGTGCCCAGGCAGGGTGCCCACGGCCCCAGGCTTGGACCTTAGGTTACAGACGGAGCATCTGGCACCTAACAGGCTCTGCTCTGCCCTTTTGCAGAGTAGGAAGCTGCAGTGAGCTGGACTGAGACAACTTAGTTCCTCCTGTCCCGAGGAGCCAGAGCTCAGGGGCAGCCAGAGAAAAGCTCACAGGTGCCCAGGTCAGACACTCACCCGCAGCCCTGTGCTGGGCAGCTGCTAGGTCAGCATCCTCGGGGTGCAGGAGGTTGTACCACGACTGACCAATCAGTTCCTCCCTGCGGTAGCCAAGGTGGTAGGTGACACTGGGGAGGACAAAGGGGAATGGGGACTGAGGGCCTTGCTGTGTCTGTACCACAGCATCAAGGAGCAGCTTATGTGCCATGGAGAAGAGAGTACAAAGAAGAAGGGTACAGTTCTGGTGCCCCTGGCAGGAGATCAAACTGCTGGAGTGGGTCCAGGGTGCCACAAAAATCATCAGAGGGCTGGAGCAGCTCCCAGGTGGGGACGGACAGCTGGGATGGTTCAGCCTGGAGAAGAGAAGGCTCCAAGGGACACCCTATGGCAGCCTCCCAGTACCTGAAAGGGGCCTACAAGAAAGCTGGGGAGGAACTTTTGACACGGGCCTGTAGTGCTAGGATGAGGGGGGATGGATTTAAACAGGCAGGGGTAGAAATTCTTTCCAGGGAGAGGAGGTTGTGGATGGGCCCTGCCTGGACGTGTTCAAGCCCGGGCTGGACAGGGCCTCGAGCACCCTGCTGGAGTGGAAGGCATCCCTGCCCCTGGCAGGGCTGGTGGAACTACATGATCTTTAAAACCCCTTTGAAACCAAACCATTGTATGATTCCATGAAACCGGTTGCAAAACAAGGAGGGAAGAGACGTGGGAAGTGTCTGGGAGAGCCTCGCTGCTGACGCAGCCGGGGCAGCGCCGAGCCGAGCCGAGCCGGGGCAGCGGTGCCGCCAGGCTGCCCTCACCTCTCCGTGACGTCCGCGAACGTCATGTCCAGGAGGTGAGTGCTCTGGAGCAGGTCATCCCGGGGAGCGGCCTCGCCGTCCGGCGGCAGCCGCGCCAGGGGCGTGCAGAGGGCTAGGAAGGCTGCGGCGTGGCCCGGGCAGCGCCGCGGCAGGAAGCGGCCGCGCACCGCCACGGGCCGGTGCCCTCCGTGCCGCAGCCGCAGCGCCTTGGCCGTACGCATCTCGCCGACGAAGGTCACTTCTGCGGGGAGACAAAGCGGCCGCAGCGGGTCAGGGCTCCCCGAGCACCGCCAGGAAGGGCCGGAGCAGGACGGCAGCGGCTGCCAGGTGCCAGCCAAGCCCTTACCGCTGCCCGGAGCCTCCTGGGCGAGGAGGAGCTTCTTGTGCACGTCGTGGTGCACTCGCTCGTCTAGGAGGTCAAAGACGGTGTCCCCCTGGGCGAGCAGCTCCACCTGCCAAAGAGGGGGCTGCCGTCACGCTCTGCGGGCAGCCCAGCGGGCCGAAGCTGTCCCGGGGCACAGGGGCGGGCAGACCTTACCACCGACAGCCCCAGGACCTGAGCCACGTTCTCGGAGATGTAGACCAGCTTGCCGCCGGCGGAGCAGACGAGCAGGAAGCCCGGCAGCAGGGAGAGCAGCTCTGCAGCGGGAGCCGAGGCTGCTGCGGCGGCACAGGGCGAGGCGCCGGCAGAGCCGCCGGGGGTACCCGCGGGGAAGAGCTGAGCCCCCCGCAGCTGGAGGCACACCAGGGCCATGGTGTGGAGGTAGGAGAGCCGCTCCTTCTCCCGCGCAGAGATGGGCAGCAGGGAGCGCAGCGCCTGCAGCTCCGCATTGATCTGGTCCCGGCGAGCCTTGGAGGCGCTCTTGGTCGACCTGCAAAGCCAGCGGTGGGGGCAGACGTGTCCAGAGACCCCCAGCACCACGGCCACAACCGAAGATGCTCCCCGCGACAGGGTTAATGCCCAGCCTTGGGCAGGCGGAGTGAAGATGCTCAGCGCCCGTGCCAGCTGCCTCTGGGACAGCAAACCTTCGCTGGCTGCTTAGGTGCAGGGGGTGGAAGCCCCCAAGGGGACACACAGCTGGTACCCCTCCCCCCGGGAGGCAGGTTGGACAGTGAGCTGTGTTTTGGGGTGACCCGAGCGGTGTGACCTTCCCAGCAAGCCCCACAAGAGCAGGAACTGCCTCTGCCTTCACACTTCAGCCAGCCCAAATCCCTCTCTGTCCTCCCGGGTCCTGCCCCTCCTCCCCGTGCACTGCTGCCAGCCCCCTGCAGAGGCTGTTGGGCACTCCGTAAGCTGGCCCAGGGCTCTCCCAAGCTAGGAGCCACCACGGCTGTGTGGGTGGGTCGGAGCTCACCTGAAGGGCTTGGAGGCACCAGGCACTTGTGGGCCTGTCTTGGGCAGGCAGCTCATCTCTGCCTGCAGGGGCCTGTGGCAGTGGCTGCAGAAGATGGTCATGGTGGTGGCAGGAGGACGCCTGGAGCTGGCAGTGCACTGCTCCCTCCTTCGCCTCCTGGCTGCCTCTGAACTCGCTGACCCTGCTGCTCCTGGCCTCCTTTTGTAGCCTCCTGGGGCACAGGGGCCAAGCGGCTCACGGTGAGGGTTACCTCTCCTGACGCAACTCCAAACAGCTCCAGGCTATTTTTAGAAGGTTGGCTGCTAAAAATAGCTCCTGCAGCTGGCTGCAATCCGAGAGGGGAAGCAATAAAAGGAAGCCAGGGGCTTTAAAACAAACCTGCCTGCTCCGAGGGGGTGATGATGGCAGTGCAGGGATCCCCCTGAGAGGCAAACATCTGCCCAGTTCCTGGCTCACACTTCTTACTAGCCCAGTAGGAAGTCCATGATAGGCTGGAGGCCTGAGGTTAGTCTGCATCCACCGTGGGCTGGAGGCCTGGGGTTAGTCTGCATCCACCCAATAGCTGCTCTCCAGCATCACTGATGATTGAGCTGGGTGCTGGAACAGGAGCTGGTGGGTCAAGCAAATGCACTAGAGACATCTGGATGAGGTGGTGAGCAGTGTCCCATCCTCTGGTCTGGTGCAGGATCCTACCAAAGGTTTGCTTTTGCCGTCCTCGAGGCAGCTGGCAGAGGGAGCTGAGCCCTTCCAGGGCCTTTTGTCTCCACTCAGTGGCCCAGACTGATTGTCCCTAGAGCAGCCAGTGGCAGCCATTCATGGACAGAGCCAGGAGCACCTTGAGGAGTCTCTGCTCAGCATCATGCTGCCCAGTCCTGTGATCCCAGGCAGTCTGGAGGCGTTTCCTGGTGCCTGGCACCCTCCAAGGAGAGTGAGCTTGGTGCTTCAGTGCTGGGGAAGAGGATGCCCTGGCAAACCCCAGCATGTCACAGCACAGCTTGAGAGCCTGGAGCTGAGGCAAGTGGTTGGGCAGGGGAGATACAGCTGCTGGGCAGCACACAGGAGATGCCCACCAGAGAGGAGAAGCCCAGGCTGGATGTGTCCTCCCTGAGCCAGGTGTGGTGTCAGCAGAGCCTGGCCCCTGCAGCCCACTGCCCACCCCAGTATGGTGCCAGCAGTACAGAACAAGCTCTTGTTGCCCTTGTGGTGCCTTCCAGCCTCTCACCGTGGGGTTTTGCTGCTTGCATGCCACCCCAGGCTGCTCCATCAGCCCCATCCTGGGCAGACACCTCTGCAAGCTCATGCTGCTGGATGAGCAGCACCTGACCCCAGCCACATGCCAGCACCCTGGGCAGCAAGGACAGCCTGGGCCCTCTGGCATGCAGCCATCAGCTCCTGCCTGCCCTGTGACTGTACAACTCATCCAACACCCTGAGCACCTTCCCAGCTTTCCCTCTGAAATCCCTGCTGCAGCTGCCTCCAGACCTCCACAGGAAGGGGCTCTCTGTGCCACCTGGAGAGGCTGCCTCAGACACCCTTCCACCTCCTTCCCCACGGCAGGGAGCTGTGGGGCACCCACACTGAGGCAGCAGAACCCAAGAGACCTGCAGCATCTTTTCCTCTGTCCTCTTGCAGGGAAGCATAGCCCCAGACAGGAGGGATACCACAGCTGTACTGCTGTACCCCAGCTCCTTCTCCCCTAACCCTCAGCCAAGGCTGCAGCTCACACCAGACAACCCATAGCTACCACAAGACACTGGTGGCCTGCAGCTGCAGGAGGAAGCACCTGGTTCAGTTTCTCCCCTCCCAAAGTTTGTTTCCCCTCACCTGACCTCCTAGGACACAGAGCAGCAGAAACCAGGTCCACCTCAGTGTTTATAAAACTCCCCCCAGTTGCTGTAGTGGAGTGGGAGCTGGGCAGAGTCCAGTTGGGCCCAGGCCCCACAGGAAGCTCAGCTCGGGGCCGGGACCTGCCCTCTGGTGCCAGGCTGCTGGCAGGGGCAGGCGTGGAGGTGCCTGCTCTCCTGAGGCAGCACAGGAACAGTTCATAGCCCAGGGCCATGGCCGGTGGCAGGAGTCAATTCAGGCCCTCGGGAAGTGGCCAGGGCCCAGGCCAGCACAGCTGCAGCTCCTCAGGCAGCAGGGGAAGGCAGGCAGGAGGTGCTGGAGCCACCAAGGAGCAGGGCAGTTCAGAGTCGTGCTGCTGCCAGGCTGAGCAGACTGCTTCCCTCTGAGCCTGCTCTGCCTGTCCACTTGTGCTGCCCAGCGCCCGACGGGAGCAGAGAGAGGCCAGCTGGGGGAAGACAAACTGAGCTGATGTGTTCCTTGCTTGAAAGGGCTACAAAAACTCATGCAGGCAGTGGAGAAGGAGGTGATGGTGTGGAGGAGCAAGGGCGGGGAGGCAGAGGCCGGCGTCAGCCCTGGGAGGAGGCGATGGGGCGGCTGATGGTGCTGTTGGTCGTCATGGCAGAGAGCTCCCATCTGCAACACACCAAGGCACAGCCTGACAGCCAGCACCAGCACAGCTCCCACCCTGCTCCCCAGCACACCACACCCCAAAGCTGCACAGGGACACAGAGGACCCCAGGCAGCCCTCAGCCAGGGCTGGAGTGCCTGTGGAGTGACCTCCCAGCAAGGCACCCAGTACCTGATGTCGTGGGGAAGGCAGGACTGGTCCAGGCTGTACTGAATCACTGCTAACTTACACAGAGTCTTCAGGCTGGGGCCTGTGGGGAGAGAGCAGTTAGCCACAGCACTCCTCTCCTGGGTCATAGAATCACACAGCAGTAGGGGCTGGAAGGGACCTCTGGAGATTGGCCCAACCCCTGTGCCAAAGCAGCATCGCCTGGGGCAGGTCACACAGAACCTCCGGAGATCATCCAGTCCAACCACCCCTACCCCTCTGCCAAAAACAGGATCCCCTTGGGTGGTCTGCACAGGAATGCATCCAGGCAGGTTTGGGAAAAGTCTCCATTGAAGGAGACTCCACAGCCTCTCTGGGCAGCCTGCTCCAGGGCTCTGGCACCAAGTCCAGCTCAGGCCTTGCAGCACAGCTGTGCCTGACTGCTGCTGCTGGGAAGCTGCTGCAGCTCTGCAGGGCACACTGTGGTGCCCCAGGGCAGGGCCTGCTCACCGGGCACCTGGTGGTGAGAGGTGGCAGCAGCTGTGCAGGGAGTGCTCACGTACTGAAGTCGAGGATGTAGAGGTCCGAGTGATCCATCAGGTCGAACTCATCACCCATTCCCTCTTCTGGAGACGGGCTGCAGAAACCAAGCAGGGCACTCAGTGCTGAAGTGCTGGCACAGCAGCTCTGCTCCCTTGGGCCCCTCAAGGGCTGAGCAGGTCCAGACCTCTTCCTGGCCTGCCTGCCCCACACAGGCTCCCTCCTCTTCCCCCAGGAGCAGGCAAAGCCACCCCTCTCCCAGCCCCTTGCAGAGAACCAGGGGGCAATGCACCTCTTTTGCAGCCAGAGTTAAGGGGTGGGGGAGCTGTCTCCTCCTCTTGCATGACCACAACAGCTCCAGCTGTAAGCCTCCTCCCTCTCCCATGACTTTGCTGCACCTCCAAACACAGGTCCCACTGTGTGGGGAGCATCACCTCCCCCTTGTACCATGGCCAGCCTCTGGCTGCTTTCCCTTCTCATTCCCTTGGTACCTCCCAAACTGCTCTCCAACAAACTGAGCAACCCAAGGGCCTCCCCCAGAACTGTGGGAAGTTCTGCCATGACTGATGGCTCTTTAGAGAATGTGAAAGAAAGAAATGGTGGTTTGAGTCCTGCTTTGGTTTGTGACAAGGCAATTCAGTGTCCTCACTGCTCAGCTGGGCCCCTGCACAGTGACTGTTCACATCAGTGTCACTTGCTTCCCCTCTCATGGGACATGAGGCAGTAGCTGCCTCTGCCAGCTTCCCACAGCAGCCCAAGCTGCAGGGCACAGCAGACCTGTTGCTGAAGGGTCCCATCTGCCTGCACCCAGGCAAAAGCCCCTCTAACCCCACCCCTGTGCTCCCCACACCACAATCTAATCTCACATCCACGTCACAGGAAGTCCTAGGCCATCCCTTATCTTTCAAAGGGAAGCCAGCAGGCACCACCTCTGTGGCTGCAAGCAGCAAGGGGCAGCCTGGAGTTCAAGATCAGCGGGGCCACAACTCCCTGCCAGCAGGGTGCAAGGGCACTCCTCTGCCAGCCAGAGCTCAGCAAAACTGCTTGCTGCAGCTGCACAGCACCTTGGCATGACCATGGCCACCAAGGACCTAACCTCTCACTAGGGCTAGGCAGTGCCAGGGAAAACACAGCCTGAAAACAAACCTGGATTGGCTTAAGGCTCTGGAAAGACCTTAGGGTGGCCTCCCAGTACCTGAAAGGGGCTTAAGGAACAGCAGGGGAGAGGCTTTTGATAGGATGAGGGGGAATAGACTGAAGCTGGCAGAGGGGAGATTTAGACTGGAGATTAAGAATAAATTCTTTGCAGTGAGGGTGGTGGAACACAGGCACAGGTTGCCCAGGGAGGACCTCTGCAAATCACACTCCTGCCAAGCCAGGTTCACCTGGAGAAGGTCACATAGGAACAAGCCCAAGTGGGTTTGGAATGTCTCCAGACAGGGAGGCTCCAGCACCTCTCTGGGCAGCCTGTCCCAGTGCTCTGTCACTCTTCAATTAAAGAAGTTCCTCCTCATGTTTGGATGGAACTTCCTCTGTTCAAGTTTGTGTCTCTTAGCCCTTGTCCTGCCACTGGGCACCACTGAAAACAGCCTGGTGCATTCCTGCTGACCCTTCCAGCATCTCTAAGCATTGATGAGATCCCCTCTCAGCCTTCTCTTTTCCTGACTAAAGGGATCAAACTCTCTCAGTCCCTCCTCACAAGAGATGTTCCAGTGCCCTCAGCATCTGTGTGTCCCTTTTCTCTACCCTCTCAGCAGCTCCCTGCCCTTCCCGACCCGGGGAGCCCAGAACTGGACACGATGTTTCAGACGTGTCCTCAGCAGGAGTCTCTCTCGATGGTGTGAGGGAAGGCAAAGACACAAAGAGATTCTGCTGCCCGCCCACCCCCTGGCAAGCTGAGCCTGCTGCCTCCTCCCCCTCCCCGGGCAGGGGAGCACAGGTCAGCAGGCAGACCGCAGGGAGTTCTCCATTACAACGACTTCCTGGAAAACTTCTTATCTCTCCAGGCAGCTCCAAACACACCTGATAACTGCTACAGGAAGCCAGCGCAGCTCTCCCCTTGCATCTGCCCCTTCCAGCCCAAGCAGGCTGCATTCTTGGCTGCCAGCAGCTCTTCCTAGCCCAACCTACCGCTGACTGGGGGAGAATCTGGATTAAAGACGACATCGAACGCTTTAGTTGCTCGGTGGAGAAGACAAAGGCAGTGCCGTGTTGCCTGGTAGAGGGGGACCGAACTCCCACAGGTCAGTGTGTTTGCCAGCGTTTGCTGGCAGCACCTAGGGGCTGAACGTCAGAGTGCAGCTGCTGCTGGAACACAAATCCACACTGCAGCAGAGTGGGTTAGGTTGGAAGGGACCCCAGAGCTCAGCCAGTTCCACAGGCAGGGACACCTCCCACTAGAACAGGTCGCTCAAGGACTCATCCAGCCTGGTCCTGAACACCTCCAGGGAGGTGGTGGAGCACAGAAGCACCCAATGTGATCAAAGATCTGCTTCTGTGCTCTACAACCTCCCTAGGCAACCTGTGCCAGTGTCTCACCACCCTCACTAGGGAAAAAAAGTTCTAATATCCAGCCAAAGTCTCCCCTCTGCCAGCTTAAGACTATTCCTCCTCATCCTAGCACTGCAAGCCCTTGTCACAAGTCCCTCCCCAGCTTTTTTCTAGGCCCCTTTCAGGCACTGGAAGGCTGCTCTAAGGTCTCCCTGGAGCCTTCTCTTCTCCAGGCTGAAGAGCCCCAGCTCTCAGCCTGCCCCCACAGGGGAGGTGCTGCAGCCCTCTGATTTTCTTCACAGCCTCCTCTGGACCCACTTCAGCAGCTCCATGTCCTTGTGCTGCAGACCCGACCAGAACTGGACACAAAATCTGTCCTGCCTCATCCTGTTTGCAAAATTACCCTCTGAAAGACACTGCCTGGGCCTCAGAGAACACCCCAAAGTTTTCCAAGCCCCGTGGAAAGTTTCTGCAAGGTAGATGCTGCCAAACAGGCTGTGCTGCAGAGCCACAGTTTGTCACTCCAGACATCAGAGTGTGCCCTGCTGATGGGCCACTTCCTTTCTTTTAGCAGCTGTTAAGGCTCTTGGCCACGTTCAGCTGCCCTGCTCCCTGACACTGTCACTTGCAGTGTTTGACAGCTAAATCCTCCACACCAGGTCCCTCCGGCGAGTGCAGACTGCCGAGGAGCAGCGGCACAGGAGGCAGCGCTGCCGCCTAGGGGCTCTGCGGGCAGCTCCCAGCGCCGCAGCTCGCCTGAAGGAAGGAGGAAACAAGCTCCGATGGGAGGTGCAGGCAGCACGCAGGGAAGGATCAACCTGAGCTGTGGCTCAGCACAGCAAGGCAGGACATTTGTCATTCTGAGGGCAGGATCCCCTCCCCACCACCCCTTTGACCACTGCACAGCCCCTGTGGAAGAGCAAACTGCACACTTCTGCCTGAAGGCTTTGTCACCAGCTGCTTTACAAGCTTGCAGGACACCTTCAGTCTCTTTTTTTCTAGAGGAGCCCTGATCTACACTTCCTACACCTGCAAAGCAGATCACAGAACACCAGGTTGGAAGGGACCCCACAGACCATCTGGTCCTACCTTTTCTAACAGCAGAAATGAGGTGGCCCAGCCCCCTGCTGAGTCCTTGCCCCCAAAGGCAGGGGAATCCTCTGCTTCCCTTGGAAGAGGAACCCAACACCTAGCTGCTCCCACGGGGAAGCATTTGCTTCTGGAGCCTTCTAGGGACTGTGTCTGTGTGCCTCTGACTGCAGCATGGGGCAGAGCAGGGGGGACACAAGGCTGAAGGGAATGGTGAAGCTTCTCCCAGAGCCACCCACTCACCTGGTGCCTCCAAAGAGGATGATTCTGTCCCCCACTCTGCAGCAGCACTGCCGGCGCCGAGGACAGGGACCCTTCCCCTTGGGCTCAATCTTCCTCCAGGAAAGGGAAACTAAGAGGTGCAAAAGAGTGCAGTAGGTTGTCACAAGAGCCTGGCCACGAGCCAGGTGGGAGCAGGTTATGGATTTAAATAGCTGACAGCAAAACCAGAGGCTCATTGTCCCACAGAAGCCAACACCCACACTCCTTATTGACCTCTGCCCTGGTGCCACCGTGAAGCACTTGCATGAGGTTGTCACTGAAGTGCTACTTAGGTGCCAGGCCCAGCCCTGGAGCTCTGCCTGCTGAGACAGGTTGCAGGTCAAGGCCCTTGGATTGCAAAGCTTGAGTACCAGCACCCATGGGGCTGCCACAGAGCAGGCAGTGACCTCCCCAGCAGCCTGCTGTGGTCAGCTCTGGAGGGAGGGCGCAGAGCAGAGCTGCAGGAGCAGGCAGTGACCTCCCCAGCAGCCTGCTGTGGTCAGCTCTGGAGGGAGGGCGCAGAGCAGAGCTGCAGGAGCAGGCAGTGACCTCTTCCCCCTGCAGCCTGCTGAGGGTGAGCTCCGGAGCGAGGCCCAGGAGCCAGCTCCATCTGCCGGCAGCAGCTCCGAGTGCAGAGGGTCCTGGCAGCTGGAGCAGGCGGAGCAGACGGAGCAGACAGCAGCCTTTGTCCACGCTGCTCCGCGGCACGGATCCTGGGGGGTGACTCTTCACCCGTGCACAGCTCTGAAATCCTCCGAGGCTCTCACATCAGCTCAGGGATTAGCTCGAGGAGCAGCAAATTAGCTGGTCTGGGGTAACTTTGCTACGCAAAGCAATTAATTAACAGTCTAATGAACTACAAAGTGCCTGAGGACCCCAACGCAGCTCACAAGTGATTGATATTCAGAGTGCCAGCTGAAGGGTGACCTCTTCTGCTGCAGTTTGATCTGTGCCAGAGATGTGTGTGGTGATCCTGCAGCTTAAATCGAGTGCTGTCCCCAGCTCCACTAACCCCACTGCCTCCCCATCTCTTCTGCCACCACTTCTGCTTGCTGAAGATGAAGACATCATTTTGCTGACCTCCCTTTGATGAGGTGTGTCTTTCAGCAACACTTCCTTCCCCACTTTCTGAGGCTTGGAGATGGTAGTGAGGAAGAAGAGGGGTCCTAAGCACAGCAGCAAGTTCATGCCAATGCCTTTAAGGGAACCATTTTCCCCTCCAGCAGGCTCCCAGCCCATCTCAGGAGCCTTCAGCACTGTCACCAGCAGGAGCTAAAAGCACACCTACCTGGATTGAATTTCCAGAGGTCATGGAAGTGTCTGTTCAGACGTGCATTGTAGCCCCCAAACACATAGAGCTCCCCGTTGTAGCTGACTGTGGGCAGCAAACACAGACACAGTCAGTGTGCCCCCGGGGGGCCCAGCCCAACCCAGCAGAGTGCTGCTGGTCAGCCACCTCCACTTGCATCACCCTCACACGCAGGGACACATGCAAGGCTTTTCAGTGGGAAGCAGCTCCCCATAGAAGCCAGAGAGTGGCAGGGGCTGGAAGGGACCTCCAAAGCTCATCCAGTCCAACCCCCTGCCAGAGCAGCATCTCCTATAGCCAGGTCACACAGGAACACATCCAGGCAGGCCGTGAGTATCTCCAAAGAGGGAGACTCCACAAGCCCTCAGGGCAGCCTGTGCCAGGGCTCTGTCACCCTCATAAGGAAAAAAATCCTTCTATTTAAATGAAACTTCCTATGCCTCAGCTTCTACTCAGTGCCCCTTGTCCTGTCTCTGGGCATCACCCAGCAGAGCCTGGCTCCAGCCTCCTGCCACACTTTACACATTTATAACTGTTGCTGAGGTCACCTCTTCTCCAAGCTAAAGAGCCCCAGCTCCTCAGGCTCTCCCCCTAACAGAGCTGTTCCATTCCCTTCAGCATCTTTATGGCTTTGTGCTGGACTCTCTCAAGCAGTTCCGTGTCCCTCACAGGGTGTCAGGGGTTGGAAGGGACCCAAAGAGCTCATCCAGTCCAACCCCCCTGCCAGAGCAGGACCAGACAATCCAGCTCAGGGCACACAGCAACACATCCAGACAGGCCTGCAAAGGCTCCAGAGCAGGAGACTCCACAGCCTGTCTGAGCAGCCTGTGGCAGTGCTGTGGGACCCAGAGCTGGTGAGCAGTTACCAACCCAAGGCTCCACCCAGCAGTGTGGGGTGTGCAGGGCCAGACTCACAGGCTGAGTGGCTGCGGCGGCCCTCGGGCAGCACGGGGGTGTGAGGGGAGTCCAGCCAGGAGTTGGTTTCGGTGTCGAAGACCTTGATGCGGTTGCAGTAGATCTCATTGTTGGAGTGAAAGGGCCCAAAGCGATCAGCCCTGCCGCCAAAGACGTACATCTTGGTGCCGATGATGGTGGCCGAGTGGAAGTCTCTCCAGCGAGCTGGCGTGCCCTGCAGGGACACAACACAGCACACGAGGGATGCAGGCTCCCCAGGGAGGTGACACCACCCGAGCAGGCAAGGACAGCCCACAGCAGCTCTGCCCTATCTGGGTTTGGCTTCTTTTCTACCTGCCAGCAAACCTAGGAGTGAAGGCAGCAATGTTTGCCTTTCTCAGCCTCTGATCTAACTTCTCTTATTAAAATACTCCAATTAACCTCAAACCAGCACAATCTGTACCTTGATTCCCAGTCCTTTGAGACAACAGAATTCCTCCTCCCACACTTTTTATCAGCGTAGATTCCAGGCTTACAGGATGTCAGGGAGTGGAAGGGACACAAGGAGATCATCCAGTCCAACCCCCCTGCCACAGCAGGACCATCCAATCTAGCTCAGGGCACACAGCAACACATCCAGACCTGGAAAGGCTCCAGACAAGGAGACTCCACAGTCTCTCTGGCCAGCCTGTGCCACTGCTCTGGGACCCTTCCAGCCCTTGTGTTGAGCTGCAACCTCCTATGCTGCAGCTTCCATCCATTGCTTCTTGCCCTATCCCAGGGAGCAGTGAGCAGAGCCTGTGCCCCCCCATCCTGACCCCCAGCCCTCAGATATTGATAAACATTGATTCAATCCCCTCTCAGTCTTCTTTTTTCTAGCTCATCTCCTTGGTATCTGTGTCTCTCCCTGGCTTCTGCTTGGATTTGTGTAACCCAACTCATCAATTCTCCTTCTCACCCCCCTGGCTGATCCTTCCAACTCACCTTGCACCTAAGGCAGACTCCGGGATAAGACTCGGGGGTGGAGAGAAGGAGTTAGGGTGGTTGGGAGCCCCTCCTGGGCACTCTGATCTCTGGCAGGGGCATTGTGCTTCTGTATTACTTTTAACTTGCCTTTTTCTGTCTATAGCTGTAATTATTTGTAACCTATTGTCAGTAACTGCTGTATCTTGTGTGAATATAAAGCTTCAGTCCTTAACTTCCAGCTAGCCTGGGTGAATTAAAAAGTGTGTTGGGGAGGGCAGGGGACTTGCTGGTTTTCTATCTGAGGGGAGAGAAGGTGGTGGTGCTGGCCCCTTCTAGGCTTCCCACGTCCAGAGAGGGAGGATTGGATTCCTGTGTGATTTCTAAATTGTCTATAACTGCAAATACAGGTAAATGTGTTTTGTGCATTCAGCTTGCTGTAAATTAGAGCTTTATCTTCCTTCTAAATTTTCTGAGCTGATCTGGTAAATTTAATTTGGGGGGGGTGGTGATTTTTCCTCAGCACACCACAGAGATTTTGACACCTGGAACTGAGAAGCTCATTCCTCTGCTTTGTGCTGCTCTTCCAAAGGTTGCCCCTAGCACACAGAGCTTACAGAAAACACTCAAGTCAAAGCTGGCCCCTGGGCCATGGTGCTACACTTCCAAACACAGTGCAGAAGGACAGCAGAGCCCACCCCAGAGCACAGCAGAGCTGAGACTTCCTCTGCAAAGCAGAGTGAAAAGCAAGCACTGACCTTGGCAGAGATCAAGGTCCACATCATGTTTGTGGTGTCCAGCTTATGGATATCGTTTGAAAAGCAGTCAGCCTGGAAAACACAGCAGGGCACAGCCTGGTCACACAGGGACTCAGCAGCCTGGAGACATCTGGCCCCAAGGACACTGCCCTGCAGCCTCCTTGGAGTCAGCACTTCCTAAGGGACCTGCTGCTTGCCCCAGAATGTCAAGGGAGGCAGCACACTTCTCACTGCACCACAGTAAGGAGAAGCTCACTGCTTCTCCAGGCTGGTTCTGTCTCCCCCTGCAGCTCTCCCATTAGTTTGGTGTTCAGCCTGGGGCTGTCCTGCACACACCTCCAGCAGCCTGCCTCCACTGCATGCACTAAAGGGGCACTAAGGGGACAGCCAGACTGGCTCTGCTAAGGCCATGGGATCAGAGGCAGTGCCTAAAAATTACTTCTAGGAAGGTAAACACCCAGAAGGAGAATACACCTGCTGGGTTGCAGGTTGTTGCCCCTTGTCCTGTGGCTGGGTGCCACCATAAGGAGCCTGGGGCCATCCTCTTGCCCCCCACCCTTTAGCTATTAATCATCCAGAATCGCTTTCCACCATGGGTACAAATGTGTGTTCTGCCTCTACCAATGTCCAGGGCAGGATCATCAAATAGCTACTCACCAGCTGTTCATAGCCTCCAAAGATAAACATGGTCTTAGCCAGGACACAGGCTGAGTGCCCATCCCTTGCTCCTGGGACCATGCCAGACACTTTAGGCGTGAACCATTTGTGCGTGTCTGAAACAAAAGCAGGAGGCCACAGTAAGAAAGTGCAGCAGATGTTGGGATGGCAAAGCTCTCTGCTGCTGCTCTTCAGCTCTGAGCCTGAAATCCTTCTCCCTGTCACACCTAGCACTGGCTGCTCTGGAGGAGCTGCAGGTTTCCTCAGGCAAGGCTACCTGGTGACAGAGCCTCTGCCCCTGCCTGCCCTGACAAACAGCTCACGTTTTAGCTGCAAGCAGCAAAGCACTGCTTGGGCAATGTCATTGTCATCCAATGTCTTGCAAGGCCTACTTGTGAGTCACTGAACTCTGCATTTACAGCCCCAATTAGAGTGGAGCAGTGATGCCAGGTGGCTCTAACCTCACCATGTGGAGGTGACTAAATGACTGTGGAGAAACAGCTCTCGACTCCAGGCAGAAACCACTTAAGCAGGAGCTCACCAGCGTCAGCAGAGCTGCTGCACACATCCCTGCCTCTGCCGTGCAGCTCCCCCTGCCTCCTGTGCTCCTCTTGTTACACTTTCATGCCCTCTTCCTTAGGAGCCTTCCTCACTCTCCACCCTTCACGGCTCTCTTTGCACTGCTTGCTGTGAGCCTGCACCAGGCAGGTTCAGCAGTCCTTTGGCCTGCACACTCCAGGGGTTGGCTCCCTTTAGGGGAGGACTTTAAACCCTGCCAGAACTATTATTCATGTCAGGGCCACATGTAAGCAAGCCACTGCCTTAGTGCCCAGCACAAACAAGCACCTGTCCCAAACACCCAGAGAGGCACAGATAAGCCCCGAGGCAGCAGGAGACATTACTCCCACCCTCCCTAACTGCTGTGAGCTGCCAACAGCAGTGCTTATTTCAGAAAGTGGCAGAACTGGAGCCAAAGCAAGATTCTGCACGAGGATAAACTTCTCTGAACTTGGCCTGCAGCCACAACTCTCCAGCTAGGCTCCAGCTGGAACCACACAAAGGGGCTTGCAAGGTCAACAGAATCCCTGGAGAGCCTCTAGTGAGGAAGCTGCAGTGGCTCTCCAGCTCCTTTCCTTCATGGGGGCTTCTTCCAAGCTCAGCCACACAGCAGCAATAAGAGCTCAGCCAGACACAACTCACCAAAAGTCAGAGATGGAGAAGACCTGGACTCGTGATCTCCTCAGCCCCCCAGGGGACAGAAGTGCACTCAGATAGGACTTTAATCCAACCTGATGTGATTCTTCTGGTGGAACTTACACCACAGACGTGGGGCTGTGAGTGCCAGCTTCACTTTCCAGGATTGGCAGGGGACAAGGACAGAGTGTACAGACAGCTGCAGAGGCTTCAGCCAGGACCTAAGCCTGCCCTGCCCGTTAATTTTCACCTAATGCTAAAGCACTGGAGTTGGCAGGGAGAGCAGCCAGCTCCTCTCTGTAGGCAGAGGTTTATGGTGGCTTCCCAGCTGTGTGTGTCAAGGCAAGGGGGAAACCCTACAGAGCAGCTCCAAGCTCTGACACATTTCCTGCTGAAGGCAGGAACCCACGAGCAAACACCAGGGCAAGAAGTTTCCTTGCAAGAGCAGCAAGCCAGGCACTGGCCAGTATTTAGATGGACTTGCCCTCAGAATCCCCAGATGTACTCCCTTACTTTCCTGACACTCCTGCCCGCCCAGTTCCTGATGGAGTTTCTTGCAGGGCTATCAAGCTCGACCCATGCCTTCCCTTACTTTGGCATCCTATCCCTGACTGCTCCTGTGTTTTACTCCTTGCTCTCCTCTGTGCTTTCAGAGAGAAGGACCACACTGAAGAGGAACCACAGTCCTCAAGGGCACCTTCTTGCTGCAGACTTCAGCCACAACACATCACACACAGAGAACACTTCAGCTGTAGTTACTACTAGAGAGAGCACACAAAGGCAACAAAAATTAAAACCAGTTTGACCATTAAACAAGCTGACTGGTCCCTGTTCAAGTGCTTTTGAGGAGCCAAACACGAGGACACAGCAGTCACTCTGCTCCCTCCTAACCCTGCTCACACAGCCGGCAACAACAGCACCACTTCTTCCAGTCTAAGTTTGTAGGGACTGAAGGAGAGGCAAGCACGCTGGAGAGCAGGGTGGTGGGGCAGAGAAGTGGTGTCACCAAGAGAGGCTGGGACAAGGAAGAGTGAGCAGCTGGAACTTACTGACATCAAAAGCATAGAGCACATTGCAGGCTCCCTCGGTGTCGTTGCGGCCGCCCCAAATGTAGACGGTGTCGTCGATGAGCACTGCTGAGTGCCCATACCTCATGTAGGGCACCTCCCTCACCTGGTCTCGGCTGTTGGTCCACACCGGAGGCAGCTTGACCCAGCGCAGAGACACTGAAAGCACAAGGTCGAGCCCACATCAAGTGCTGAGCCCACTGTGTGTGCTCACAGGTCACAACCCACCCCGCACGCTGCCTTCCCCAGCTGCCAGTGACGAGCAGCGGAGCAGCCTCATGAGCGAGGCAAAGCTGCATCTGAATCTGAGCAGCAGGCACTCAGGCAATGCAGAAGCACAGCTCTCCAAGGGCCCCTCAGCACCAGAGGGCTCTGCACAGAATTCTTTCATCAGTGAAGACCACAGAATTGTTCCATTTGGAAGGGACCTTTAATATCATTGAGTCCGACCTAAGGCCACCTCGGCCACCACACCACACCCCAAAGTGCCACATCCACACGTTTCTTGAGCACCTCCAGGGCTGGTGACTCCAGCACCTCCCCGGGCAGGTGCTGAAGGCTTGTCCAGGCTGACTCATGCTAGATGGAGAGTGAAGGTACAACAGACACAAAACGAGCCAACAGAGAAACTGAACAGCAGAGTGGTGATAAGGAATGCAGACACCACTTCAGGCTGGTGACATTTCTGAGAGACTCAAAGAATCACAGAGTGCCAGGTGAGAAAGGACTCCAAGGATCATTTGGCCCAACCTTTCTAGGGGATAGTGATAGCTGAAATGAGATAGCCTGGCAGCCTGCCAAGCTGAGCCTTAAGCCTGACCAAGGCAGGGCAACCCACTGCTTCCCTTGGGATCTGAGTCCAGTGAGTGGGCAGCAGTACACATGGGCACGAATGTGAAGGCATCATCTGGACCTGCAGTAGAGCAGTTCAAGTAAAGCCATGCAGCAGCTTTGCAGAAACAGGGTTTAATTAACTGCCTTTTCATTTGCCTCTATTTTGGTTTGTTTAAGCTTTAGGTGAGCTGTCTCTGCCTCCTTTACTCCCATTCACAGCTGAGTTCTCCCTCCTAACTCCTGTGCTACTAACAGGAGCTCCTGGTGAATGAGTTGTCCTTCCTAGCAGCCTGTAAGTCACGTTCAGCAGCAGGCAGAGCAGTCAACAGGAATTACAGGGTTTAATGACAGTGCAAGAGTCACAGCCACCATTACATGGGCATTGCCTAACAGCACCCAGACATCCTCACAGTTTCGCCCTAGCCTCCAGTTTTGTTTGCAACACAAAGATAACACAAATCCACAGAAGAAAACAGTCTGAAACCCTAAAGTGGGGAAGGAGTCAGGCATCTTCAAAGGTGAGCACCCAGCACAGGGGCAGAAAGGCTGCTGAGGAAGCACAGCCACTGCTGAAGCCCAGCTAGATGGGTTGCTTCCTACAGACACCAGAATGAAAGAGATCATTCAAAACTGTGTCTTGACTTCAGCACTGGCACCTGGCAATGCTAACTGGCTTGGGAAGCCAGGGACACCTTCCACGTGGTGACTGCAGCATCACAGAATCAACCAAGTTGGAAGAGGGCTCCAAGCTCATCCAGCCCAACCTAGTATCCAGCCAATGGCACTCAGTGCCCCATCCAGGCTTTGCTTCAACACCTCCAGGCATGGGGACTCCAGCACCTCCCTGGGCAGCCCATTCCAATGCCAATCACTCTCTCTGGAGAAAGCTTCTTCCTAACATCCAGCCTGAACCTGCTCTGTCACAGCTTGAGCCTCTGTCCCCTCCTTCTGTCCCTGGCTGCCTGGCAGCACAGCCCAAACCCACCTGGCTACAGCCTCCCTTCAGGGAGCTGCAGAGAGCAATGAGCTCTGCCCTGAGCCTCCTCTTCTGCAGGCTGCACACCCCAAGCTCCCTCAGCCTCTCCTCTTGGGGCTGTGCTCCAGGCCCCTCACTTCAGCTCTTGGTAGTGGTGAGAAGGGAAGCCAAAGGCAAGAGCATTCCTTCGTGCACAGCACTGATGCCTCCACCATTACAGCAGTGCTCTGCTGGCTTGTTTTACAAGCTACAGCACTCAGCTGCCTTTAACGTGAGAGCCCAGTCCCTCTGCTCACAGGAGCTACAGCCCCTCTGTGCCGTGAGCATCCTGGAGCCCTGTGCAACCAATGTCTTCAGGCACAGCTGCACAACTCAGCTCTAGCTCCAGATGCTTTTCTAGGCCATGCTGACAACGATAGCTGTGAGGATGCTGAGGGGACTGCAGCACTGCCTGCTGAGGAGAGGCTGAGGGACCTGGGGCTGCTTAGTCTGCAGAAAAGAAGACTGAGAGGGGATTGAATCAATGTTTATCAATCTCTGAGGGCTGGGGGTCAGAGGGGCACAGGCTCTGCTCACTGCTCCCAGAGATAGACCAAGGAGCAAGGAATGGAAGCTGCAGCACAGGAGGTTGCAGCTCAAACCAAGAGGCAACTTCTTGCCTGTGTGGGTCCCAAAGCGCTGGCACAGGCTGCCCAGAGAGGTTGTGGAGTCTCCCTCTCTGAAGCCTTTGCAAACTCTGTCTGGATGTGTTGCTGTGTGCCCTGAGCTGGATTGTCTGGTCCTGCTGTGGCAGGGAGGTTGGACTGGATGATCTCTTTGGGTCCCTGTCATCTTGTGACAGAAGAAGCCATTGGCTGTGTGGTTACTTTTAGTGAGTCCTTATGCTGGCAGCCTGCTGTGGTACAGCTCCTCTGTGCCCTGCCCTGCCCGCCCCTGACGCTGAAGATCCAGGACTGCTCGAGGGCAGAAGGCCACAACAAGTCAAGCAGCAGACAGCAGGTGACACACACAGGAAGCAACAAGTGTGCAAGAGAGTTAAGGGGAGAGGCCAGGCAAGGCACACCTTGGTGCAGCAGGAGGGGACACTCACCTGCATTGAAGACGTGGACATCAATCTGGCGCAGGGTCTCATAGTCCTCTCCAGAGCAGTACCCACCGAAGGAGTAGACCTTGTGCCCCACAGCCACCGCCGCGTGGTTCACCCTCCGTGGGCCCCCTTCCAAGTGCACTGCCCACCGTAGCATTCCTCCCCCACACGCAGGCAGTCCTAGGAGCCCCAGAGCCACAGCAGCATGCTGCCTGGGCCACCACGATGGCACCTGGCCCTGCAGCAGAGGGACAACGCCAGCAGGTGAGCCACAGAATGGGACAGGCTGGAAGGGACACCAAAGCTCAGANCTTCCGTGCTCCACAACCTCCCCTGGAAACCTGTGCCAGTGTCTCACCACCCTCAACCTGTGCCACCCTCACTGTAAAGATCTAAGAGATCTGCCAACTTCACCTGGTCCTCAACACCTCCAGGGAGGTTGTGGAGCACAGAATCCCCCCCCCAGGAATAACCTCCGAGGTCTTTTCCACCCTTAATTAATTCTGTGATCTTTAAGGCCCCTTCCAACCCAAGCCAGCCTATGAGCCTGTGGTTGCTTCTGAAAACATAGCTCAGGTCAGTGCTTCTAACAGGTCTCCCTCAGCCAAGAGCAGGAATGTTGCTGCTTCAGAGAGCCTACAGAAAATTCTCTCTCTCTTCATTGCTTGGTTACAGCTTCTTGGAAGATTCAGTTCAGTGCACTCCCACCCCACACTCAGTTGCAGCATTTGCAGAGGACCAAGGAATGTGCAGATGCCTTAAGCAAGGTCCGAAATTCTTGCATGCTTGCTCTTATTACTTAAAAAAAAAAAGGTGGAGGTTCCACAAGGAGCACTTTGCACACACACAAAAAAATATCAAATCACAGAATGGTTGGGGTTGGTGAGACCTTTGGACATCATTTAGCCCACCCTGCCAGAGCAGGTTCACCTAGATCAGGTTGCACAGGAACATGTCCAGGTGGGTTCTGAAAGCCTCCAGAGAAGGAGACTACACCACCTCCTCTGAGCAAGCTGCTCCAGTACCCTCAAAGTCAATAAAGTTTTTCCTCACGTCTAGGTGGAGCCTCCTGTGACCTAGTTTGTGGCCATTGCCTCTTGTCTTATCACTGTGCTCCACTGAAAAGAGTGCAGCCTCCTCCTCTTGACCCTTGCTCTTCAGCTGTAGATAAGCAGAGATTAGATCCCTTCTCAGGCTGTTTTCCTCCAGGCTCTGTCCCAGATCTGTCAGGGTCCCCCCTCACAAGACAAAGCTCCAGCACATTCATAGATGGTTGAACTGGATGATCTTGGAGGTCTTCTCAAAGCCAACCAATTCTCTGCTCCTATGAAAGGCAGCCAGCAGGCAGCCACCTCATTCCAGAGCTGTTATGATGATTCCTTTTAAAGTAATTTCCTTTCCAAGTTGCCTCCCAAATAGCGAGTGGCAGCCAGAGCATGCTCTGTGCCCAAGTGTCACAGCAGCAGGACACACGCAGTGGCTGCACAGAGACCATCCTGCAGCCTTGCCTGCATCAGATGAGCACAGACCATGGAGACCCAGCTGAAAAGCCACTTCTTGCAGCAATCAACACCACTTAACTGCCACCAGAGCCCACAAAGTCACACCAAGCTTTCCTCAGAGAATGGCAGGAGCTGGAAGAGACCTCTGCAGACCAAGCCCAACCCCCCCGCCAAGGCAGGTTCACCTCGAGTAAGGCCACACAAACCTGCAGGTGAGCTTTGTGTATCTCCAGAGACAGAGACTCCACCACCCTTAAAGGCATTTCTCATGTTTAGATGGGACCTCCCCTGTTCGGGTTCATGCCCCTCATGCCTTGTCCTGTCCCTGGGCACCACTGCTAAAAGCCTGGTCCCAGCCTGATGACACTTTCAGTATTTCTAAGCCTTCCTGAGACCTCCTCTCACTCTTCTCTTTCCCAGACTAAAGACACCAAATTCTCTTTCCTCACAAGAGAGATGTTCTACAGCCCTCAGCACCTTTGTAATCTTTTTCTGTACCCTCTCCAGCAGCTCCCTGCCCTTCTTGAACTGGGGAGCCCAGAACTGGACACACTGTTCCAGATGTGGTCCCTCCAGAGCAGAACAGAGGGGGTGGAAAGCCTCCCTCCACGTGCTGGCCATGCTCTTCTCCAGCAAAGCCACTCCAGAAGGACTTGTGAGTAGCCCCTGCTCCTGCTGGCCACACTTCACTGTGTCTGGGACCACCTCAAACTCAGATTGCGCAGGTTTGGGGTGGTTGTTCTTTTAAAACACTATATTTTTTTTTTTTTAAGCCAGGCAGCAGCTCTTGTGTAAGCCCTCTGCAAAGCTACAGCAGAGAGGAGTTTCCATGGAGACCACCCAAGTCACCTCTCCTGCTATTCTGAATTGTGTCTAAATCTGTTTCGTGCCTCAGTCATGAGTTTCCACTGAAAGGACTTAACCACTTCCTCAAAATTGCTTCTTGGTGTAGCAGACACCTTGAGGACCTTAACTGGCCTTCACCACCAGCACCCTTCAGCCTGAGTCCACTCCCAAACGATTAAGAGGATGAATCTTATTTCTGAGCTCTCCACTTGGCCATTCCTGCAGTAGAAGAGAGCAGCAGCCTGGCCCCTTCGCTCCAGCAGCTGCCAGCTGTGCTACCTCAACACCTCCACAACTCAGACTAGTTACGGGAAAGTAAGAAATCACAGGGTCATGGAATGGCAGGGGCTGGGAGGGACAGAGTCCACCCCCCCTGCCCAGGCAGGATCACCGAGGGCAGGTCACACAGGAATGTGTCCAGACAGGTCTTGAAAGGCTCCACAGAAGGAGACTCCACCACCTCTCTGGGCAGCCTGTTCCAGGGCTGTCACCCTTCAATTAAAGAAGTTCCTCCTCATGTTTAGATTGAGCTTCTCCTGTTCAAGTTTGTGCCCATTGCCTGGGCACCACTGAAGAAAAGCCTGGTCCCATGCTGCTGGCAGCCACCCTTTCAGTATGTCTAAGCACTGATGAGATCAGTCTCCTCTTCCAGACTAAAGATTCTGTCTTTCCTCATAAGAGAGATGTTCCAGTGCCCTCAGCATCTCTGTAGCCCTGAACCAACCTTCATCCTAACCATCCCATCTTAGGCCTCACAGGAGTCTACCAGCACCATCCACACAACCATCTGAGATCACCAGAAAAGAATCACTGTCCAGGCTGGATGAGGCCTTGAGCCACCTGTTCTAGTGGGAGGTGTCCCTGCCTATGGCAGGAGGCAGGGGCTGGATCAGCTTTGAGCTCCCTTCCAACCTAAACCATTCTGTGTTTTCTCCTTAGCATTCCTTACAGAAACACAGAACTGTTTCAGTCGTGAAAGTCCTCTAGGATGACTGAACCCAATCACCAACCTAAGGCCACCATGGCCATTAAAGCCACATCAGGGTTTCAGCTGGGCATTGAAGCTGTTTGCTCCATTTGCTTCAGCCTATTTTCCATTCCTACAATTAACTACAAACACATTTCACCTGAGCCAGAAAGCATCTCCAAGCACACCAGCAAAACAGGAATCAATTACAGAATCAATGCAGCTGGAAGAGACCTCCAAGAGTCCAACCATCACAACAAAGCCACCGAGGCCATTAAATGGTATCTCAGAGTGCCATGCCCACATTTCTTGGGCACCTCTAGGGACAGTGACTCCAGCACCTCCCTGGGCAGCCTGCTACAACGACTGACCAAAAAGGTGATGTAGTCTTAGAACAAAAATATAGATCCTTGGATAAACTTCTCTGTGCAGAGATTCACCACTGCTGCCTTATTCCTTTATGCACAGAGAAGGAAACCTTGAGCCACTGCTGAAAGCTCCTCAGACCCCCCCTTTGCTGCAGTCCATTCCCACAGCGAGGCAGAGGCACTCATCAGAAAGCAGCCAAGGTCTTTCAAGGGCTTCATCTTCAAAGCAGCACCCCAAGAAGTGAAGCTTACAGCTCCTGCAGCCTGGCTTCAGAGAGCAAACCCCAACGTGTGGCTGCCTCGATCCCATCTCCCCAAAGATGCCAGCCACAAGGTTTAGTGATGCTTAAAATAGTCCAGGCAGCTCGCAGCAGCCCATATAGGCACATCCAACTTACTGTTCGAGACGGGGTGAGAACCACCCCCTTTCTTCGCTCGGGCTTGACATTTCCCTGCTGATGCTCGGACTATTTAAGCTATGGCAGTGTGGAGTTGCAAGCTTGCACATTCGGCAGGCTTGGACGCTCACAATGCGATCCCAGCAGCGCTAAACTAGACGGTGCTGGAACAGCCCCTCCTGGGCTCGTTAACCGAAAACCGATCTGGAAGCTTGTTTTAGACACAGAAACCACAGACCTCGGGGACAAACGGATCCCAGGGCTCCTCCTCGCAGGCAGCACCAACCACCACTACCTTGGTGTTGCCGCTGACTCGTTTTTGCCCAAAGCTCCAACCGCGACTCTGCGCCTCCTGAGGTGGCTTCTCCCCTCCCTCCCCTCACCTTCCAAGCCCTCACTGCTGCTTCCCTCCAGCGATACTCCTCCACTCGCTCTCCCTCGCCGGGAACCCCTCTGGGCCTCCGGCTGCCGCCAGGATTTCTGCCCGTGGGAAGGGGCAGCCTCGGGAGGGGCCGAGGAAGGCGCCGTTATCCGCCGTTATCCAGCCACTGCCTTCCCCTGCACCTGCCGCCGCCACAGAGCGTCCTGCCGAGCTGCTCACCGGCACCGCCTCTGCCCCCGCCTCGGTGTGCGGGGCCAGCCCCGAGCCCGGCAATGTGCCCACGGGCACCGAGAGAGGAGGCGCAGCGGCGGCCAACGCCGAGCGGCAGGGACCTGCCAGCCCCCCGGGAGAAGGGGAGCGAGCCTCGGGCCGGCTCCCGCCGCTTCTCACGGGCTCCTCGGGGCCGCCCTGCGCCTCCAGCCGCCGACCGAGGCTCCCTGCCGGCCCTGAGGCCGAAGGCAACCGGGGAGAGCGACAGCCCCGGGCCCCGCGGCCAGCCCTCACAGAGGGGCTCGGCGGCGGCTGCAGCCCACCCGCGCCCGCCGCGGCCAGCCCCACGGCCAGCCCCATAGCCGGCCCCACGGCCAGCCCCACGGCTAACTCCATAGCCGGCCCCACGGCCAGCCCCACAGCCGGCCCCACGGCCAGCCCCACAGCTAACTCCATGGCCAGTCCCATAGCCGGCCCCACGGCCAGCCCCACGGCTA
>VWZI01022535.1:395704-426697 GCA_013396835.1 Psilopogon haemacephalus | reverse complement strand
CCATCCCCATGGACGCAGGTAACGGCGGCTCCCGCCCAGCCCTGCCGCTCGCCCTGCGCGGGGCCGGGCCGCGGCCTCACGGCTCTCCCTTCACAGAGCATGTGGAGCTGGTGAAGAGGACCATGGCCGGCGTCAAGCTTCCCAGCCTGGGCATTCCCGCCTGGGCCAGCCAGATCTCGGAGGAGCAGTGGAAGGCCGTGGTGCAGCGCACGCTGCAGGCCCGGCAGAGCCTCGGCGGCTCCGCTCCGCAGTGGCAGTGAGGGCCGAGCCGCGGCGCGGGGGCTGCCCAGGCCTCCCCTCCGCTGCGCGGGCAGGGCAGGCGCCTGCCGCCGGCAGCCGACATCCACCTCTCCGTTTGTCCCGCCGGGAGCCGGGCGGTGGCATCCACCTCTCCGTTTGTCCCGCCGGGCTGCGTGCGGTGACATCCACNGCCGCGGCGCGGGGGCTGCCCAGGCCTCCCCTCCGCTGCGCGGGCAGGGCAGGCGCCTGCCGCCGGCAGCCGACATCCACCTCTCCGTTTGTCCCGCCGGGAGCCGGGCGGTGACATCCACCTCTCCGTTTGTCCCGCCGGGAGCCGGGCGGTGACATCCACCTCTCCCTTTGTCCCACTGAGCTGCCTGACTTCCCTTCCTGCTCCTCTCTCCTGGTTCCGGCTGGTGAGTGTCTTGCTGTGATGTCCTTGCGTTGGCTGCCTGTGCCTGCGGGGATCCCAACTGCTTTCCATACCTGCCTGCATGTGGAGGGAGTGGTCTCGGCCAGCCTCGCCCAGTCTCCCTTAGTGCAAACGCTGGGTTGGGCTGTGCAGAAGTCCCTTTGCATGCTAGGGCCCCTCTTCCCAGGGCAGTACCAGGTGGAGTCGAGTGTTGTCTTTCCAAGAGATTGTTTTTATTTAGTTCTGTACATACAGGGACATCTGTACAAAATCCAACACTTTCATACTATGTAATGCTCTACTGAAAATAAAGTACACCCTATGTACATATGAACTGTAAGCAGCTTAATACTCGTGTCCAGGGGGTGAATACAATAGTTAAGTTTCGCTTGTTCCCTCGGGAGGAGGGAGCCAGGTGAAGTGGAAGAGGCAGCTCCAGTTCTGTCCATTTGGCTGACGTGGGGAAAGGCATAGGCAGAAATGAGCAGTGCTAATGCTAGAAAACAAGTGTGGAGAAGCAGGGGGTAGCTGTAGCCTTGCAGGCAGAGGCCTGCAGATGAGCAGCAGATGAGCACACTCCCCCCCCTTCTTTACGTGGTCCCCTTCTTGGATGTCCAAGGACGCTGGAATGAATAGGCAGCAAACTAACGGCAGTGTGGAAGTACTAAGCATCAGTTCCCTGACCCAGAACAAGAGACACAAAACTATGAGAACACTGAGGCTGTACAGCACACAGCTGTGAGGTGTTACAGTGCTGGCACAACCCCAGCAGCGTTCCTCTGGCCAGGCTTAGGAGCAGCTGCAGAAGAGCAGACAGCTTCTGTGCACCAGCAGCCTCTGCTCCTTCCGTGAGCAGAGCAGCCCGTGCTGGGGAGAGGCAGGCACTGCCTAGCAGCAAGCAGGCTGGGGTGAGGGCACACAGATGCTACAGCACTCCAAGAGAAGCGGTGGCTCACACACAGCGGTGCACGGACGAGGTGGGAAGCCTGTACTGCGGCGGGGAGAGCCGTGCTGCCGAGCCCTGCTGCCAGTGGTGCTCGCCCTCCTCATCTCTGCTGTGCCCTGAGATGCCTGCCTCCCGGCTGCTCCCGCTGGCAGCACGCAGGGCACGTCTACATGCTGTGCCAGGCATGAGGTAATCGATTGGCAGCTGACCATGAGCTTGGACTAATGTTCAAAATAAGCAAGAACCTCCCTGAGGTGTTTTAGAAGTCTCTGCTGAAGTGGCCCCTGGGGTGAAGCGGAGGGGAGGTAGGGTCCTGCGTGGCCCTTGGCGATCCCACACCCGCCCCTGCTTGCCAGCTGCTACCGAGCGGCGAGGGCGAGGCGTGCCCAACAGGGCGGGGGACAGCACACACGGAGGGGGCAAAAAAGCTTCCTTGGGCTGGAGGAAAGGCGTGCTGACACCAGCGGCGAGGCGAGAGGGGACCAACCAGTGGCCTAGGAATGGTTCTCCGGCGAGGACAGGCAGATACCTCCCATCGTGCTGCAGAGCAGAGACAGGACTAGCATCCACCCCCTCTGCTCTCTCCACTACTGCAACCCCACTTAAAGCTGTGTCAAGAAGGTGAGCGCAGCAGGTAAGAAGCTATCACAAATCAGCCTCTCGGGGTGGGACCCGGGTCCGGCACTGAATCTGCACCACAAAAGGCAAGGGCAAAGCTGTGCGACAGTAGCACCCCCGTGTGCAACCCCCTGGGCTATCAGCAGCTGTGCTCTAAAGGCTACACTAGCACAAGTCCCTGGTGCACCACATGATAACTAACAAGCGCCTGGGGCTGCAGCAGGTGCCAAAGTAGCAGGGCACGGTGGACTTTGCTCAGAGCACACACAGAAGCACGTTGGCAGCAGCACCTAGCCACCGGTCATAAACAGGAGACAACACTCAAACTCAGCCTGGCCCTGGAACCTGTGTCCATTGCTTCTAATAGTTTGCAAAAATTACTTGAGCAGCACAAGCTTCCTAGAAACCCTGGCCCCTGCAGAGCTATGGATGGCATACAGCAACGAAGGGAGAGCTGCAGCAGTCTTTTAATTGAGCAGGTAGAGGAAGAGAGCAGGAGTCAGTGGCTGACGCCTGCTACACAGCAGAAAGTTAATTCTGGGCCCACAATTAACCCAAGATGCTGGGATGCAGAGGAGGAGTCGGCACAGACCAACACAAACAGCTGAAGGAATTCACTTTCCCACAAGAGAGCTTCTAGGGATGCTCTAAAGGGAGGGCTGCAACGGTACAGTGCTTGCACCCAGCTCAGCTAGGGGTGGCAAAGCACTGAACCCCCACTCCACTGACAGCAACCAAACAAAAGGCTTGAGGCAAAAGAAAGCTGGAAGCAAACATCTCCTCTGCTATACGTGAGACCCTTCAGCTGTGCAGCTGCACCCCAAGGCAAGGTGAAGAGGCAGCAGGGTCCCCACAAACTCCTGCCCCCAGCAGGAGCACCACAGGGCTTGGCTGCAGAGGGGCAGGCATGGTGGAGATGGCACTTGGGGCTTGCAGCAGCATGCTGAGCCACACCTGGTAGCCTCTGGCCAACACAGAGCCTTGTGCTGCAGCACGGCAAGGCTCTGGCTTCCAGGCACAGTAAGAACCTGGTAGCAGCTGGAAATGAAGCTGCCTGGGCTGATACAATCACAGGTCAGGCAGGTTCCCTTCATGCATGCACACCCCAGGTAGGAAAGCAGGAGAAAAGAGGAGGAGTAGGACATGACAGTGTGAGATACAAGGCATAACATAAAACCAGATCTAGCCTGGAGGGATGTGGATGGAGTGGAGGACAGGCACAGCTCACCATGTTCATTCCTTATTTATACATGAGAACCAAGTGCATTTCCGTGACCCCTGGGGGCAAGGGATGGGGTAGAGCTTCCCGGGCCAGCTCCTGAGCCCGTCAGAGAGCCTCCTGGCTTGAAGTGAGAAACTCTTCTGCTCTCTTGTGGGCCTCCAGGGCTTTTATAGTGTAGACGTCCTGAGGAAGCTCAGATTTCCGGCGCAGCAAAACTTTCTCCTTCTTAATGTCTTTCAGCATCTGCAGGCAAACCAAAGGAGTCAGGGATCAGCAGCAAACACATTCACCCCTCCAGCCTCCCATTTTCTCATTTCAACAGCTCTAAAATATGCTGAGTGACAATAGCAGCTTGCTGCAGCAACTTGGGTTGCAACAACCTCGTGAGCAGTGTAGGCTTGGGGCAGTGTCTGGAAAGCTGCCCAGCAGAAAAGGACCTGGGGGGGCTGGCTGACAGCAGTGTGCTCAGGTGGCCAAGAAGGCCAAGAGCATCCTGGCCTCCATCAGGAATTCTCTGGCCAGCGGGAGCAGGGCAATGCTTGTGCCCCTGTGCTTGGCAATCTGAGGCTGCACCTTGAATGCTGAGTTCAGTTTTGGGCCCCTTGCTACAAGAAAGACATTGAGGTGCTGGAGCATGTCCAGAGAAGAGCAACAAAGCTGGTGAAGGGTCAGCAGAGGATGTCCTGTGAGGAGCAGCTGAGGGAACTGGGATTGTTCAGCCTGAAGAGGCTGAGAGAAGGCCTCACTGCTCTCTACAGCTACCTGAAAGGCATTCGTAGTGAGGCTGATGCCAGCCTCTTCTCCCAAGTAAGTAATGACAGGACAAGAGAAAATGGCCTCAAGCTGCACCAGGGAAAGTTTAGGCTGGATATTAGGAAGGACCTTCTTCTCTGCAGGAATGGTCAGGCATTGGAACAGGCTGCCCAGGGAGGTGGTGGAGTCCCCATTCACAGATGTGTTTGAAAAACAAGCAGATGTGACACATTGGGACATGGAGGTATTGGGTAAAAGGTTGACTTGATGATCTTAGAGGTCTTTTCCCGCCTTAATGATTCTATGAAAACAGGCTGAGAGTCAAACAAACCAAAAGGATACAGAAAAGTCTCACTGGATCCTTTTTTGCAGTAGGAAGGTTAGATAAACTCCACTCCTCAGACTGCAGGTTTCATCTCTTAATGATCTGGGATGGGAGCAGGGGCAGTGACCCTCAGAAGACTCAGAAAGAGCCAGGCCTGGACCTTGCTGATGTCCTGGCTAGCCTGAGAGAAACCGCAGAAGGACCTGAGGCCTTGAGTAGTTCAGTCTAGCATGGCCACATGGCAGGGAGGCTGGAGATAGATGATTTTTAAGGTCCTTTGCAGCCCAAATCAATCTGTGGTTCAGTGGCCCCAGGCAGCTACACACCTGCACAGCCTCTGTCTCCACTGTTTTCTTCAGCAGCTGTATGTCCTCTGCAGTTGGGGTCTCCGTCTCCATGCAGCACACAGGAGGCAATGGTGAAGGGGCATAATACATGGGGTACTGCAGACAACAGAGACAGCTGGAGAGACAGCAGCCAGCCTGCACCCTCAGCACCCTGACAGCCTGGCACACATCCTCCAGCTGCCCTCTCTGCCACTTGTAAAGGTGGCAGTAGGTAGAGAGACAGGCAAGGAGCATCTTCTCCTACCCATCCCTTCCTGTGCCCTCTAAGCCACAGCATGCTGCAGCCACGGGTGGCAGAGGAGTCCCCAGATACAGACCTGCTCTCTGTAGCACACCACTTACAGGCCAGTGCTGCAGAAGGTCAGGCTGGTAAAGCACTGCCAGCCTCTCCAAGACACTGGGGTTTGGGAGAGCCAGCCCACTGCAGTTGTGTGCACAGGCTGGAGATCAGGTGCTAAAGCCTGCTCCCATCAGCTGAGGAAGCATCTCAAGACCCCCACACATTCTCGTCTCATTGAGTCTAGGTCCTGCTGGTACCCACCTGGGGGTTCAGCCGAGCCAACTCCTCTATTTTCTGCCACATTTCTTCTCGTTCCTTCATCCTGAACCTTCCCCTGTGGAGACAGAGAGAGAGAGAGACACTGTGCAAGTGAGAACTCCAGGGCAGGAGCAGCTTTCACTCACAGGAGGACAAAAGGAGGTAAGAGCTGTCCTGTCCTTTGGAGAGCCCTAATTGCCCCTAGGGGTGAGAGGTGGCACGAAGAGGAGACACTGCAGCTACCAGGGGCAGGCAGGCATGCTCCTTGCTCACCTCAGAGCATCTGTGGGCTGCACAGGGACATCTTCCCTGTCTCTGTGCTGCATGAGTAGATCAGAACAATTGGAGTAGAGGAATGACACCACTGTCACACTGCCGTTGTGCTATATTCTGCTCAGGCCCCTAGCCCCAAAAGCCTCTATATTTCTTCCCTTCTCTTACTTAGAATCACAGAGGCATTTTGGCTGGAAAACAAATCTAAGATCATCAAGTCCAAGCATTCCCTAACTCCACCAAGGCTGGTGCTAAACCATGGCCCTCAGCACCACAGCTCTGAGTCTCTGAAACACCTCCCGGGATGGGAATTCAACCACCTCGCTGAGAAGCCTGTTCCAGTCTTTGACAACCCTTTCAGTGAAGGAGTTTTTTCTAACATCCAACCTAAACCTCCTCTGCTACGACCTGAGGCCATTTCCTCTCACTCTAATTACTCTTTACTGGGGAGAAGAAACCAATCCCCACCTTGCCTCCTTATCTGGGTCCTTCTGGCAGGAAAACCCCACTTAGCCCACTGTAAGTAAACTAATCTCAGATTCAGCTGCTAAAATATGCTTTTACATCCTGCTCAACCCAGGTTTCAATTGGCATTTTTACCAAATTTGGTAATGTAGGAGAGCAAAAGCTACACCCTTGATTAAAACTCAACACGAGGTTTTCTGAAACGTAATTAGGCAGAGAGGCACTGGAGAGTGAAAAAAAAAAGAACAAAACCCAAATCAGCATCAGCAGAAAACAGTGCAGCTCCACACAGCTACTTCTTGGACAGCTCTGATCTGCTTTGCTGATCTTTTCCAGAACAATCCTCCAGCAGCCACACACCAGTGCTGGGAACAGTCACCCCCAGCAGAGGTGAAAACCCCAAAGAGTTTCCTTCTCGCTTACTGAACTGGCTCAGCTTACCCAGGCAGTCACAAAAGCAGCAAGCAAAAGGAAACAGCAAAAGGAGAGGTTTTCACAGCGTGGTGGTAGAGATGCTTTGCTGAGCTCAGATTTTATCCCCACCATTAGCTCTTGGAAATTCCAGGTATTATTCTGTCTTTGTTACTGGGAAATTGGAAGTGTCCTGGGGCATGAAAGATGGAATCTGCCCACTGCAGCAAAGCCCTCCAGAGGAGTCTTTCTAAACCAGCAGGGTTTCACTGGCATCACTCTGGCACACTGAAGAATGTTTCCAAGGGAGGGCACAAAGACAGGCTGAGGAAGCTGGGGTTGTTCTGCCTGCAGAAGAGAAGGCTACAGGAAGACCTTCCAGTACGTGAAAGAGGCCTGCAAGAAGGATGGAGAGGGACTGTTTGCAAAGCACTGCATTGACAGGACCAGGGGAAATGGTTTCAAACTAGAGCAGAGCAGATTGAGATTGGATGCTAGGAACAAGTTCTGCATGAAGGTAGTGGAACAGGTTACCCAGGGAGGTAGTTGAGGCTCCAACACTGGAGATATTCAAGGTGAGGCTTGACAGGGCTCTGGGCAGTCTGATCTAGTTGAGGATGCCTCTGCTGACTGCAGAGAGGGTTTGGACTGGATGACCTTTGGAGGTCCCTTCCACCCAAAGCATTCTATGACAGGTGTCTCTGCAAAGCTGAGTATCCACTATATTGCAATCTATTTCCTCACCATACAGAAAGCTCTGTCACTCTTTTCCAAGCTAACTGCTTCAATGGAACTGGGAGGATTTTCATCAGCCCACATATTTCACCTCCTTTCACCCCTGCACACAGCTATTGCTGAGGAATCCTACTTTTGACAAAATTATTTGTGCCACCTTTCCATTTCCCTTCTGCCTACTGGCATCTACCATCTGTTACTGTACCCCAAGGAGACTCCAGGATGAGCTCAAGTTGCTTGGCAAGAACCTCTTACTCACTTCTGCTTCTCTGCCTTGTATTGCTGTGTGCAGTCATCAAAAAGCTTCTGGTTCATCTCCATGAACAGCTTCAGTGCATTGTAGATCAAGCCATGGATTGTCCTGCAAAGAAAGAAGGAAGGGAGAAGGAGTCATGGTGGTATCCCCCAGGCTCTCAGCTGGCACCAGCAGCACAGACAAGAGCTAACAGCAGCAACTCCTAAGCTACAGCAAAGTGACAAAAGGTTTTCACACAGTCCCAGCTGTGTTCCACAAACACAGGAGAGACTATCACACAGGGAGACCAAGAGGTGGAGAAGAAAGAGAAGACAACTGGGACAGGTCTGCACTACTGTGGTCAGACTAATGAGGGCAAAAATAGGCACTCATGCATTTATCTCTTGTAGTTAGAAGCTGGAAAGGAAGGCTGCCAGGGACCTGTTCTCAATGGGGCTTCAAACAGCAGCAGGGAGATCTCTGAACACAGTTCCACGCCACAAACCCTGTCCTTGCTACTGCAGTATACTCTTAAGCCCTGAACTCGCTCAGCCTCTCAAGAATTAGTTCTTTTGCTTTATTTTTTCACCCTCTAGAATAGAGGAAGATTACTTCTTTTGTGTTTTCCTTTTGGTCTTCTTGTGGTTTTTGTTGGCAGATTTTAGGATCCTGGCTGTGGGCTGAGTACTTTCAGCTAATTCATTAACAGGAAGTGAATTTTACAACTTGGATGAATGGGGTAAGGAATCACCTGAAGAAACAGCTGTAAGAAAGGAAGCTGATCTGAGATCAAACAGACGACTGCTGAGGAGACAGAGGGCAAAGATCTGCATCTGCCTGCCTGGCTACTTCTGCTTTTTCCACTCTTCCTGTGGAGGTTGCAGCTCAACACAAGGGACAACTTCTTGCCTGTGTGGGTCCCAGAGCACTGGCACAGGCTGCCCAGAGAGGCTGTGGAGTCTCCTTGTGTGGAGCCTTTCAAGGCCTGTCTGGATGTGTTCCTGTGTGCCCTGAGCTAGATTGTCAGGCCCTGCTCCGGCAGGGGGGTTGGACTCGATTTCCTTGGGTCCCTTCCAACCCCTAACATCCTGTGATCCTGTGCTGAAGGAGCCAGGCCCTGCCCTCCCCAGGGTGAAGGACAGCCTGTGGGTGATCAGCAGTGGACAAGCCACGTGGGAAGCCTACTGGCATCCTCCAGCAGAGCACCAGCATCGATGATACGAAGATATCAAATGCTGTGCAGACTCGGTGTCACCAAGGCTGGCCACTGCAGGCGCCTGAGCCCTTGCAGGAGGAGGCCACCAGGGCCTGCCGTGGCACTGTGCCCTGCTGACAGCACTAACGACCCCTCTGGCTCAGCACCAGTGTCACCCAGCACCGCCAGCCCTGCCTGCACGGCGGCAGCACGCCCCCAGATCGCTGCTGGGTCAGGCAGTCCTGCAAGTGCCAGGGCGCCTGGGAAGACCTACTTGTTCCAGTGACTCTTGGAGTTCTTGTAGAGTGCTGGAAACATGATGGGGAGGATCTTGGCTGCGTTATCGCTGATGAGGCTCATGATGTATTCGTTGTTCCAGTAGTAGAGCGCTCGCTCTGCCACCTGCAGCGGGAGACAAAGCCAACCTTGGAGAGGCTCCTCCCTTCACACCTCTGCTGCACAGGGCTGAGAGCACAGCCTGCCACCACCCTGCAGCCAAGGCAGCAGAGGCAGCAGGGCTGACCTGTGGCACTTCCAGAGGGCAGCTCATCCCTGCTGCCCAGCTCTCTCTCCCTTAGCTTCTGCCAGACACTCACCACTTCCCTGGGCAGAAACCTTCACCCTCCTCACCGGGCAAAAGCCTTCCCTGCATGTCCTGATGACTCCAACACCCTTCACACAACACTTGAGGACAGTAATGTCACCTGCACTCCAGGTCCCAGCTCTGACCCTGCTCTGTAAAATTCCATTCCTCCCTGGCCTTCCTCACCACCGAGTGTCTCTGAGCTTTGGAGCATTCTTCAGTCAGCAGGCTCACGACTCACCCCCTGCTGGAGTTAAGGGTGTAAAGAGGGAGGATGGTGGGGCAGCCCATCCTGCTCCAACAAGGCAAACAAGCCTAACAAGTTCTCACACAGGGACAGATTCAACCTCAGTTCTCCATATTTAACCACCAATCTGGGCAATGCAGCCCACCAGGCTAATTTCTACCCCTACAGCTAGCTCAAAGATGGTTTAAAAACCTAGGAAAAGAGACACCTAGTCCTGGTTTTGTATTTTAGACTTACTACATAGCCTTAAGGTATCACTCCATAGGAGTAAATGACGTGGAACTCACCTCAGGCTCACTTACCTAGCTGTGGTCTCCAGCTACGGGATGCTGTTAAGGCTTTGTTCCACTAGATTAACACTCAGTCCACTCAGAGAAACCTCTTCCCTATCAAGCTGTTCAGACTTCCCAAGAAGTCAGTTCCTGGTTTTGCTCTTAGACAAGCTACAGACACAGCAACTGTTCAACCTGACTGTACAGAACACGTTTGGGATTAATTTTCTTAGGCTTGGGATTAATTTCCCTTTCCAGGTTTTTCAGCCTGGTTTTTCAGAGTTGGCAGCCAATAGGGGCTGCTGTCAAGTACTTGGTGACTCTCCACCAGCCTTCACCCTGCTTTATTCAAGCTCCTTAGCTCCCTATGGTAGCTCCTTCCATGCCTAGAAGGTCATGTCAGTCCTTTGTTGCCCATCACCACACCAACAATCCATGTCCAGCTGGTTTCCATCAGGCTCCCCAAGTCCTTTCCTTTTTACACACACAGTTAATGGTTGGACTCCATCACCTTGAAGGTTTTTCCCAACCTGAAAGACTCTGTGACTCCATGACTTAGATTGGCCTCATTTTTGGCCTGCAAACACACAACTTTGGAGCTCTCTGAAGCCACTCAGCCTCATTGTGCAGTCACAGTCCACCCATAGCTGAGTCAGTCACATCTTTTCACTGGCAAGCTAAACCCTAAACCAGCCAGCCAAAAACACCTGCTAGAACCTACCAGCAGATCCTAACACCCTGGGACATCTGAAACCTGGAGGCTACCAATCAGAGATTGTTTTAGCCTGCCCAACAGACAGCTTAACTTCAGAGGGAAGAAGCAGACTCCAGCAGCTTTTCAGCACACCTCACTCCAGCTCCTACAGATTACCTTCCCTGCACACCGTCTCTTTGGTTGGCCTCCTTCCAGCAGTGCAGCCAGCTTAGTTTTACTGCAACAGAGTGACACTGGAGGTGACAGAGCACCTCTGCTCCACCCTCCAGCCTGCTGCACTACGTGATGCTCACGGGCACAGTGCAGCAGGAGGAGCTCCATCAGTTCACTTCACCTTCTCTCTGGGCGAGCTGCCTCTGTGGTTGTGATGAGGATTCTCACTGCCTCCCACCCCCACCTGCCACTGCCCTCACATGCCAAGTGGGCAGTGCCCTGTCTCATCCCTGAGCTGCAACCCACCTGAAAGTGTGGGCTGGAGACACACTTGGCCAACTGCCTGAACAAGGGCTCCATAACCTTGACAAACTCGGATGGCTCAATCACGTCCAAGATCTCCTCCAGCTCATTTAAAAACATCACCTCCTTGGGACTGTGAGTTTTCGGCCAGAACTTCAGCAAGCCCACAATCACCTGAGTGGGGAGGGTACACAGACAGTGTTAGAGGCTGGAAGGCAGCACCAGCTGTGAAATACATTTTTAAGGGTCTGGTCACAACAGCAGGTGGGAGGAAGTAAGAGAAGAGACTCTCAGAAAGTCAGGCTGGGCTACCAGGGGAGCAAAAAGAGAAAAGGCCAAGCTCTGGCAGCTTTCACCCGAGGCAGCAGCCCAGGCTGCTATCATTCTCTACAAGCACAAAGCTTAGAACCACTTTTTTTTCCCCCTCCCCAAACACAGTTTAACATGGAAGCCTCAAACCAGCGTGGGCAGCACCTTGTGTGGCAGATGGGGCTGAGCAACTATGGAAGAGCAGCTAATAAAATTGGAAATGCTAGGGGGAAGGTCACTGGGGAATCATTATTCAGCACACAGCAGAGCCTGACAACTGGGAAGCACTCAGTAAATAATGTGGTGAAGGCATCTGGGACAAGGGAAAGGAACTTCACACAACTTCACACAGAAGCCAGTGGATCCCTGAGCTCATTCTGGCAAGGCTTGGTGGAGACTCAAAGTCCAAGAGGACTTCAGATGGGAGCAGACAAGTTTATGGAGGTTACACCTAATGGTGATAATTCAAAATGGCAATGCAGATGCAACTTCTGGCAGAGGAAACTCCTGCTTACAGAGCACTGGAAGAACACACAGGGGAAGGACAGAGTCCCACCTGCTCTTATTTATTTATAGCATTGCTTCCCTCGCTTCCATCTGCTTCTAGATTGATCAAAGGCAGGATGCAAGATCCTGAGGCCTTCCCTCTCTTGAAACATTTACACAAATGCTGGCTCTGGACAATGGATTCACACCCAAGCCAAGTTAGGAGCTGCTCTTTCACACCCTGTGTACCTCAGCAAGCTGATTGTGAAGCCAGTACTGGAGAGGAAGCTCAAAGGGGTACAGGGACAGCAGCAGGCAACACAACAGCAACCTTAGACACATCTAAGCATTGTGTGTCCAGCAAATGGAGGCCTGAGAAGACAACAGTTTGGTATCCTCAGTGTCTGGCATTACTCAGGTTTGCCATTCCAGCTAGCTCAAGTGACCTCAGATGGCATTTGTCCTCCAGCTAAGGTGGCACAAGCTGTGCTGAGGCTGTCTTGGCTGTTCCTGAGCACATCTGAGGCTTGCTCAGCTGCCAGTCACTCAGACTGCTGTTAACACAAGAGCTGCCACGTCAAGCCTTGTTCAGCAAGGTTCTGGGACACCCACTCAGAGTGGGTGTGGACCTTGTTAGTAATCTGGGATCCTTCCAGCACTGGTGGCAGCATCTCCTAGGGCACTGCTGCTGCACAAGCCCTCTAATTCTGCAAGGCTTCAATAAGCTCATACATCTCCAGAGCCCAGTCAAGGCCAAGGAGCAATGGATGGAAGCTGCAGCACAGGAGGTTGCAGCTCAACACAAGAGGCAACTTCTTGCCTGTGTGGGTCCCAGAGCACTGGCACAGGCTGCCCAGAGAGGCTGTGGGGTCTCCTTCTCTGGACCCCTTCCAGGCCTGTCTGGATGTGTTGCTGTGTGCCCTGAGCTAGTTTGTCTGGTCCTGCTCTGGCAAGGGTTTGGACTTGGGGAGCTCTTTGGGTCCCTTCCAAGCCCTGGGATCCTGTGAGCCTGTGACCTTCATAAGCAGGATGCTGCCACAGGACACCACCTGTGGCAATAGAGCTATGGTGTGTCTGGTTGAGGCCCAACTCAACACTCTCTGAGGGTGATGACATCAGACCACCCCCACTGCTTTCCACAAGCACCAAAGCCCAGGCTTGGGTCTCTAATCTTAGGGCCCAGGAACCAGTGATGAGCTATGGAGCTTCACTATTGAATAAGCTGCACTATGAATCCTGGAAATATTGACAGGTTTCTTTTGCACTCTTCTCCTTCACCCCTACAGTAAAAATGCTCTGGCAGGAGCCTGTTGGGCTGGATGTCAGCCACAGGAAGTACTCAGCACCACCAGGAAGCTACTGTACACAGTTTGTTTCAGAGCAGGCTTTTGGGACCAGAGGAAATGGAAGGCCCACGTTTCAAGGGAAAGCTGGGAGGTCTGCTTCAGCACTGCTGCTGCTAGAGCTGAGCAGCCAGAGAGCTGGCAGCAGCTGACCATCTCCCACCCAGGGGTGTCAGGCTCCCCAGGAGTGCAGACATCGCATCCTGGGAATAGGACGATCTCAGCCAGCCTTACTCACTCAAATGCTCACACTCTCTGCTGCTCCCTGCTCCAGCACCACGAGCAACCCTTCCCTCCTCTGGCCATCTGCTGTTTTCCAGGCTGTGGAGCTGGGCTCTGCAGAGACATTTCCTGGCCTGCAGTGGGTGGAGAAGCACTTACCTCCAGCTTGCACCCTCTGCCAAGCCAGCACACAGCCTGCAGCTCTGCTCACCCAGTAACTGCAGTATGTGAGGGCCTCATCTACACTGCTCACACGTTTTAGAACCTGCTGTTTCCCAGCATTACATCCTGAAGGCAAATGTGCCTGCAATGTCACTTAACTCTATGGAGGCAGCAAACTGATGCTGGAGCAGGAAGGAGAATGCTTGCATGGAGGAACTCGATGCTTGCCTGAGCAGACCTTTGTGTCTGAGGTTCCCAACCTCACCCCTCTGGTTCTTCAGCCAAGCCCAGGAGCCTGGAGTGAACTCTTACTATTTCAGGCTGCTCCCAGGCTCAGCTGGCTCCATCAGAGAGCAGCTGGCCATGTGTCTCCTGTCACAGAGAGCTCTGCCATGAAAGGAGAGCTCAGTGCAGTGCTCCTCCTGCTACACCAAGATCTGAAGCACCTTGCTGAAGCTCTCAGGAGAGCATACTAAAGGTTCACTACTGAGGAGCACAGCCCCTTCTGGCCGCAGGCTACCAGGCAAATCCAGGAAACAACTCAGATGACTCCCATCTTCTTTAGCCTTTTCCCCCCCCGGCAGTCTTTCTGCACTCTAGGGAAGCTGTGAAGCTTTTTGGGACTTGACTGGCACAGAGGAGTCAAAGCAAGGTTGTTACTCACTGGCTCTGTCAAGCTGCTATCTTTCTCCAAGAACTGTACAACGCAGTAGGCCAACTGTAGGAAAAGAACATGGCAAGGTTAGAGCTTCCTCAAGTGGACCTAAAAAGTGCCACCACCACCCTAGGTTGGAAGTCACATCCTGCCCCACACAGGGCACGTGGTGAGCAGTTATTTGCAGCTCCAAATGGCTGCAGCTCTTCTGACAGTGAGCAGAGGCTTGAAGACCAAGCAGGCAGGGGCTGGCTCAGGACAGCTGTGCAGCACAGATGATAAAACCTGAGCCACCTCAAGCAGCCACCAGGAAATACACCCAAATGTGCACAGCTGCACATGTGGCAAGGCACAAAGCCTGGCCCCACAGACACAAGAGAAGAGACATAACTGCTCAGAACCCATGTTCTTGCACTTCTCACCCTCACTCCTGATCTTCTCTACTCTTGTATTAGGTATTCTAAATTGCAAGAAATTAATCTCTATGCCATCCCAGCACACTGATTCCTCTGTCTCAGCAGTGACTAACAGCTGACACACCGCATACACAGGCATGTGACAAAGCAGGGAGCAGCAAGATACCCTCCTGTCAGCCAGTGGCAGAAAGCACAGGTATGCACACAGGCATCAGCACCACAAGGCTGGGACACAGCACAGTGCAGAGCCCAGAACATCTCACAGCAAGAACTTTGTCCAACAGGGTGATGCAGCCTGGTGCGTGGCTAAAAGCAAGCCTGAACAAAGGCATCTGCAAGAGCCACATTCTGCCCTGGGAATTCCAAGTACTTCTCACCTGTGGGTGGTAGACACTGAGAGACTTCACTTTGTGCAGTGGTAGCAAGACTCTGATGAGGAACATCTTGTGCTCTTCCTTCAGAGGCAAAGCAAAGCCATTGATTATGCTGAGAAGAAACAAGAGTTAACAGCTTTACCCAGCAGAAACCAGAGAACCATAGAATGATTTGAGTTGGAGGGAACCCTGAAGATCATCTAGTTCCAACTCCCCTGCCACGGGCAGGGACACCTCCCACTAAACCAGGCTGCTCAAGGCCCTGTCCAACCTGGCCTTGAACAGGGAGGGAGCAGCCACAACCTCCCTGGGCAACCTGTGCCAGGCACTGCTAGCTCATGAAGAATTGGCTCCTGCAAGAAGAGCTGAAGGAAGGCACTGCTAGCTCATGAACTGGGCTGGCCTGGGAGGCCTCCCTATGGGCCCCCTGGGAATTGTGGAAGTGCCCTTACCTTCCCAGGATCTCCAGCAGCTCTGCAATCCCATTGTGGTGCTCTGTTTCATAGATGAACCTAAAGAGAAAAGAAGGAGGAGCATTGCCAAATGCTAGATTCACTTTGGTAAGCAAAATTAAGGAGAGCCCCTGGAGATGGGGACAACAGGGCAAGGTGTAAGACAGAATCCAATAAATTCATGCCCCTCAGGTGAGCTAAAGCTTACAGGTCCCAACATTTCCTCTGTGCACTGAAGGTGACACCACCCCATCCTCACTGCTCTGTGAATGTTCCTACCAAGGCAGTGTGATGGAACTGAGTCACTCAGCAAACTGCAGCCTAGAGCCCCAAATATATCTCACTGGCCTGTCCCAGTCCCTCATCAGGCCAGTGGCACCAAGGAATCCCTCACCTGTAGAAGATGTTGTTGATCTGCCTCCTCACATACGCTCGCAGCCCCAGGAACTTCCCATAGATCCTGTGCAGAATAGTCTTGAGGAAGTCTCGTTCCCTGGGGTCTTCACTGTCAAACAGATCCAGCAGCTGTGGAGAAACAAAGCCAGGTCAGTGTCTCCATAGTGCCTGCCTGGAGCTGCCAGCAGCACTGGGCACTGCTGCTGCTTGGCACCAGTGGGTGTTTTGAGTGGAGTGATGCCTCCAGCACCCCAAGCACAGCAGCTGCTGCCTGAATCGTGCAGCCTCCTGTTCACCAGCTCAAACCATCAGCGCTGGTTTGTGTGTTCAGAAGCAGGGCAATGGCCTGCACACTCCCCAGGCTGTGTGGCCTTGGATCCCCTCTGCATAGCCCCCACTGCCCCTCTCCAGCAGCACAAGGAGTGGTGAGGTGCAGGGACTACAGCTTGCACAGGCTCTTGCCCTGCACAGACAATTGTGGCTGCTCACTCCAAACCAGACAAGGTGTGCTGGTTTGAGGCTAATTGGAGGATTTTAATGAGAAATTAGATTATAGGCTGAGAAAGGAAAACCCACACCAAACACCTGCTGATTGGCTGTATGCATAGCACCTGGACCTCCAAAGGGACTCCGTCTAGCCCAACCCCCTCTGCAGTAAGCAGGGACATCCACAACCACAGCAGGTTGCCCAGAGCCTTGTGGAGACTAACCTTGGATCTCTCTCCAGGGATGGGGCCTCAACCACTTCCCTGGGCAGCCTGTTGCAGTGCTCAGCCACCCTCGTGGTAGAATTTGTTCCTAACATCCAATCTATTTCTCCTCTTAGAATCACAGAATAGAATCATAGAATGGTTTGGGTTGGAAGGGAGCTCAAACCTTAGCCAGTTCCAACCCCCCTGTGCCATAGGCAGGGACACCTCCCACTAGAACAGGTCACTCAAGACCTCATCCAGTCTGGTCCTCAACACCTCCAGGGAGGTTGTGGAGCACAGAAGCACAGAATGTGATCCCATTGGGTGCTTCTGTGCTCCACAACCTCCCTGGGCAACCCATGCCAGTGTCTCACCACCCTCACTGCAACTTCCTCCTCACATCCACTTTCAATCTTCCTCCTGCCACTTTAAACCTCCTCCTCCTGTCATGACAAGCCCTTGTCAATAGTCCCTCCCCAGCCTTCCTGTAGCCTCCTTCAGATCCTGGAAGGCCACTCCAAGGTCTCCTGGAAGCCTTCTTTTCTGCAGGCTGCAGAGCCCCAACTCTCTCAGCCTGTGCTCAGAGCAGAGCTGCTGCAGCCCTCTCAGCATCTCCTCTCTGGTCTGAAGCCACTGCCCTTCACCCTATCACCATAGGCCTTTGTAAGAAGTCTGCCTTCAAAACCTGCTGCCTGTCCCTCACAAAGGTGGTGCCCAGTGGCAGGGACAATGCTTACTTACAGACAGTACAAATTTCTGGTCAATGTACTTCTTGGCTACATTTGGTTGAAAGTCAGGAGATTCCAGGAACCGGAGGAAGAACTCATACACCAGCTAGAAGGGAGAAAGAGAGGTGGCTTAGGAACCTTCCCCATGCTCTCACCACTGCTTACTTCAGATTTTAAATCACAGAACGGTTTAGGTTGGAAGGGAGCTCAAAGCTCAGCCAGTTCCAACCCCCCTGTGCCACAGGCAGGGACACCTCCCACTGGAACAGGTCGCTCTGAACAGGCATCATTTGAAGCTCTTAAGATGCAGCAAGAGACCAGAAAAGCAGAGGAATGGAACAGATCCCTGCAAAACACATTGTGTCCTCTGCCTGCTGGAGAGGCCTTGGACAACAAAAGGCAGCTTGTCTGAAGAGGGCTGCCAGTGCTGAGACATCAGCTTCTGATCCTTCTGTCGGGATGAGTCCATTCCAGGGCTGTCTCTGCCTAGTGCTTCTGAGTGGCCACTGGCTCAAACAAGAGTAGAGCAGAGATGCCACCCTAAAGGCTGGAGATAAAGGAGCTCTGCTGTCACCCGTGCACAGCTAGGGTCCAGCTGCCAAGGCCAGCAGCACAGAAAAACCTGTGATGATGACCAGAAAGCCCAGCAGACACTGGCCACATGCTGGCTGCTGCTGACCTAACTCTGGCTTCACAGCACTCACAGCACTCTGATGCTCCGTGCTGGTGCTGATGCCACCACACCACTCCAAGTGACACTTAGATCTCTTTGGCAACTGCAGCAGTGAGAAGTGATTAACCACTGCTGCAGAACTGCAGCATCTCTGTACTTTGTGCTTCACTCTGCAGTGCCTGGCTCTTGTTCTGCCTCTGTCTGCTTCACCCTGCACAGCTGCCACCACAAGTTGCCCTCCTGACCTCACTGCTGCTTTCATAACCCTTTTCAAATGGTTTTTCTTGAAGTCCATTTCCCAGGACACACAGTTTAATCCTTGATTTTTCCCAACTCTTCTCCCCTCTTCAGTTCCCTGTCTCTCATGGTAAAACCTTTCCTCCCAGTCAACGCAACTGAATCACATCCAGCATGCCAGAGATATGTCAGCAGGAGCCACCACAGGCTCTGCTTTGGCACCAAGTGGTTCTCTTCCTCCACAGAGTCACCTCCAAGATCATTCAGTCCAACCCTCGACCCAGCACTAAGCACCAGGTCTACACACTCCCAGGACAGTGACTCCACCACTCCCTGAACAGACCATTCCAGTGTCTGAGAATCCTTTTAGTGATTAAATACTTCCTGGCATCCAGCCTGAACGTCCCCTGGTGCAGGTTGAAACCATTCATAAAATGCAACCATAGAATCAGGCAAGATGGAAGAGAGCTCCAAGCTCATCCAGCCCAACCTAGCAGCCAGCCCAAGCCATGGCACCAAGTGCCCCATCCAGGCTTTGCTTCAACACCTCCAGCACAAGATGGGACCCTTGACTTCCCCAGATGTACATGCCCCTCTCTCCTGCTCACCTGAAGGTGTGGCCAGGCAGCTTCCAGCGTAGGCTCATCCTCCTCGGGGTCAAACTCGGCGCCTGTGGGGTTGGATGATGGTGGAAGTGTCCGGAAGAGGTTCACTGAAAACTAAATCATAGGATCATAGAATGGTCTGGCTTGGAAGGCACCTCCAAAGGGCATCTAGTCCAACCCTCTCTGCAGTTAGCAGGGACATCCTCAACTAGATTAGGTTGCCAAGGGCCCTGCCCAGCCTCAACTACCTCCCTGGGCAACCTGTTCCAGCGTTCCACTACCCTCACAGTAAAAGAGCTTATTCCTAACATCCAATCTAAATCTACTCTTCTCCAGTTTGAAACCACTGCCCCTCATCCTCTCACTGCAGGCCCTTGCTAACAGTCTCTCTCCATTCTTCTTGCAGGACCCCTTCAGGTACTGGCAGGTCGCTGTTAGTTCTCCACAGAGCCTTCTCTTCTCCAGGCTGAACACCCCCAGCTCCCTCAGCCTGGTTTCTCTTGTAGAGGTGCTCCAACCCCCTGATCATTTTCATGGCCCTCCTCTGGACCTGCTCAACCAAGTCCATGTCCTTCCTGTATCAAGGGCTCCAGATTTGGATGCAATGCTGCAGGTCAGGTCTCTCCAGAGCAGAATTGTTTTGGTTGGAAGAGACCCCCAGATTCTGAGTGAGGAAAAGGTGTAAGGCTGGTTGGGAGCCCCTCCTGGGCACTCTTGATTTCTGGGAGGGACACTGTATTTCTGTATTACCTTTTTAATGCATATAGCTGTAAATATTTGTAATCTGTTGTCAATATCTGCTTGTCTATTGTGCTAAGCTGTCAATATAAAGCTCCAGTCCTTAACTTCCAGCCAGCTGAGTCTAGCTTGGATGAATTCACTGGTGTGGGGGGCAGGTGACTCCCAAACCATCACACCCTCCCTAGAAGCTGCAGAGTCACAGACTGCAGAGGAACTCCACGAGTGCAGTCTGTGCCAGAGGTAAGCTCTCCCACCTCTCCCCACACCATGCACTGTCACACTCTACTGCTCTTCCCTTTCGGGGCACAGGCAGGTAATAAGGAGGGGAGGGGCAGGAGTGGGGTCACACTCCACACTCCTCCCTGACAAAGCCCTACCCCAGACCAGTCTCTGCAAGCACGTGCTGGCCCCATGCCTTACCATGATAACAGCTTCGGGATAGATGGCCTCAGTCACCACATCCCTGTTGTGTGTGATGTACTCCACCATCTCGTTGAGTCCTGCTCGCTTCACCTCCTTGAACTTCAGGTCACTGAGGGGGTCTGAGATGAAATCGAAGAGCACACAGCACTGCCGCAGCTTCTGGATGAAAAGTTCTTCTCGCTCGTGTGGAGGAGCATCTGTCAGAGAGAGCAGGCAGCTGTGGCCCTGGGGACAGCCACAGCACCTTCCTGATCCTGATCCCTGTTTCTTGGACACCTCCAGGGAGTCACTCCACCACCTCCCTGGGCAGCCTGTTCCAGTGCCTCACCACTCTTGCAGTGAAAGGATTTTTCCTACTCTCCAACCTAAACCTCCCCTGGTGCAATTTTACGCCATTTCCTCTCCGTCTATCACCTGATACTAGAGAGGCCAACCCAGAAGAGAGGCCCAAGTGGCAGAGGTCCTGTGTTAGCATCATTGCCTCTGATATGCTGTCACTGGTGACTCCCCAGCTTACCTCCACAGCTGGTGGGGCTGCAAGGCAGTCCTGCTTCTGACCTGTTCTGGGCAGCTGTTGTCAGCAACAGGTCTGGCAGAGTCACTGCTGGGAATATTTTCTCCTTGTCCACACTTAAATCATGTTTAATGTCACCCTTATGTGGACTAATTTACAGTGCTAAGTAACTGCCCTAATGTGGACAAGTTCAACAGCACTGCAGGAACATGTGATGGAAATTCGATGAGGAAGAAGAGGCAGCTTGGGCCTCTCCCAGGAACAAGTGGCTGTAGGAACCAAAAGCAGTCTGCACTGACATCTCTGCATTTCAACACTTGCCTCACAAGGTGCTGAAGACTGTGAGAATCCTAAGAATGTCACAGAAGGGTAGGGGTTGGAAGGGACCTCTGCAGGTCATCGAGTCCAAACACCCTGCTAAGGCCACACAGGAACACATCCAAGTGGGTTTTAAATGTCTCTGGAGATGAGCAGCCTGTTCCAGTGCTCTGACATCCTTAAATTAAGGAAGTTTCCCCTTCACATTTAGATGGAACTTCTTCTGTTCAAGTTTGTGCCTCTTCCCCCTTGTCCTGTCACTGGGCACCACTGTAAAAGAGCCTGGTCCCAGCCTGCTGACCCTTTCAGCATCTCTAAGCATTGATGAGATCCCCTCTCAGCCTTCTCTTTTCCAGATCAGGACCCAATCCTCTCAGTTTCTCCTCACAACAGAGATGTTCCAGTGCCCTCAGCATCTCTGTATCCCTTTTCTGTACCCTCTTCAGCAGCTCCCTGTCCTTCTTGAACTGGATGCAGTATTCCAGATGTGGCCTCATGAGAGCAGAGTAGAAGGGGAGAAGAATTTCCCTCACCCTGCTGGCCATGCTCTTCTTGATGCAGCCCAGGATGCCACTGACCTTGGCCACAAGGCCATTCTGTTGTCCACCAGCCCTCCCAGGTCTCTTTCCCCAGAGCTGCTCTCCAAGAGATCAGCCCCCAGCTGCCATACAGAGCTGTTCTGCCCCAGCTGCAGGACTCTACACTTGCCCTTGTTGAATTTCATTGGGTTTCTCCCTCCTCAGCTATTCAGTGTGCCCAGGTCATGCTGGATGGTAGTGCAGCCTGCTGGGTGTCAACCACTCCTCCCAGATTGGGATCATACACACACACACACACACACAGAGACAGATCAATAAGCATGAAAGTTTACACAGAATCACAGAATGTCAGGGGTTAGAAGTGACCTCCAAAGCTCATTCAGTCCAACCCCCCTGCCAGAGCAGGATTACCTACAGCAGATCACACAGGAACACATCCAGACAGGTCTTGGATATCTCCAGAGAGGGAGACTTCACAACCCCCCCGGGCAGCCTGTGCCAGTGCTCTGTCACCCTCACAGGGAAAAAATTCCTCCTGATGTTTCCATGGAACTTCCTATGCCTCAGCTTCCATCCACTGCCCCTTGTCCTGTCTCTGGGCATCCCCCAGCAGAGCCTGGCTCCAGCCTCCTGCCACTCACCTTTACATATTTATAAACATTGATGAGGCCACCTCTGAGTCTCCTCTTCCAACTAACTAGAGACTGCTTCCTCAGGCTCTCCTCATAAGGAAGAGTTTAAATCAGTTCAAATGGCAAGCGAAGCACTGAAGTTGCCTCTGAGGTATCTTCCTCCTCTTTTGGGCTATCTATCAATTCACAGAATCACAGAATGGTCTGGGTTGGAAGGGACCTCCCAAGGTCCTATCTAGTCCAACCCCCTCCAGAGCAAGCAGGGGCATCCTCACCTAGCTCAGCTTGCCCAGAGCCCCATCTGACCCAGCTGCCAAGCCATGCAGCTTTCCCAGAGCCAGAGCTGGTGTACTGCAGACAGAAGGTTAGCAGGGCACTAGCAGGCTCTTTGGGAAGAGCTCTTCTGTCACCACCCTGCCCCAGGCAGGGTGCAGCTGGTCAGGCAGGCCACTCTCATCCCACAGCTTCTTTACCTTTAAGGGCTGGGAGCTTCTGCAGCTCCCGGTTTTTGCTGAGGTTGAAGCGGGAGGAGCTGTGCCTGCGCTCCTTCTTCACGATCTGGGGGCCCCCTGAGTACTTGATCTTGTTCAGCTGGGTTGGGGGGGGAGCACTGTTACTGGGACGCTTGTTTGAAGCTGGCTGCTGCTGCTGTTGCTGCTGCTGCTGCTGCTGCTGTGGCTGCTGCTGAGGCTGCTGGGCCTGGGGAGAGAAAAGAAAGTCAAACCATTCATGGGCTTCTGTCTGTGAGTCTCACAAACCATCAGGCACCTGCAGGCATCTGCTTGGGCTGAAGAAACCAGGCATCATCTGCACTCTTGCACCTGCAATGTACCTGCCCCTGCGGGGCTCCAGACCTGCTGGCTGCAGCTGCAGCAGACCTTCAAAGTGAACATCAGTTTACTCATAGAATTGTTTCAGATGGAGAAGACCTCCAAGATCATCATGCCCAAGCTCCTTGGGTCCCTTCCAGCCCCTGTGATCTGGACACAAAATTGGCCTCAGCAGGGCAGAGTAGAGGGCAAGAAGAACCTCTCTCAACTCACAGGCCACACTCTTCTGAACATCCCCACACTTCACCAGCCACTCTCTTCACTTCATGCTTGTTAAACAGCACTTAGAGAGGTACTTTCTGACTTTCAGCAGGTGGCCAGAAACTCAAGCCAGTGTTTGCCCAGCTCAGCTTTGTTCTGATCTTGCCAAGACTCTCTGCTGGTTCAAGTTCCACTTGAGCCCTAATGGCTCAACAACTGAGACTTTAACACCACACTGCCCCAGCTCATGGAAAGCTCACTATGGGAGAGGGCAACATCTTGCCAGCAAGCATGCAGGAAAGGGCTCGGCTGGAGACAGCACTCAGCCTGCTCTGGCTCTGCATTGTGAGCCCAGCAACATTCCCTTCCTCAGCTCTGCCACCCCTTGCCTGCTGGTACACAAAGCCAAGGAGCTGCAGGGTCAACCTGGTTAGAACACAGTAGGGATTGCACAGAGGTAAAAAGCAGACAGGTGAAATCCTTGGGGGTCACCCTCTCCTCCCTCCATAGACTCCCAGCTGTCACAAGCAGCATGGTGGTACCAAACCTTCTGACAATGCTCATCAGAGCTTTCCTCCAAAGGAGATGTGCTCAGGTTCTTCCCGTGAGGAGCAGCTGAGCTGCAATTTACCCTCCGCAGCCCTCGCTGAGTCCTGATGGTTTCCAAAGAGGTGCAGCACAGCAGCAGTCTGCAGGAGCTACTGCACCCACAGCACGTGGGGAGGCAGCAAGGTACAAAGAGGGCAAGATGCCTATGTGGATATTCTGCTCCACAGATTGGAACGTGTAGAGCAAATGCAAAGACTCTCTGTGAGAACCAGTGCCTAAAACTAAACACCAATGGTTTTGCCAAGCCATTACTTGGAACTGAAAACATTTTGGTTCTGAGCTAGCTCTGCCTGAAGGAAACCTTAAGTGGTTCTGTTTCAAAGTCAGCTCCAAGCCGAGGCTGGGGGACACAAGAAGATTTGAAGTTTCTTCATTTTAGATGTTATCTGTTTCCTTTCTTGGAGCAGCACTGCCCTGCGAGGAGAGGAGGAAGCGTGATGAGCTTGTGATGGAAACAGCTGTGACTGCCAGACAAAGCAGGCCCAGATTACCCACTGCAGGCAGCTCATCCCCAGCAGTGGTCCCTCCTCACTTAAGTCAGGCTGAATCCTTGCTGGCAACCTTCCAAGAGTGACAAGTTCATTCCTCATCCTGGGTACTTGGGCACCCAGGCTGCTGTGCCCGTGCTTCTGAGAACTCTATTCCTCTGCTCTGCACCATTCTCCTTCCACAGGGCAGGCCACCAAGATCTGAATGCTGAGCCACCACAAAGGACAGACAAAAATGATGCATCGGTGGCCTCACAGGTTATGCTGAGGGAGGCAGGACACACGGATCCCCCTAACTGCCAGGACATCCCCACCTACTCAGGAGACACCACAGACAAATGTTCTGGGTGTGCTGCACCACACAGCCACACTGCCTGGCATGTGCCATTGAGGGGTCTGGAAAAGTCCTTGCCAGCAGCTTCTACAGTCAACAGCTGGCAGGAAGAAAGAAAGAAAAAAGCACAGCCTCAGGTTTAGCTGGTGGTTATTCAAGAACCAGGCACACACATGCAAACATCACACAACCCAATCTGCTAGAGAAAACTCAGTGGTGGTGGAGCTCGGATGCAGCAGTGCTCAGGGGGTTTTAGGATGGACTGCCCCAGTGTGGATTTTCTGACATCATCCTCCACAGCTGCTTTCAGGAGGTGCTTCCCGTGGCAGGCCCTGCTGTCCTCCTGCCTCCAACACCTCCAGTCCTGGAGACAAGAATCACAGAATGGGTTAGGTTGGAAGGGAGCTCAAAACTCAGCCAGTTCCAACCCCCCTGTGCCACAGGCAGGGACAACTCCCACTAGAACAGGTCACTCAAGGCCTCATCCAATGTGGTCCTGAACACCTCCAGGGAGGTTGTGGAGCACAGAAGCACCCAATGTGATGAAAGATCAATGATCACATTGGGTGCTTCTGTGCTTCACAACCTTCCTGGGCAACCAGTGCCAGTGTCTCACCACCCTCACTGCAAACAACTTCCTTCTAACATCCACTTTCAATCTCCCCTCTGCCAGTTTAAACTCAGTCCTCCTCGTCCTGTCATGACAAGCTCTTGGCAATAGTCAGAAAATCCATATAGGGGCAGTCCCTCCTAAAACCCTCTGAGGCTTAACTTTCTCAGCACCTTCTCTGAAGTCTCCATTCCCGAAAACACAGCAGGATGCTAAAGCTTAAAGGTTTGGGGTTTTTTGTTACTGCACAGGTACTGAGCTCAGAGGCTGTTTTCCTGCCACCACCAGCTGGCCAGTCCAAGGCTGCAGGCACACATTCACTTGATCAAGGCCAGCCCCTTCCTGACAGGCAGGGTTGTGCTGCCTGTGCTGAAGCGACTGGAGAAGAGCACAAAGCCGTGGCAGACCCACCTCGATGCCACGGTGGTGAAGCCACTTGTGCCAAGAGGCTGGGCCAGCCCCCGACACAGCGGCGCTGGAAGCTCCCCAAGCACAGCTTCACTGCCCTCAGAGGACCTCCCACCGCTTTCCATCACCTCTTTATCCTGCTGGGAACTTGCCCGCACATGACAACGAGCCCCAGGCCCTGGGCTTGCTCTGTGTCATCTCTCCTGGCCTCAGGCTCCCAGGGACAGAGAGCTGTCCCCATCCACCCTGAGCTGTGCCAGCTTCTCCTCTGCATTGCTGCCCATGGATGACCTCACCTCTGCAGGCACTCCTCCCGCCGCTGGATGCATCGCCACTCCGAACCGCCTGCTTCGCTGGTCCCTCCAGCACCTCCTGCTTACTAAGCTGCTCAGCCCAGATCTGCTCTCAGCTCCTCCTCCTCAGATGACTCTTCCTTTCCCATCCCTCAAGTCGGTACCTGCTCCCTTTGTCTGCTGTTACACAGCTTCCCTATTAAAATGAAGCTCTCTGCCTCCCAAGCAGCATCAGGCACTGCCTCGCTCGAACAATGAGCCCCAGGTACTGCAGCAACGAGCCCCGGGGAGAGAGACATCTGCCAAACACGTCAGGCAGCAGCCGGCTGGAAAGCAGCAGCCTTTCCCAGGGCTGCGAGCCTCATCCCTGAGGCTCCAAGCTGCCCTTGAGGCTGCAGAGCAACTCCTCTCTCCTTTTTACAGCTGCTAATCCCTGCTCCCACTTCCAGGTCATTAACTCTCTTCCCCACCCAGCTGCCTCTCCCAGTCTTTCTGGCCAGGAGGAGTAACTCTTTCCCCTCCTCTCATTCAATGCTGAATCACACACACAAAATCATACTGGCAAGGCTTCTTTTTTTGTTTTTCCTCCTTGAACAGCCACACAAAAACTCCCTTCATTCATCGTTTAGAATCATGTAAACAGTCAGGGCTGGAAGGGACCACAAGGATCAGCCAGTTCCACCTCCCCTGCCATGCCCAGGGACACCCTACCCTAGAGCAGGCTGCCCACAGCCTCTGCCAGCCTGGCCAAAAACACCTCCCTGGGCAACCCCTGCCAGGCTCTCACCACTCTCATGCTCAACAACTTCCTCCTCACATCCACTCTGAATCTCCTCACCTCCAGCTTTGCTCCATTCCCCCCAGTCCTGTTACTCCCTGATAGCCTCAAAAGTCCCTCCCCAGCTTTTTTGTAGCCCACTTCAGATCCTGGAAGGCCACAAGAAGGTCACCTGGGAGCCTTCTCTTCTCCAGCCTGCACAGCCCCAACTCTTGCAGTCTGTGCTCACAGCAGAGGTGCTGCAGCCCTCTGAGCATCCTCATGGCCCCTCTCTGCACACCTCCAGCATCTCCACAACCCTCTTGTCCCAGGGGCTCCAGCACTGGATGCAGTACTCCAGGTGAGGTCTCAGCAGAGCAGAGTAGAGGGGGAGAATCACCTCCCTTGATCTTCACCGTGTTCTGGAGGGGATGACCTAAACAAAGCTTCTATTTCCCTTTCCTTACTCTCCTGTTTTACCCCTCTGCTCCTGTCCCTCCCTGAGCAAACTGCCCCCCCCACCTGCCTCCACCAAAGCCAAGGGCTGCCCAACCTCGGCTGCTTCTTCACCTCAGATAACTTGACCTTAAAATGGGCATCCCAACCAGGACTGCACTGCCCCTGTATTTGCAAGGGAACTCAAACACTTGCCTTCCCTTGTGGGTATATGTCTGCTTTTGGAGCTATCTTTCCTTCCAGATCAGCTCCAGCAGAAGCTCCTTTGCTGCAGCAGAGAACAAAGCACTATGCTTAAGGGTTTCTGGACTGACTCCTACCCTCTTCATCTCCCTCAACAAAGATCCCCATAGGAGGTCCTTGTCTGCTGCATTTGCTCAGATCTGTCAAACCAGAGCTGCTCTTCAAAGTGCTTTACTCATTCCACCAGCCAGACAACCTGCCCACAAAACAAGTCACAACTTTCTGGTACCAGGATAAATGAGGGCTGAGCTTTTCCCCACGCTCCTTGGAGGGCAGGGCATACTGGAAGAGGGATGCCCAAACACTTCTCTCCTGCTGCAATCTGACAAAAACAAGGAAAATTCTCTTTGGTGCACACAACTTTTAGCCTACAAAAGGCAACAAATCAACCGTAAGTCTAGGAAAGAATTTACAGGGCACAGAACTCTCACAACAGCTGGCAGAGGCACCTGGCTTAGGATCAGCTCAACAACCCCACCAAGCAACAGCATTCTTGGTGTCTCACCAGGCAAACCATCTCCTGCTTCTGACACAGGGAAGCAGCCTCACTCCCAGCACACGTTACCTCATTTCTTGTAGTCCCCCAATGTGAAAGTCAAAATACCTTTCTGTTCTTCCTGAAGAGCAGGAAAATCGCACTCAACCCAGTGTACATCTCCTCTGATCAAGCAAAGAGCTCTCTTCCATTCTGCAGCACAGCAGCTCCGAGACAGGAAAGCACCAAGAGAGAGCAAACTTCACCACAAACTCAACAGGAAAAGAGATCTGTGGCAGTGCAGACTGCAGAGCTGTCTTCTTTCTGCTCTGCTCTCTGTTCCTATGATCAAAGGAGACTGAGCCTTCCATCTTAAAGAAGGGCTGGATTTTGTTTGGAATATGAGGAAGTGGCTGGGAATGTTTTGTGGGAGGGTAAGTTAGACAAATCACTCCTAAGTTTCTTCTGCACTCAGGCACAGCCAGACATGATGTGCCACTTCAGGTCACAGAAGGAAGCCTGCAGCCTGCACTGCTCTTCCTTTCTTGTTGCACCACTTGTAACTGCCTTCTGTTTGGGGCTCCCCAGTTGCAGAGGGACAAGGATCTGCTGGAGAGGGTCCAGGGGAGGGCTGTGAGGATGCTGAGGGGACTGCAGCACTGCCTGGGGAGGAGAGACTGAGGGACCTGGGGCTGCTTAGTTTGCAGAAGAGAAGACTGAGAGGGGATTGAATCAATGTTTGTAACTATCTGAGGGCTGAGGGTCAGGAGGGAGGCACAGGCTCTGCTCACTGCTCCCTGGGACAGGCCAAGGAGCAATGGATGGAAGCTGCAGCACAGGAGGTTGCAGCTCAACACAAGGAGGAACCTCTTGCCTGTGTGGGTCCCAGAGCAGTGGCACAGGTTGCCCAGAGAGGTTGTGGAGTCTCCTTGTCTGGAGCCTTTGCAGGCCTGTCTGGATGTGTTGCTGTGTGCCCTGAGCTAGATTGTCTGGTCCTGCTGTGGCAGGAGGGGTAGACTCAATGATCTCTTTGGGTCCCTTCCAACCCCTGACATCCTGTAAGCCTGTGAAGCAGCAGAGCAGTGCCACAGCCCCTTGCTGGGGACCATCAGAGTGCTCTGCTTTGGTGGCCATCTGTCACCCTCGCATTATCACACAACTGTTCTGATTAGAAGAGACCTTTAGGATTATTGAGTCCAAACTTCAATCTAGGAAAGCTGAAGCACTGAAAGCGTCGACAGGCTGAAGCATGCAAGACCCAGGCTCTCCTTCCTCTTCCCAGAGCTGTGAACTCAGCAGACCAAGAATACCAAGATAGCAAAAGGTAAGCCTGACCCCATGATGCCAAGGCAGGAGTTGACCCATGTCCTTGGAGCTGCCAGCCAGCTCCCCCAGAAAGCTGTTTCCAGCTGTACACAGACAGTAAAACGGGCACAAGCTAAGACCAGGATGAGATATAAAAAGAGGATCTACAAAACTTCTACAAAGCATGTAAATTTGGGTTCTGAGTTCTTGCTGGCCACATAGCAGGCTAGGGAGGGGCATGGGCTGGACCATGAAACTGAGTGGCTTGCTTTAGGAACATTTTCTGAGGCTCTACAATATATGCTTTGAAAAAGACTCAAAAATGACCTTATTTTGACTATGACCATCCCCACTGAGATACATTTCTTCCTAAGATCTTGGAACCTTCCCCTAGTCCTTCAAATCACAAGTGCAACATGTTCCAGACAAGACTCAAGCGTGCAGCCAATTAGGGACACACAAGTGGCAGAGCCAAAGTGCACTGTTAAAGCACACACACACAATTCCAAATCCTTGGACACAGGTAATGTTCTAAACCAAGTCTCAAAATCCACAGCCACACTGAGAGCTGGACAAACTCAGATCTACCTGAGCAGTTCCAGTTCACCTCATTTTTTTGGTGATTCTAAGCACAGATGATCACATCACCACCTTCTGCCGAGGCCATTCTACCGCATCCAGCTCGGTAAGGTCAGAAGTGAAGAGTGAAAGAGACTGAGCAGGGCTGGGAGCAGATTGTGCCTTCTCCTGAGCAATGCGACCAGCAACAAGGCTGCTCCACCAAAGGAGAACCGTTTGACCTCTGGCAGTTCACCTCTACTCTCTCAGGTGTCCTATCCATTACCTCCTAGTCTCACTCCTCTAGGAAACACCCTGGATTGCTTCTCACTCCTTTCCCACTCTTAAGCAAGGTGACAAGAGGCTTTATTGCACTTTGCTCTGAAAGGAGCAAGAAAACTGCGCTCATCCATCAGGCTTCCTCACTGGTAACTGTGGCTTTTCCCTCTCTCCAGCTCACCTCTGTGAGCAGCACTCACCAGCAGCTTTCAGCCAAGACTGCTCTTGCAGGGCTGCAGGGTATGAGACTCATCCTGCCTTTTCCATAGTCATTGTTTCCTTTGGGCCAACCTTTGAGAGGAAGTAACTTCATCTTTACCCTCAGTCTTTGCTACCATCTTCTCCTATTCCTTAGGATGTTGGTGACAGACATCATTTGGCAGAGCAGCACGAAGTAGCTAGAATGAAAGATGCTAATTGCTCCTCAAAGACGAGTTGCACATGCAGACTGCTGTATCCAAGGTGAAAGCCTTACCTCTTCTGAATTCTCCACCCCACCATCCTTCCCGCTACTGCTGCTGCTGCCGCTCACAGGCTTTGTCGTGCTTTTGGTAGACTTCGGAGACTCCTGAAAAGGGCAAAACGTGTCCAGAGAAAATGTCACCTTGTGCAGAGTTCAGCTGTGCAGGATCACATTCTCGTCCCTCCTCCACCCCTCCAATCAGCCCCGCTGCGGGCGGTAACTCCCAGAGCTTTTTCCCTGCGAAGGGTGGTACGAGGCGGGGAACGTTCCCTGGCAGTGGGTGACCGCGGCAGGGACACGGGCACAAGCAGAAGCAGTGAAGCGCTGGCACGGCCCATCCCGGTCCCTCAAGGCTGACCACGGCCAGAGAGCTCCGGGGGTCACAGGGCCCCTCGCCCGCTCTGCCGGTGCCAGCGCCTTGCCCGGCACAGGGTCCCGCTGTCGCCCGCTGCGGGCTCTGCTACCCTGGGAGCCGGCAAGCACAGGGCAACGGCGGCGGACCGGGGCCACCCCGCCCGCGGGCAGGGCCGGGACACACGGCACGGCACGGCACGGCACGGAGCAGGGCAGGCGGCAGACAGCGCTGGCCGCCCCGCCGGGGGTGCGGGACGCGGGTGGGGCCCTACCTCCCCCACGGGAGGCATAACGGCGGGGCAGAGAGGCGGCGGTGCCACCTCCCAGCGGCGCGGAGCCAGGCAGGTCGCAGCCTCCGCTCACCGCCACCGGCGAGGCGGGCACGGGGGGCACTGGAGGCGGCGGCCGCAGCCCCCCGCTGCCCT
>VWZI01022535.1:329255-389740 GCA_013396835.1 Psilopogon haemacephalus | reverse complement strand
CGGGGATTGAGCGGGGCGCGGCGCAGGGCAGAGCGAGCGGCACTTGCGAGCGGCGTCGCTGCTCCTGCCGTTGCCGCCGCCGCCGCCGCCCCGGGCTGCCGCCGCCGCCCCGGCATGAGGAAACGCAACGAGTCGGTCACGGTGGAGCATGAGCGCGCCGCCGCCGCCGCGCCCCTCGACAAGGGCTGCAGCCTGAGGCACAGCCTGCGCCTGCCCGCCGCCTCCGCCGACACGGCTATGAAGCGACCGCTAGGCAGGTGAGCAGCGCCGCGCCGGGGTTTGTTATCCGCCTGCTGCCCCCGCTGCCTGCCGAGCCCGCCGAGAGCCGCCGTCCGTCCTTGCCCCGCCGTCCGTCCTTGCCCCGCCATCCCCGCCCGTGGCCGCCCCAGCCGCCGGCAGTCCGCCGCCGATCCGGGGCCTCGGGCCCCTCAGAACGGTGGCGGCAGGGCAGGGTCTTGCAAGGAGAGGGAAGGGATCTTTCCTCCACTGCCTTCTCCCCGCTCCCCTTCCCCCCATCCCTCCGCGGCTCCGCAGGCAGTCCCCGGGGGCAGGCAGGTGCGCGGCAGCCGCGGGTCGTGCCCAGCCCGGGCGACACTTCCCTGGCCTCGCTGGGCTGGGGCTGAGCAAGTGCGGGCCCCTTGCGGGCTCCCCCCGCCCGGTCCCGCTGGCTCCGGCAGCCCCGGAGCTTGACCCGCAGACAGGCTGTGCAGGGCTTGGATTTTCATCGCCGGGCGTCGCTCCCTCGGCAGAGGCAATCACATGCCTGGCACAGACCCTCGCCGTCGCCCAGGGACCCGCAGCTAGGATGTCCTTTAGCAGTGGTTGTTGCTTGGTTGTTTGGTTTTTCTTGGAGAAGAAGCTGGTACCTGTAAAACGCCATCTCTTGTTTTACAAATGGACCGGGTTTAGGTGTCTGGAGGAGAAGCTTCTCTGCCTGGCTCCATCAAATCAGAAAAATCAGTCATGGGGTGGTTTTTTTTTTGCTAGCTGTGCTAATGTTTTAAACGTACTGTGCCTGCTTCTGTTTTGTGTTCCTCTGCCGAACATAAAATCTGTGACAACAAAAGGTGCCTTTCAGCTAGAACCTTCTTCTACCGGGATTTAAGGGGGTGAGAAGAGAGAAACTCAGGGTTGCAGAGGGCTGGGGAAGGAGAGGTTCAGCGGATCATAGAATGGTCTGAGTGAGAAGGGACTTAGAAGATCCTCCAGTTCCAGCCCCACCCCGGCACGGGCAGGGACATCTTCCACCAGCCCAGGTTGCTCCAGGGCTCATCCAGCCTGGCCCCGAACAGCTGCAGGGAGGGGGGGCAGGAGGTGCAGCCTTTTGGCTTCCACCTACAGGAGCATGGTGCAGCCTTTTGGCTTCCACCTACAGGAGCATGGTGCAGCCTTTTGGCTTCCACCTACAGGAGCATGGTGCAGCCTTTTGGCTTCCATCTACAGGAGCATGGTGCAGCCTTTTGGCTTCCATCTACAGGAGCATGGTGCAGCCTTTTGGCTTCCATCTACAGGAGCATGGTGCAGCCTTTTGGCTTCCATCTACAGGAGCATGGTGCTTTTGCCTTGACTCCATTTTGTAAGTGTGAAGCGAAATAGCTGCGTGGCTGCAGGGTGTCCCGAGGCGCTGGGCTCGGGGGATGCAGCATCCTGATCTCAACCCCCCGAGAACAGGTTTGGTTTGAAAACAACCAGCCCCAGGTGCAGCTGAGACCAGGAAAGCAGCAGTGCTGAGGCGGGAGGAGAATTTGCCACAATTCGATGGAGTTTAGCAGAGGCTTCACGGAGGTTTATCAGGTTCAGTGTGATGGTCAAGTCTGACTGAGTCACAGAGGCCTTCTGGTTGGAAGAGATCCTCAGGCTCACCCAGTCCCACCAGCATCCCTTCTCTGCAAGCTGCACCCTGAAGCCACATCCCCAGCACCATGGCCAAGTGAATTTTAAACACATCCAGGGCTGCTGACTCCACCACCTTCCTGGGCAGCTCATTCCAGTGCCTGACTGCTCTTGCTGGGCAAGTATTTTTTCCTCTAATATTCAGCCTAAACCTACCCAGTCACAGCTTGAGGCCACTCCCTCTTGTTCTGTCACTAATTACCTGGGAGAAGAGACCAGCAGCAACCTTTCAGGGAGCTGTAGGCAGCCCTGAGGTCTCCTCTCGCAGGATGTCAGGGGTTGGAAGTGACCCAAAATGCCCATCGAGTCCAACTGCCCTGCCAGAGCAGGACCAGACAGTCCAGCTCAGGGCACACAGCAACACATCCAGACAGAGTCTGCAAAGGCTCCAGACAAGGAGACTCCACAACCTCTCTGGGCAGCCTGTGCCACTGCTCTGGGACCCACACAGGCAAGAAGTTGCCTCTTGTGTTGAGCTGCAACCTCCTGTGCTGCAGCTTCCATCCATTGCTCCTTGGCCTATGGCAGGGAGCAGTGAGCAGAGCCTGTCCCCCCCCTCCTGACCCCCAGCCCTCAGATATTGATAAACATTGATTCAATCCCCTCTCAGGCTTCTCTTCTGCAGACTAAGCAGCCCCAGGTCCCTCAGCCTCTCCTCCCCAGGCAGTGCTGCAGTCCCCTCAGCATCCTCTGTTTCACAAAACAACAAGAAAACAAATCAGACAAACAAACAAAACCCCCCAAAAGCCAAACTCAAACAGAACAAAAAAAAAAAACCAACCCAAAAAGTGAATTTGTAGGAAGTGAACTGTTCCTCTGGTAATTTTTCTGAGAGTTTTTCTGCTCAGTCAAATTAAATACTTCAAATGAACTTTCTCTTGCTCAGGACATGGATTTTTGCCACATTCAAAGGCTTTAAAATGTTACTTTTTTTTTTTTTTCTGTTTATAATGTGTATACGTTGAGTAATAGATGCTCAATTTTATGCCCTGGAGAGTAAAGCTTTGGGATGTTGTCAGCTCTCTCTGTTCGTGTTGGGACAAGCTTTTGGTGGTTGAGAATGGTGCTGGTGTTGATCTCCCTGTTCCAGTGCCTCTGCAGCAGAGCAGGCTCTGACAGTGCTCTGCTTGTGCAGCCTCTCAGAATTCAGCATGTTTATTCCCTTCGCCTGAGTGCACAGCTTCTGACACCCCTGCTGATCAAATGGGGGCTTGATAACTCCTTCAGCCTTGTCAGAGAATCACAGAATGGGTTAGACTGGAAGGGACCTCAAGCATCAGCTGGTTCCAACCCCCCTGTGCCACAGGCAGGGACACCTCCCACTAGAACAGGTTGCTCAAGGCCTCATCCAGCCTGGTCCTCAACACCTCCAGAGAGGTTGTGGAGCACAGAAGATCAAAGATCCCATTCTGTGCTTCTGTGCTCCCCACCCTCACTGCAAACAACTTCCTCCTCACATCCACTTTCAATCTCCCCTCTGCCACTTCAAACCCATTCCTCCTCCTCCTGTCATCACCAGCCCTTGTCAATAGTCCCTCCCCAGCCTTCTTGTAGGTCCCCTTCAGATCCTGGAAGGCCACTCCAAGGTCTCCTGGCAGCCTTCTCCTCTCCAGGCTGCAGAGCCCCAACTCTCTGTGCCTGTGCTCAGAGCAGAGCTGCTGCAGCCCTCTCAGCTGCATCTTGGTGGCCTCCTCTGCACTGGCTCTAACACTTCCACGTGCTGCTTGTGCTGTGGGCTGTGATCTTTGATCACATTCTGTGCTTCTCTGCTCCACAACCTCCCTGGAGGTGTTCAGGACCAGGCTGGACGAGTCCTTGAGCAACCTGTTCCAGTGGGAGGTGTCCCTGCCTATGGCACAGGGGGGTTGGAACTGGCTGAGCCTTGAGGTCCCTTCCAGCCTAAGCCATTCTGTGATTCTGTGGATGTTAGTAGCACTGTGTTTATCCCTCTGGTTTGGCTCAGTCCTATCTTGACACTGTGCTCATTCATCCAGCAGCTGGGACTCCTGAAGAGGTGGCTGTGAGCTGCTCTGGCAGAGGCAGTGCAGCAGAGCATCTCTGCTTTTACATAACAGAGGTGGGGAGCTGATAAATGAGAGCTCTGTGGCGCTGGCTGGTGCGTCCTGGAGCGCGGTGTGGCTTTTCTTTAAGTGGCTTGCAAACAGAGAGGAACAAATTCAGGCATTTCTGGTTTTCTCCCGGGGCAGCAGGGAGATACAATGTGCTGTTTATCCAACAGCTCCATCAGGAGCTACTTTCTAAGTCCTGTCAATGAGTTGATTTTTTTTTTTTTTCCCAAGGAACTGAGACGTTTTGTCTGAAGGTCTTTAGGCAGCCATGCAGGGCTGGAGCACCATGGAATGTTTGGGGTTTTGTTTTCTGGGCTGTGGGTATTTTTTTCATCTTGTGGATGGGTCTTTCCTCTGATGTTTGTATGACAATGTGTTTTCCAGGTGGCAATATTTAAGTGCTGGGTGATTATTAAGGTGGTGTTTATTGCTGCTGAGCCCTGCTCCTGGTGCAAGCAGCCACATGGATATTACCCTTCCCTTCTGTGACCTAGACCTTCCCTGTGCCTCATCCCAGTCTTTGGGGTAGTTGGCTCTGGCTTGGTTTTGTGGTCAGTGGTTCTAAATTTCCCAGGCAACACATTTGAGTAGATGCACAAAATTGTCCATGTGAACACCCAGGGAATAAAGAAAATCCACTGGGGTTAATGCTAACATGGATAGGGAAGAACATTTGTCCATCCCCTTGCTGCTGATCCTTGATCCTGGTGGCAGTCACATGTGTGTTCCCCTTCTCTTCCCTGACCTGGACCTTATCTGTGCCTCATCCCAATCAATAGTTGGACTCTAGACCCAAAGCATGAATTTTGCAGTTCTCCTACAAGCAGTTGTTTGCTGCAGGCACTAAGATGTGTTTCAGTGTCTGTAGATCCCAGGGCTGTAAGCTGTGCACCTTGGTACAGGCCTCTCTTTGTTGCTGGAGAGAGCTGCAGCACCACAGCATTGCTGCAGTTGGAGAAGGCCTCTAAGCTCATGGGGTCCAAGCTGGCCCCTAAGCCCTCTGCTCCTCAGGCTGTCTCTTTAGTTGTCCCAGCTGGTTCTGCTGCCCGAGACTCTCTGTTCCTGGGTCCCTGCAAGGTATGTTTCTGACCCCCCTCTGCTGCCAAGTCTATCTGATCTCATTTGGTTGGTTGGTTTTTTCCCTGGGTTCAGCTTTCCCCCTGAATCTCTCTGGATATTCTGCAATAGAGCACAGCATTTTTCTGCTGTATCTGCTCTGTCTTGTCCATCCTCTGGTCTCACAGTCTCTGAGCAGCCTTTCTCAAGCCCCCCTGTTTGTCATGGAGAACTCTGCTCGTGCAGCCTTGCTTCAGACTGCAGGCAGTTTGTCTTCCAGTTGTGGCTGAGTTTGGTACTGGTCTCCTTGAACTCCTTATTTCACTACAGTGCCACGCTCCTGGCATCCTCTGTGCCCCTGGGTTTGGGTGCTCTACTTTGGTGGCTCAGGCCTGTATTAATAATTACTGTGCTGTTATTAATAGCTACTGCTTTGTAATTCCTCTCAAGGCCTTTTCTGCTTGGGAGAAAGTGAAAAGGTCACCAGGACACAGGTTAGATGTGGCTGGCAGGGCTGAGGGACAGTGTAGAGGTGGAAGTGTGACTGAGAGCAAGGCTGTTGCAGGTAGTCACCTCCAGAGCTGTGCAGGGGCATTACCTGCACTCCAGGCTTTGCCCTTTTGCCTTGCTGGCACTCACCTCTTTCTCAAAGCCATAAATGTTGGTGAGCACTGAGCTTCAGGACTCTGCCTCTTCCTCCTGGGGGCAAGTGGCAAGCAGAGTCTCCTAGTTGGGGACACCGTTGAGTGCCTTGGTTGGAAGTGTGGCTCTGGAACTGGGAGGGGGGGAGGATGTCTGCCTGCACTTGCCGAGCCAGAGTGTTTGTTTAATCCACTTTTCTTTCAACACTGCAACTCCTACAAGGCAGCAGAGCAGCAGCAAAGGTTGTACGGCTGGAAAATTAACTTCAAAATGCAAACACTTGACAATACTTGAGATAGGTCCCACAGCTGCCCTCTCCTGGGTCACAGCAATCCCAGCAGAACACAAGGAGAGAACTGCAGGCATGGGAAGAAGAAGGGTGTCAAAACCTCCAGCCTTGAAGTTGTCTTCTGAATCCAGCACACAGCTGGAACAAAACCTTTTAGTGGAGGGCATAGAGGATGGAGCAGTACAAGGAGTTCAGTCTTTGTGAAGTCTGTTTTAAATATAGAAGTAAAAATGCTGCCCCTGGACAGACTGGCCAGGCTCACTCTTCAGTTATTCCACAGCCTCCTCTTAAACACCTCCAGGGATGGGGACTCCAGCACCTCCCTGGGCAGCCTATTCCAATGCCAATCACTCTCTCTGCCAACAACTTCCTCCTCACATCCAGCCTGAGCCTGCCCTGCCACAGCTTGAGCCTCTGTCCCCTCCTTCTGTCCCTGGGTGCCTGGCAGCAGAGCCCAACCCCAGCTGGCTACAACCTCCCTTCAGGGAGCTGCAGAGAGCAATGAGCTCTGCCCTGAGCCTCCTCTTCTGCAGGCTGCACACCCCCAGCTCCCTCAGCCTCTCCTCTTGGGGCTGTGCTCCAGGCCCCTCCCCAGCCTTGCTGCCCTTCTCTGGGCACCTTCCAGCACCTCAGCATCTCTCTGGAATTGAGGCAACCAGAACTGGACACAGCACTCAAGGTGTGTGCTGAGCAGTGCTGAGCACAGGGGCAGAAGAACCTCCCTGCTCCTGCTGGCCACACTGCTCCTGCTCCAGCCCAGGATGCCACTGGCCTTGTTGGCCACCTGGACACACTTTGTGTGACATAACAGGGAAAAAAAAAACTTATTGGAAGAGTACTTCTCAGTGGGACATAACCAAGCTTGGAGCAGAGAACAGTAAATGCATTTGCCCTGTCTAGAGGGCGATTTACCTTCCCTTGACAGCAAAGCTTCCTCTGGGATGTCTTTTCTGAGACAGAGGAGCCTACACAAGTGAAGGTGATGCAAGTGGAGCTTTGGAGTCAGGGCTGCAGCATCCTTGCTTGTGCAGGACAATGTGTGCCAGGTGCTGCAGAGCCAGGGAGATTTTTAGCCTTTCCAAGAAAGGGAAGCCTGACCCTGTTTGCTGCCCTGTCTCACGTTTTGTGAAGCTCTGATTGCTTTCAGAGCAAGTTTAGGAAGCAGGGATAAAGCTGACAGGGTCAGTTTCATACTGCTGAATATGAGAAGTGTGAATTGGAGACAGTCGTTGGGAGGATCCCATTCTCTTGTTCTTGCAGAGTCAGCAGCAGCACAGTGAATAACCTTTTCTGTCAGCTCCTGATGGCTTTGTGCTGTCTGTGGCAAAGCTCTCTTGTCCCCTTCCCACTACCAGAGCAGGGACCACGTTTCACAGAGTCACAGAATGCTAGGGGTTGGGAGTGTCCTCTGCAGATCATTGACTCCAGCCCTCCTGCCAGAGCAGGTCACACAGCCAGGTGCATGTTGGAAGCCTGCAGAGCAGGAGACTCCACAGCCACTCTGGGCAGCCTGTGCCAGTGCTCTGGCACCTCACAGGAAAGTTTTCCCTCACGTTGAGGTGGATCTTCCTGTGTTCCAGCTTACACCACTTGTTCCTTGTCCTGTTACTGGGCACCACCCCAAGGGTCTCAGCCTTTCTTCATAGAAGAGATGTTCAAGTCCCTTAATCATCCTTGTAGCTCTCCGTTGGACTCCCCCCAGTGGATCCTTGTTCCTCTTGAATTGGAGAGGCCAAAGCTGGACATAGGATTGCAGATGTAGTCTCACCAGGGCAGAGCAGAGCTGAGCCAGGGAGAAGTTCCTTGAATCTGCTGGACACACTTTTCTTGATGCACTGCAGGGTACCATTTGCCCTCTTGGCCATAAGGGTGCACTGCTGGCTCCAAGGTCTACCTCCATGGAATTGTGTTTTTTTTTCCCTTTAAACATTCTGGTGGACTGGTGCACAGTGCTGCAAAATGTTCTGCTTCTCTGCAGGTAAGTAGAAATCCCAGCACCTGCTTTTCACCACCTGGAGGGTGTTTTCTGGCTTGGCTCTTCAGACTTTTGTAGAATTACCAAAAAACTCTGCCTGTAATTGTCATTAATTGTTGAAGCCTTTGCCCTTTTGCAGGTGTTTCCCCAAGAAGATAATAGCTAAAGCTGGAATCACAGAATAGATCACAGACTGGTTTGGGTTGGAAGGGACCTTAATGATCATCAAGCTCCAATCCCCCTGCCACAGGCACAGACACCTGCCACTAGCCCAGCTTGCTCAAGGCCCTGTCTGACCTGACCTTCAACACCTCCAGGGAGGAGGCATCTCCTGGGCAACCTGTTCTAGTGTCTCCCAGCACAAATGCAAGCAGGAACAGCTTACTCTTGCCAGCTGCCTGTGAAACACGCTCCTGTTGAAGGTATGCCAGAGGCTGCCAGCAGTTGTGTGTCTGCAGATGAGTTCTTTAACCATGGCTGCTGCATTCTGGCCATGCTCTGCTCTTGTAAGCCTCCCTTTCTAAACAAGTCACAGTTAGAGAGGGCAGTGTGACTGTCAGCTAAATGTCACTGTGCTCAGCTGATGGTCAGCACAGGCAGTGTGCTGCCATTGTTCAGTGTTCTTGTTTTGCTTGCGTGCCTCAGACAGGGAACTGTTGGTTTATTGTAATCAAAATGTATTGCTAGAGATGAAGGGTGGCAGTATCCCTGCTAACACAAAAGCTGCTTTTTTTTCTCCCTTCAGGCTTCCAAGAAGCAATGGCCTCTGATCTCTGCCAGCAAAAGCAGAGCTACCTCAGTTAGGCAAATGCAAAGATTGGACCCTGGGGTCCCTTCCAACCTGGCATTCTGCTCTGCCACCCTCACGATAAAGAAGTCTCTCCTGGTGTTGAGGTGGAACTTGTGTGTTCCAGCTTATATCCATTGCTCCTTGATCTGCCACCGGGCACGACCGAGAAAGGACTGACACCTTCATCTTCACACCCACCTCTCAGATACTTACGGACCTCAGTGAGGTCTCTCTCAGCCTTCTCAATGCTAACCAGCCCCAGGTCTCTCAGCCTTTCTTTGTAGGAGAGGTGCTCAAGAACCTTAACCATCCTGGTAGATCTCTCTCTCTGCCCAAAACTGGACACAGTATTTCAGGTGTGGCCTCAGCAGGACAGTGTCAGGTTAGTGCCAGTAGCATTGCTGAGGGATTCTGGAGAATTTGAAGAAATGGTTTGTGCTGGTGAGGTTCTGGTGCCAGCCAAACAGCTGCTGCAGAAGATGTATTCGAGGCAAGTCGAAAGCCTTAAAACCCTAATCCCCAAGCCTGCTTTTCTGTCCCAAAAGTAAAGTGTTCAGTTGCCTAGGGAGTCATTATTCATTGTTTACTACATGCTTAAAATAACAGAAGCATCTGCTCCTTTCTTCTTCCACACAGCTTCCAGGTTAATCTTGTCACACAGATGCTAATGCCCTTTTTACCGGAGCACTGAGAAGGAGCAGCTGTTGCTTGTACCCTGCTGGCAGTGTTGCATTGCTCAGGATTCAGCTCCTCCTTGTCTCCTCAGGTGCTCCAGGCGAACAAAATTTAGGTGTAGCTCTCATCTCCCTGTCCTGTGGGGTGGACAAGGACTTGTGTGAGCCTTTCCCTGCCTCGTTTGGTTTGTTTTCTGCTAACCTGTTCCATGGCCAAAGGCTCACCCATTGCTGCATTATCTCTGCTTGTTCACGTTGAACATGAACTGCCTTACTTGATGGACTTCTTGCTTTGTTTGCCTGGTCACCAGCAGTGTTCCCTAGGGCTCACTGCTGGGGCTGCTCCTGTTTAAAGCCTTTATCAACGATTTAGCTAAGGGGCTTGGGTGCAGCCTCAGTAAGCCTGCAGACCACACAGAATCAAGTGGGAGTGTTGATCTGCTTGAGGGTAGGAAGGCTCTGCAGAGAGCTCTGGGTCACAGAGTCAGAGAATGCCAGGGGCTGGAAGGGACCTCGAAGGAGAGAGGTTGGGTCAGTGGGCTAAGGTCACTTGTATGAGGTTTAACAAAGCCAAGTGCTGGGTCCTGCACTTGGGTCACAACAACCCCGTGAACCTTGAGGTCCAGTGGCTGGAAAGCTGCCCAGCAGGAAAGGGCCTGGGGGTGCTGGTTGACAGGCAGCTGGATGTGAACCAGCAGTGTGCTCAGGTGGCCAAGGAGGCCAGCAGCAGCCTGGCCTGGAGCAGGAATGGTGTGGCCAGCAGGAGCAGGACAGGGATCATTCCCCTGTGCTCAGCAGTGATGAGGCTGCTCCGTGAATACTGGGGTCAGGTTTGGGCCCCTCACTATGGGAAATGGAGGTGCTGGTGAGGGGTGTGGAGAGTAAGTCTTACAAGCACTGGCTGAAGAAGCTGGGATTATGTAGTCTGGAGAAAAGGAGGCTGAGAGGAGGCCTCTTTGTTCTCTGCAGCTTCCTGAAAGGAGGTTGGACTGAGGCTGCTGTTGGCCTCTTCTCCCAGGGTAACTATTGACAGGGTGAGAGGAAGTAGCCTGAAGCTGCACCAGGGGAGGTTTAGGTTGAATGTTTAGGAAGAAATTCTTTCCTGAAAGAGTGGTCAGGCACTGGAACAGGCTGCCCATAGCCTGAGTGCTGATGCCACATTTCCCCATCTGGCTGCACTGAGGTCTTCTTTTTTGCAGGTCCCACCCAAAATCTTTCCCTAATACCACAGGCTGAACTGAAGTCTTCAGTTGAGAAGCCCAGGGAGACCTGAGGTCTGGGGCATGACTGGCTAGAGGACTTCCTTCTTGCTGTTTAGTGCTCTAAGTTAATGTTTAATCACTTGATAGGAATCAGAAGGAGGCACAGGAGCAGCCTAAGCAAGGTGCTTCTGTGCTCCATGACCTCCCTGGAGGTGTTCAGGACCAGGCTGGATGAGTCCTTGAGCAACCTGTTCTAGTGGGAGGTGTCCCTGCTTGTGGCACAGGGGGGTTGGAACTGGCTGACCTTTGAGCTCCCTTCCAACCTAAAGCATTCTTTGATGCTGAAACCTGTTGGTCAATGACAGGAGAAAATGTGGGTGTCAGTGGGGCAAGTTTTGCTTTGGGGGTGACTCAGGTTTGGGTGTTTTTAGGTTTTGGTTTGAGGTTGGACGTTTTTGGAGTGGCCTGTGTGGGGTTTTTGTGCAGTTTGGGATACCCTTCAATATATTTGGGTTTTAGCTGCTTGTTCTTGAAGTCATTTGTGGTTCCCAGAGAAGGTAAATGGAGGTTCCTGGTTAAAAGGGAGTGAAGGATCTGTTGCTGCTGCTGCTGCTTTGGCCCAAGCACAGCAGAAGTTTCCTGTGCAGGGCATTTAGTTCCTGAAATAGCTTTTCTGCAGAGCAAGAGCAGTTTAATTGAGCCAAATGGCTCACTAAAGACTTCCCCTAATAATTTTACAAGGCCTGTGCTTCAGCACTTTGTCCTGCAGTTATCAGGAGAAGAGAAGCTGTCCCTTAATGGATGGAGGCTTTGCCCTGGTTGCATTTTAAGCAGAGATCTCCCTGGAGATGAAGGGCAAATGTCACATTACCCATTAGCATTTGGCATGGGGCACCAGAGCAAAGGAGGAGATGTCTCAGTTCAGCCTCTGAAAGAAGAGGAACTGCAACAATTCCTGAGCTCTGACAGCATTGCTTGGACAATGTGATCCTCTGTGGTTTGTGTTCCTCCCTTCCAGCTTGTGGCTGGGTCATGCTAAGAGCTTTTGCAAGCCCAGACGTCCAAGGAGCCTGTGTTTTGATGTGCTCTGCTTGTGTCTGGAGGAGTTCAGACCTGACTTTGGTGCCTTTCTAAACAAGTTGGATTTTGGGGGTTATTTTTCTATAGGACTGAAATCTAGGTGTGTGCAGAAGCATCCCCACCCCCCCCAGGAGATCTCTGTTTGGCACTGGGTAGGACACTTTGCTGCAGAGCCTCACCCTGTGTGGTTCCTCACCTGGATTAGCTCTCAGTGGAAATGAGAGCTGTGCCCAGGCCAACCTCCTGACGTTCAACAAGGCCAAGTGTAAGGTCCTGCACCGGTGTGCTTGGTGGCTGTGACAGCCTGGGCTTGTAGTCTTCAAACAAAGCTGAACTGTCAGCAGTGTCTGGAGCCTCCCTTGTATGGGGGAAGCAGAGGCACCCAAACTGTCAGCTGCCCATACACAGCTGAGAAAAAGGGAATGGAAACTCCCTTCTCAGAGCACATTCTAACACAAGCCTTTTCCTCCTGATTTTGCAGATTAGAGGCTCTTCAGAAAGGCTCAGCAGGTGCTGGTCCCCCAAACACAGCCTGGCAGCACTTCCCCTCTAAATTGCCACCAGCCAGGCTTGGTTCAAGTCCATTTTCACCTATTTTGAGGAACTGAGCCCAAGAAGAGTGACAAAATGACAGAGCAGCTGGTGCACAGGCTGCAGCAGGCAGTCTGCCCTGCTCAGCTAAAAGGATCCAGACCTCTCCACGCCCTGCACAGCAAAGATTTTTCATAAAGCAGTCTGAAATTTCCTTATCTGTGGCACCACTCTTCAGGACCCCAGCCCGAGTTTGCCCCAACACCTTCTTTCTGTTTCACAGAGTCACAGAATGGTTTGGGCTGGAAGGAACCTTAGAGATGATTTAGTTCCAACTCCCCTGCCACGGGCAGGGACAGCTTCCACCAAACAAGGTTGGTCACGACCCTGTCCAACCTGGCCTTGAAAACCTCCAGGGAGAGGTCAGGACCTCAAACTCAATGAGGCCCTGAGCAACCTGCTGTAGCTGATGTCCCTGCTGGCTGCAGTGGGGCTGGATGAGATGAGCTTGTGGGTGCCTTGTGTGGCTGTGAGCCCTGTGCTGAGCTCTGTTCTGTCCCCGCAGGCGAGCTGGGCTGTGGTTCCGCCTGCGCAAGTTGATGTTCTGGCTGCTGGCAGTCTACGTTGCCATCCCTTTCCTAGTCAAGCTTTGCCCTGCCATCCAGGCAAAGTTGGTCTTCCTAAACTTTGGTAAGTGACTTGGGCTGCTGGGATGGGTGGAGGGAAGGAGTTTCTTTGTCCTTTGTTTGCCTGCATTGACTCTCATGGAGTTGTTAAGGTTGGAAAAGACCTCTAAGGTCATCCAGTCCAACCTTCAACCCAACACCACCATGGACATTAATCCATGTCCCCAAGTGCCGTGGCCACACACTTCTTGAACACCTCCAGAGACAGTGACTCCACCACCTCCCTGGGCAGCCTGTTCCAGTGCCTGACCACTCTTGCAGCAAAGGAATTTTTCCTCATACCCAACCTAAACCTCCCCTGACATAATTTCAGGCCATTTCCTCTTGTTCTATCACCTGATACTAGGGTGAAGAGGCCAAGCCTCACCTCAACTCCAGCCTGCTTTCAAGGAGTTGCAGAGAGCAATGAGGTCTCTCCTCAGCCTCCTCTTCTCCAGGCTAAACACCCCCAGGTCCCTCAACTGCTCCTTACAAGATTTGGTATCCAGACCCCTCATCAGCTTCACTCTGCATGTGAAGGAAATGAACTTTCACAGGTTGTAAGTTCTCCAGACTATAGTTGGGGCTCTGCAGCCTGCAGAAGAGAAGGCTTCCAGGAGACCTTGGAGTGGCCTTCCAGGATCTGAAGGGGACGTACAAGAAGGCTGGGGAGAGACTATTGATAAGGTCTGGTAATGACAGGAGGAGGAGGAATGGGTCTGAAGTGGCAGAGGGAAGATTGAAAGTGGATGTTAGGAGGAAGTTGTTTGCAGTGAGGGTGGTGAGACACTGGCACAGGTTGCCCAGGGAGGTTGTGGAGGTTGTTCAATCACATTGGGTGCTTCTGCGCTCCACAACCTGGAGGTGTTGAGGACCAGGTTGGATGAGACCTTGAGTGACATGTTCTAGTGGGAGATGTCCCTGCCTATGGCACAGGGAGGTTTGGAACTGGCTGAGCTTTGAGCTCTCTTCCAGCCTAAGCCATTCTATGATAATCTAGCCTAAGGCCTGCTGTCCCTCAGCTTAAAACCAGTCCCATCTTAAAGTCCTCCCAGCACAGTGCACCAGTTGGTACTGCTCTTCAGTGCCTTGGTGAAGCAGTTCAGTAAGAAAATAAAGGTAAAAATATCAAAGTTTCATAATAATTTATTTATTTATTTTTTATTTCAGTGAGGGTCCCATATTTCATTGACTTGAAAAGACCACAGGATCAAGGTTTAAACCACACTTGTAATTACTATCTGCAGCCAGAGGAGGATGTAACCATAGGAGTCTGGTAAGGAGCCCTGTTCCGTGCAGTTTGGGCTGTGCATCTTTATCCTTTTCTCTGTTCCCAGTGTTGCCTGTGCAGTATCTTTTGCTGTGCCCTTGGTGGTCGTTGTCCCTGCTCTGATCCCTGGAGGTTTGTGTTTTCCTCTGCCAAGTGACTGTGTTGAGAAGTGTGGAAACGTCTGAGGCTTGTCTGAGCTCAGATCATGAAATGCAGTTGGCCAGCCTGGGTGTTTGGAGAAACTTCATCCTTGGGAATCCTAAAGGTTCCAGGCCCAAACTGCTACTGAGGTTGTGTGTCAGAGGAGAGCCAAGGAGCTGGAACTTTGGTCGTTCCATTGCTCTTCAGGTTTTTCCTTTCTTGTGGGTGTTCTTTTTTTTTGTGTGTGTGTACAACAAAATGTGGGGGAAGATGGGAAAACAGCATCAGAGTGTTCAGAGTGGGAGGGAGAATACTCTGTGTGTAAAACATATGTAAGGTTTGGCGAGTGGGTGAGAACAGAACATTGCTAATTGAAGTGATTCGGTGCCACAAAAGCTCAGCAGTTGCGACTCTTTCTCTGGAGGAATGGGAAGCTCACTGATTGTGCTTTGGCCATACCTGTGGAGCTGGATGCCTTGCACAGCCCTGAGCTTTTAGGAGGCAAGAGTGATGGAGGTGAAAATGCAGCAGTAACCCTGGTGACTGCCTCTTGAATCTGGCCACGTGCCAGCTCACTGTAAGGCTTCTATGAAGAGTGTGCTTGAGCTGTGTCAGCTTGGCTTCAGGAGGACTCGGGTGGCAGACCCTGGGTAGCAAGAGGACAATGCCATTCTCCTTTCTGCACACAGGCACACAGTCCCTGCAGCCTTATGGAAGAGTGCCCGAGGGAAGGACCAGCTGTGGTTTGAAGATGCTTTGGGTTCCAGCCATCCTGTAATCCTTTACTTGCATGGCAATGCAGGAACAAGGTGAGGTGCAAAGCAGGGATGCCAGAGAGGAGAGCAAGCTTTGAGAAATGGTGCCTCCCTCTCTGTTGAATGTGGGAGCACATCAGCTGCACTTAGCAGATGTGTCTAATATTGGAGCTGAACTTGTGGCCTCTTCTAGAAGTATTTACCTGCTGTGAGAAGAGATTCATAGGGAGAAGCTGAGTTCAGAACTATGTCCTGCTTAGCCTTGCTGTCTCCTTGAAGCCTGGGACAAAGCAGTTTTGGTGTTAAGATCTTAAGTTTGGTGTGTTTGTGTTGAACTGAGAGCTGGAGGCAGTTGGGAGGTTCTGTTTCTGGAAGCTTAAATGCTCACACGTGGGGTGTTTTGTTTTGTTCTAATGAATTTGTTGTTTTGTGTTTCATTTCCTTCTCCTGGTGAATGACTTTGGCCAGAGGAGGAGATCACCGTGTGGAGCTTTACAAGGTAAATGTCTGCATCTGCTGCCCAGGCAGTCTCATGAAAACCCCAGATGTGCACAGGGGCCAGAGGACCTCGTCCCAGCCCAGGTCTCCTCTGGACAGGAAGTATAAGTGGGAGAATGGAGTGTAAGTTGTGAGCACACTTCCTCATGTTAAAGGATATCTGAGAGGCCTTTCACTTGCTGTTGTTAACTGTCAGCTCCAGCTCAGCTAATGAGATTCTTAGCCAGAAATAGCACAGGTGGTAGAAAAAAGTGAGAAGTTGTATTTAGTCACAGCCATGGTTATGCTTCTAGGCTAATTTAAGGTACCTCTGAAGAGTTTTCCTCCTGGATAGGAGTCTCTATATATACTGAACATCACAGGCCAGAGCAGAATATTTTCAGTTGGAAAGGACCTCCAGTGATCACCTAGGCCAACTCTCTGACCATACCAGGGCTGACCAAAAGTTAAAGCATTGCCCAAATGCTTCTTAAATACTGTGACAGGCCTGGGGCATCAACCACCTCTCTAGGAAGCCTGTTCTGGTGTTTGGCCACCCTCTTAGTAAAGAAATGCTTCTTGATGCCCTGTCTAAACATCCCCTGGAATCATAGAATCAGCCAGGCTGGAAGAGAGCTCCAAGCTCATCCAGTCCAACCTAGCACCCAGCCCTAGCCAAACAACCAGACCATGGCACTCAGTGCCCATCCAGGCTTTGCTTCAACACCTCCAGGGATGGGGACTCCAGCACCTCCCTGGGCAGCCCATTCCAATGCCAATCACTCTCTCTGCCAACAACTTCCTCCTGACATCCAGCCTGAACCTGCCCTGCCACAGCTTGAGCATCTGTCCCCTGAGCCTCCTCTTGTGCAGGCTGCCTGAAAGTGTTTGCAGGGGGAAACAGTCAGAGGATGTTTGTCAGGTGTAAGGCCAAAGCTGTTATAGGGAGAATCAGGATCTAAGATAGACTGATAGGAAGTCCAGGAAACAAAAGGAGTAAGAGCAGCAGGCTGAGGTGATTGTGTGTTGGGAAGGCTCTGTGCCTGCCACACCAAGGGCTGCAAGCTGTGACTTTCCCATGGCAGGCAGATCAATTTATCCATCCAATGCCTGCCCCTCAGCCTGAGGCGAGAGCAGGGCTGCTGTGCCAGTCTCTCTGATGGCTTTGTGCATTGTTTCTCTGCCCTCCAGGTTCTCAGCTCCCTTGGATACCATGTGGTCACCTTTGATTACCGAGGTATGTGAGCTGCTGCTCTTAGGAAGTGCTTTGAGGTGGCTCTTGCTGTGGAAGCCACCAAGTTGCTCTTTTCTCTAATCCCAGGAGGGCTGTTAAGAAATGCTTGCTACCAGCTAATTGGATGTGGGTATTGTTTGGTTGTTTTCTTTTTTCCCCTCATGGGCATCCAGAGAACTTCCAGAAACTTGGTTGTGGCTGCTCCCTCCCTGGAGGTGTTCAGGACCAGGCTGGATGACACCTTGAGTGACCTGTTCCAGTGGGAGGTGTCCCTGCCTATGGCACAGGGGGGTTGGAACTGGCTGAGCTTTGAGCTCCCTTCCAACCTAAACCATTCAGTGGTTCTATAAATTTATTTCCAGTGCCTTCTTGTGTAGCACTGCTTCCTGAAGTGCAGCTCACAGAATGCCAGGTTGGGAGGGACCCCCGGGATCATCTGGTGCAGACTTTTCTAGGTGATAGTTAAAATGAACTGGGCCAGAACCCTGTCAAGCTGAGCCTTAAAACAGAACAAGGTTAAGGATCTACCACTCCACAGCCACTTTGGGCAGCCTGTGCCAGTGCTCCGGGACCCACACAGGCAAGAAGTTGCCTCTTGTGTTGAGATGCAACCTCCTGTGCTGCAGCTCCTTGGCCTGTCCCAGGGGATCTTCTGGATTCCAATTGGAGTCATCCCAGGAAGAGCTTGTACCCATGGCCCCTTGTATTTCTAGGGGACTCTTTGTAGGAAGGGAGTCTCCACCCTTAGGAGCTCAGAGGAGTTATGCACAGGGTGGACTGATTTGGGAGCTGAGGAGCAGAGGGTGGCCACAACATCCAGTTAAAGCACCCTCCAGGAGCACACCTGGAAGCTGGTGCTGATCTGAGGTCACCCAGGGAACTGAGCTTGCACTTCTTTTCACAAGCTCATGGGTGAGATAAGACAGAGTAAACGATTTGCTAACAGTGAGTAATGTCCTCAGCAAAAGCCATGACTGTGTTGCAACTGTGCCAGCAGCAGTCAAGCATCTGCTACTCTCTTTTTTGGTCCTTTCTTAGTATTTAAGCAGTTTGCTGCAGTGTGATGCCACTGGAGATAAAGCAAATAAATTAATCCCTTGCATTTCTATCTAGACAACATCTGGGACAGATTTAGTTGTAGGAGCCTGCCCTGTTTTTTTCAGTACTGCTGGTAGCTGGTTATTAGGTATCAGGAGGGGGTGTGGGGTGCTTGCTGCTCAGGATGACGTGAGTAGAGCTGCAGTGAGAGCCCAAGCAGTCAGGAGGGTGGAAAATTGCTGGCAGGCAGAGATGTGCAGCAGCTTCCTGACGCGAGCAGGGCTCGAACCTAGCACCCAGTGCTGAGGGCAGTGGAGGCTCCAGTTACTAATGGGCTACTTGCAGGCAAAAGCAGCTCTGGGGGCCCTGCTGCTGCAGCTGGCTAAGGGCGAGAGCCCTGCAAGATGAACCCCAAAGATGAGCCCACAGCCTCTCTGGGCAGCCTGCTCCAGTGCTGTCACCCTTGTTGTAAAGAAGCTTCTCCTCGTGCTGAGGTGGCACCTTCTCTGTTCCAGATGTGTGTGTGGCCCAGAGATGTTCTCCGTGGAGTTAGTCCCAGGTCTTGTTGAGGTTGGGCTGCGTGGGCAGAGCTGCTTGGCTTTGCTGGCCAGTTGGTGTGATGCTCTGAACTGCTGCTTGTGTTTCAGGCTGGGGTGATTCAGTAGGTAGCCCATCAGAGAGGGGCATGACCTACGATGCCCTCCACGTCTTCGACTGGATCAAAGCAAGAAGTGGAGACAACCCAGTCTACATCTGGGGACACTCCTTGGGCACGGGGTAAGTCCTGAATCTTGGTGGGCTTTGGAAAAGGCTGAACACTGCCCTGGGGTGAAGGTGCTGTTTGCTGGAGGCACCAAGCTGGTTTAGCTCGGGGTCTGGGGTGTGATTGCTGCTGAGTAGCTTCCACCTCACACTCTGGAGAGCAAGCAAAGCTCCAGCCAATGACTGTGCCAGAATTGATCCTGAACCTCCCCTGCCCCGAGGGTGGCACTGCAACAAGGACACTTAGGACAACACAATGCAGATTGGCCAAAGGGAGAGGAAGTGGGAGAGAGTCCTGAGCTCTTCCTGTGGTGAACCTCTGGGTGGCTCAGGCCAGCTGCCTTCACTATTACCCTTACAAAAGGTCTCCCTCCTGTCCTGGCCAACGTGCCCCAAGTAATTGGTACTTGTGCAGCTGCCTGCATGGCTCCACTGCTGACTGACTGAGATGTTAACATGGCACAGAGAAGTTCCAAGTTTCAGGTGTCTTTGCCTGCTCATTTTTCACTTCCTTTCTCCTTTCCTTTCTGGAGGTGGGGTTTGCTCAGCAGGCAAGCATGTCCTCCTAACCCTTTGATTTGTGGAGGAGCAAGAGGTTCAGCTGAGTTGAGCTGTGTGCAGATCAGACTGAGACCATGGCAGCTTGCTGGGCTGTCCTACAAATGTGTTGCTGGGAGAGGAAGGTGCCCCAGTTTTGTTTCTGTGCTGCTAAACATCCTGCTCTGAGAGAAGGCAAAGGCTTTGCCTTGAGCTTTGTTGCCCTTGTTGGACTTCACTTATACAATCATAGACTGGTTTAGGTTGGAAGGGAGCTCAAAGCTCATCCAGCTCCAACCCCGCTGTGCCATAGGCAGGGACACCTCCCACTAAAGCAGGTCACTCAAGGCCTCATCCATCCTGGATGGGTACTCACCTAAAGGCAGGCAGCTGCTGCCATTTGAGACAGTCTGCAGTGGGGGGCTTGTGGAAACCCAAGTCCTTGTGGGCTGACTGCCCAGACCTCAGTCAGTCTGTTGGGTCAGCATTGTGGCAGCTGAGTTGTAGCTCTGCCATCTCCTCCAGCTAGAGCCTGGTGCCCTGCAAGGGTCTGTGCCAGCTCAGAGGTTGGTGTTGTTCTTTCCAGGGTTGCCACCAACCTCGTGAGGCGCCTCTGCGAGAGAGGTGAGTCTGCTGGTTGGCTGCTGGACCTCTGCCCTCCCAGCCTGGCTCCTGCTGCCCTCCCACCTTCCTAACCAGGCTGTGCTGGCTGCACCACGGTGGCAGCTGCTGGCTGAAAGCAGAACCTGCCCTTGCTGGCAGTCTGCACTCCTGCATCTCAGCACCTTGCCTTTGGCTTTTCAGAAACGCCTCCAGACGCCCTCATACTGGAATCTCCTTTCACCAACATAAGGGAGGAGGCTCGGAGCCATCCCTTCTCTGTGGCAAGTACTCACTGCCTCCACACCAGTGCCATGGCATTGTCTGCTTGCTTGGAGATGAACTTGGAACAGTTCTGGTCAGGTGTTGAGGTGCTGGAAGGTGTCCAGAGAAGGGCAGCAAGGCTGGGGAGGGGCCTGGAGCACAGCCCCAAGAGGAGAGGCTGAGGGAGCTGGGGGTGTGCAGCCTGCTGAGGAGGAGGCTCAGGGCAGAGCTCATTGCTCTCTGCAGCTCCCTGAAGGGAGGTTGTGGCCAGCTGGGGTTGGGCTCTGCTGCCAGGCACCCAGAGACAGAAGGAGGGGACAGAGGCTCAAGCTGTGGCAGGGCAGGCTCAAGCTGGATGTGAGGAGGAAGTTGTTGGCAGAGAGAGAGATTGGCATTGGAATGGGCTGCCCAGGGAGGTGGTGGAGTCCCCATCCCTGGAGGTGTTGAAGTCAAGCCTGTGCAACTGCCCTGCTGCTGCCTGCCACCAATGCCATTTTTTCTCCTCAGATCTACAGATACTTCCCTGGGTTTGACTGGTTCTTCCTCGACCCCATCACAACAAGTGGAATTAAATTTGCAAACGATGAGAAGTGAGTCACTCTCTGCTGGGCTTTCAGGCTTGGCTGCAGGGAGCCTATGGCAAGCAGCAGACTGCTCTGGTTGGGTGGTTTGGGGCTTTTTTTCTCTTGGGTTGGTTGAGCTTTCTTTTGCTTTAGGAGTTTTAAATTTATTTCTTTGGGATTTTTTTTGTTTGTTTGGGGTTTTTGAGGTTCTGGGTTTTTTTCTTTCTGTTTGGTTGGGTTTCTTTCTTTTTTGTGTGTTTGGGGGTTTATTTGGGTTGGTTGGGGATATTTTTTCGTCTGGTGGGGTGATTTTTGTTTGCTTGGGGTTTAATTTGCTGTGGGGTTTTTGTCTGTTTGGGGGCTTGCTTTGTGTGGCTGGGGATGATTTTGTGTGGCCTGGGGGCTATTGTGTCTGGGTTTGGTTGGTTGAGGTTTTTTTTGTCTGGGGTTTTTGTGGCAGGATGTTTGGGAGGTTTTGTTGAGGCTTTGTTGGATGGGTTGGGTTTTGGGTTGGTGGGTTGGGTTTTAGTTTGGCTGGCTAGGGGTGTTTTGTTGAAGTGTTATAGTTGCTGAAGGGGTTTCAGCTACTCTGGTAGCCCTGAGAGCAGTGCAGGCTTTGCCCTGTGCAGCCCTTTCCTTTGCAATTATTCTTTACAAGGACAGAGAGAAGAGAGAGCAGAGAGAGCACTCAGGGCTGTGCTAATTTTGGTCCATGTGATTCCTGCTTTGCAAGTGTAGGTTCCACATGAGATGGGAGCATCGGGACAGGGAAGGTTTGGGAAGGTTTCTCTGCAGTGCACTTGTCTGAGCCACTCTGTGTGTCCTGACATTGTCCTTCCCTGAGCCTTTCACTCAAGCCTTTGTGAGCTGGGATTCCATTACTGAAACCAAAGCAGGCCTTGGGGGATGCTGCTTTGTGGTGGGGTGAGGAGCTTTCCCCTGGTTTGAACAGAAACAGCTCTGATGCCTCTCAGTGGTTAATGGTGCCCACAGAGTGGTGATTGGAAGAGCTGAGCTGCAGTTAAGGATGCATTTGTCAGGGCAGTTTCTGTTGGGGTTAGAGTTGGGGGGACTGCTCTGAGCCTTCCTGCCACCCTTGTCTCTCTTGCAGTGTGAGATACATTTCCTGCTCCCTGCTCATCCTTCATGCTGAGGATGACCCAGTGGTACCATTTCACCTCGGGAAGAAGGTAAGCCTGTGGCTCTGGCAGCAGGACCTGGGGTGGATGGGATCACAGCCCAGCCAGGCAGAAAGACAACAGTAGGAGAGTCTATGTAGAAATAATCCAAAGGGACTAGAAATTATCTTCTGGTTGGAGAAGACCTTTAAGATCATCAAATCCAACCACTCCCTTGATTCTGCCAAGGCTGCTGCTAAACCATGTCCCTCAGCACCACATCTCTGCCTCTTAGAGACACCTCCAGGGATGGGGATTCAGCCACCTCCCTGGGCAGCCTGCTCCAGCCTTAGAGAACCCTTTCAGTGAAGAAATTTCTTCTAATATCCATCCTAAACCTCTCCTGGACATTTCCTCTTCTCCTATCACTTGTTACTAGGGAGGAAAGACTAACACCCACATGGCTCCAACCTCCTTTCAGGGAGTTGCAGAGAGCAAGGAGGTCTCCCCTCAGCCTCCTTTTCTCCAGACTAAAGGAAAGCATAAAGCAAAACACTGTGAACCAGTCCCTGCTGACTGCGGGGGGGGTTGGACTGGATGACCTTTGGAGGTGCCTTCCAAGCCAGAGCACTCTGTGATGGTATGGAATGAGTAGCAGAAGCAGAGCTAGCAAAGCTGGTGGAGCCAGGGCCTGCAGCCCGCCCTGCTCTGGCAGGGGTAGGTGGTGTGCAGTGACACAATGTGCCTCACCTGCCTGCCTTTGTCCCCAGCTTTACAACATCGCCGTGACGTCGCGCAGCTTCCGAGACTACAAGGTGCAGTTTGTTCCCTTCCACACAGACCTGGGCTACCGGCACAAGTACATCTACAGGAGTCCAGAGCTACCTCGGATACTGCGGTACCAGCACAGCTCACCCTTTGGCGGGGCAGGGGCTTGGGGGCAGCACTAACAGGGAAAGAGCCCTCTGGGGCTGCCTTAGCACAGGCAGAGCCTGCAGAGCAGGCCGTGGAAAGGGCAGCTGCAGGGAGCTGGGAGCATTGTCTGTGCCGTCAGCTGCATGCTCCGGAGGAGCTGATTGCAGAGCAGCTACTTCTGCTTGCCTCTTCCAGTGTGAGGCACGGAGGGGGCAGAGCAGAGCTGGGCACTGTTCCCTGTGGCCCCAGTACTTGGCAGGGGAAGGGGAAGGTCTGCAGGCTGCAGCAGAGCCAAGTGTCACTGCTGTGTTGTTTCCTTTCCTAGGGAATTCCTGGGAAAATCTGAACACGAGCACCAGCACTGAAGAGTGGCTGCTTGGCAGCACAGAGATCCTCCTGTCTTTCCTTCCTCTCTCTCCTTCTGCTCCCCCCTGTCTGTGGGTCAGTCTGCCATTCTTCCAGCCCTGGCACTAGACGAGGTCAGGGATTCCCACTCTGGCCCTGCTGTGTCCCCGTGGCAACTCCAGCTCCCGGCATCGGTGCCTGTGATGGCAGAAGAAAGGAGTTGCTGCCTTCTTTAGTTGGTTTCTTTTTCTCTTGCCATGGATGAAGGGATGATGACAGCCCAGGAGCTAGGACCAAGCCCTGTAAGCACAGCAGAGCCTGGAGGATCCAGTGTGGTACCCCCAAGGGCAGACGTGCCCAGGACACAGCCTGTCTGGCCAAGGAGGTTTCCTTCACTTTCAGACACTGCTGCTGGGAATTTTGGATCAGGTAGAGACTCCTTTGTAGGTGAATTGCTTTTGCTGTGTCTCCGTGCCACAGCTCTCCAGATTGAGGTGTTCTCTTTCTAGGAAATCTATCTTGTGGGAGATCCAGGTGGGGAGAGTGTTTTTATTTAGCTTTTCAGTCACAGCGTGTTGGAAGTGGTCAGCTAATTATGTGCTTTTGGGAAGAAAACTAAAATATTCCCTCTCCTCCCCACCTTTAATTTATTCCTCCCTTTCAAACCTCAATTTAATGGAAAAGGTTAGTGCCCTTTTCTCTTTTCTGGACCCTTTACCTTCTGGAGCATTATTTCTTCTCCCCATGGATCTCCTACCCTTCTTCACATGCACTTCCTATTAGGACTGGAGTGACTTAAGTAGATAAATTGCAAATTTGGGAGTTTAAGCCAGGAAGTGTGATGCTATTTTTCGGTTTGTTTGATCTTCCCCTTCCATGAAGGCTCCAGGATCTGGGGAAGGAGGTCTTCCATTCTCCCCATACACACTCAGGCAGACCTGTGCTTCCTTTGAGTGGGAAAGGCAGAACTTTTTGGTTCCTCCCCCTTCCATCACACCTGTAGGTTAGGTTTTCCTGTTGCTGGATGGCTACACTGCTCCTCTGCAGCTAAAAGCAGGCAGTGGTGTGTGGTTGGAGGGCTACACTGCTCCTCTGCAGCTAAAAGCAGGCAGTGGTGTGTGGTTGGAGGGCTACACTGCTCCTCTGCAGCTAAAAGCAGGCAGTGGTGTGCAGTTCTTGGTACAAAAGTAAGTCTGGGCTGTCCCTCCCCCTCTCCCTTCTGTGCCTCCCAGGTGCAGTAGCACTTCTCAGCCCATCTCACAGCCAGGGTTGGAGTGTGTTGCCCAGGAGACTGAGGTGGAAAGGAGATGGAGAGCAGGGCATGCTAGATGGGCTGCCTTGTGCCCCTGGGGAGGTCCTGTGCTGCCTCTGTGGTGTCTGGCTGCCCCGGCCCTGCCCCGTGTCAGTCTGTACAGACCCCACCAGGTGCTGTAGCTGTAGTCAGTAGTGCCCAGAGTGACTTGTGCTGCCCGAAGGGCCTGTTCAGGGGGTGCAGGGTAGTGCTCACAGCTCTGCATGCCTCCCACTTCATGCAGGCCCATCCCAGGGGCAGGGCAGACAGCAGCTTTGTTGTGCTGAGATTCTTCTGCCCCAGCACAGCTGTCCCCGAGGTTGCTGACCTGTGCTCCTCACAAGCTAACTGTGCCACTTCCATTACCTTTGATGCATTTGTATTTATTGCACTGAGAGAGGAGAAACAGTTCCCTTGGCTCCGGAGAGTGACCTGCACATTCCAGCCAGCACTGCTGCTGGCAGCTGGCTCGGGGGCAGGGCCAGGGCCAGGCCCTGGCTTGCTGCCCTCCTCCTGGGTGCCGGAGCCTCAGCTCCAGCGCACCAACTGGACCAGCTGGTCCTGGTGCCCCCAACGACTCCATTCCCACTCGGCCAGTGACTCGCTTGGAAATGTAAACCAAAATGTTTATCTTCAAGTGGTGTAGTTTTAATAAAGGCATTGACTGCTCCTCCCTGCAGCTTCCTCTCTTTCGCCTGCCCCTGTGGGCTGGGCAGGGCTGCTGGCTGGGCTGCAGTGAGCTGCGGTAGGGTTGTGCAGTGGAACACAACTCACAGCTGGGAGCAGGTAAAGCCTCTGGCTGCTGGGGCTGAGCAGCTCCCGGTGGGGCTGTAGCTGTAGCCTGGCTGCAGTGAGGCTCTGCCTCCTTACTGGGGATGGGGAAAAGGGAACCAGCCATGGGCTCTGCCTGCCAGCTGCAGGGCAAACCCAGCGCTGCTTGCAGGGCACACAGGCCCTGTGCCAGGGCCCTCTGCTACCACTGCCCTCCTCTATGGCCAGCACACTGGCCTGGCCATGATGGTGCCAGCACCATGGCAGCTGCAGGAGACCACAGCCCATGAAGGCAGAGCTGGGGAAGGCCCACATGGATGGACAAGTGTCAAGGCAGTAGGTGCTCTGCTTGTTTTAATGAGTCTGCATCACACAGGGCAGCACTGGTGCACTACGCAGCACTATGGCTGTTAAACTCTGACCCCAGCACCAGGCAGGCCACACAGAGCAGCACGACCCAGCTGTGGAGGGATGCAAGAGACACCCAGCACACAGCTGTGCCTGCAGGGCTGAGCAGGGTCAGCCACTCAGCTAGCAGTGGCAGGTGCAACCTGGAGGCCAAAAGTCCTTGCAGTGGCTTGGGTCCTGGGCTTTTAGTTACCAGAGTGGGGTGGGAGGAAGCCATGGCAAGCAGGGGGGAGGAAGTGGATGCTCTCAGGCCCTCTCTGTGACACACAGCACTTGCCCTTGGTGGCTGCAGTGGGGCCAGCTGCTGTTAACAGCCAGCCCTACCTTCTGGAGGCCTTACCGAGCTGCTAATCTACAGTGGCCTCTCCTTACCCTGGCCTTGAGGCTGGCAGAAGGATGCAAGACAAACTCTGTGTTGGCTAAGCCTGCCTGTGGGGCGAGGGCAAGGAGGGCAGGTTGGGCTGCACGGGAGTGGGGAGGGTTTGTTTGGAAAGCCTCTGTTAGGCATGGAGCAGAGCTGTGGAAGACTGTGGGCACAGTGCTAGAAGCGCCAGGCAGAGCAGGGGGTACAGGGCTGCAAGCACAGAGCCTCGCTCCGCTCCCTCAGCTCCCCTGCCTTAGGCAGGCTCCTCGGAGCGTCCTGCCCCCTCGAGGGAAAGAAAGGTCTGGGTCCTGCTGAGCCCAGCCCATGGCACAGGAGAGGCCTCCTGGGTGGGGAGCCCTTCCCTGCCCCCGGTGCCGGGCTCAGTCCCGGGGCAGGTTGGGGGGAGGGATTTTGGTGGCAGATGGCTCCACGCCCCAGATCTCCCGCGCGTACTCCGTGATGGTCCTGTCGCTGGAGAACTTGCCCGAGCAGGCAATGTTCCTGATGACCTTCTTAGTCCACTCCCGGGGGTCCTAGGGCGAGGAGGGACACTCAGTCAGTCCCTGGCCCAGCTCTGTGCCAGCGTGGGGCCCTGCTGGGCACTGACTGTGCCCCCCTGGGTGGTGCCAGTGCTGCTGAAGCACTAAGCCTGCCTCAGCCTGGCCCATGCCTATCCAATGCCTTGTCAGTGAGCTCCCCCTCAGCTCCCTGCTCTGCTGCCATGCCCCAGGACCCACCCCTGCCCCTCGGGAGAGAGCAGCTCTTACCATGAACAGCTGATCCACTTGGCCCTGGCAGTTAATGTAGGCCTCATAGTCAGCAAAGACCTTAAACCTGAAACCCAAAACAGAGCAAGGCTAGGGGCTGGCTGCTCTGAAGGTCCAGCCTGGTGAGACAGGGCAGCACTGCCACCTCTGGCTCCCAGCTTGGTGACAGAGCAACCCTGTCCCAGCCTGGTGCCAGAGAGCAGCACTGCCACCTCTGGCTCCCAGCTTGGTGACAGAGGGCAGCCCTGTCCCAGCCCAGGGAGAGACAGAGCAGCACTGCCACCTCTGGCTCCCAGCTTGGTGACAGAGGGCAGCCCTGTCCCAGCCCAGGGAGAGACAGAGCAGCAGTGCCACCTCTGGGTCATAGCCTGGTGCAGAGAGCAGCAGTGCCACCTCTGGGTCCCAGCCTGGTGCAGAGAGCAGCAGTGCCACCTCTGGGTCCCAGCCTGGTGCCAGAGAGCAGCAGTGCCACGTCCCTGCAGGCAGGCAAGGCTGAGCCCGCACACAGGGGGACTGTGAGAGCAGCCCCCAGGACTGACCTGTCGTGGTACATGAGCATGTTCACAATGTCCTTGAAGCAGCCTGGGTCTCGAGGGGAGAAGAAGCCACTGCTGATCTGGTCGACAGCCTGGCGCAGCTCGGGCAGGCGCTGGTAGTACTCCTGGGCATTGTACCTGTGCCCAGCAGAGACAGGCTGTAGGGACTGAAGGTGCTCTCCCTGGGCTGGGAGGGCAGGCACTGGTGGCACCGTGGCCATGGCAGCACCCTGCTAGTGGTTGCAGGGTCTGAGAGCCCTCGTGCCCAGGCCTGTGCTCCTTTCACAGGCACTGTGCTCCGAGCAAGCTGCTTGGGCTGCACCCCTGATGGACCATTCACTGACCATCCCCAGAGCTGCCCAGGGAGGAAGGTGTCCCCCCAACAGAGCTGGCATCTGCATCCCCATCTGCCAAGCCCTGGCATTGACTGTGCTCTCCCCAGCACCAACCCTTGGCGGTCCAGGGCCTCCACGTCCTCCACCCTCATGCCAAAGATGAAGAGATTTTCTTCACCAGCCTCTTCAGCCATCTCCACGTTGGCCCCATCCATGGTACCAATGGTGAGGGCCCCGTTCACCATGAACTTCATGTTGCCAGTACCCGAGGCCTCTGTGCCAGCTGTGGAGATCTGCTGGGAGAGATCTGCTGCTGGGATCACTGCAGGGTACAAGAGAGGCAAGAGTTAATCCGTGGTGGCACACTGCAGCTCCCCGTGAGCAGCAAAACAGCCCTGGGCATCTGCTCATGGCCAGGCAGAGCCCAAAGAGTGCAGCTCTGGGGTCAGAGCCAGGCTCAGCCCTGCTATGACCCCACACAGCTCATTCCTGCATGAAGTTGGCTGCTGCCCTGTGTGCAACCCTCAGGCCCTTCCTAAGCCAGAGGCAGGTGGCCTGCCCTGAGGGGCTCCCGGGGCAGGCAGCCTCTGGGCTCAGGTGGGACACGAGCAGACGTACCCTTCTCGGCCAAGGACACTCGGTAGTTCTCCAGGAAGATGACCTTGAGCCTGTCCCCCACGTAGGGGTCATTGTTGATCACCTCCCCGACGGATGTGATGAGCTTGATGATCATCTTGGCCATATGGTAGCCAGGGGCTGCCTGAGGAAGAGCAGCCCAGAAATGGTGAAGGCTTTTAAGGAAGGCAGAGCATGAGAGGTGCCACTGTGGGTCCTCACCATGGGCAGACTCCAGGCCTCATCTCAGCTGTCCACATGGACCAGCAGCAAAACCCTACTGGGAGAAGTCCTAAGCCACAGAGAAGGAGTGCTGGGGACTTTCTCAGCCTGATCCAGAGAGGTTCTCCTCCCCCTCTGCTCTGCCCTGCTGAGACCTCATCTTGAGTACTTCTTCAGTTTTGGGCTCCCTAGGTCAGAGGGACAGGGACCTGCTGGAAAGGGTCCAGGGGAGGGCTGTGAGGATGCTGAGGGCACTGCAGCACTGCCTGGGGAGGAGAGCCTGAGGGACCTGGGGCTGCTTAGTCTGGAGGAGAGAAGGCTGAGAGGGGATTGAATCAATGTTTATCAGTCTTTGAGTGCCCCCAGGCTGCAGCCTGCCTTACCTTGCCTCCTATCATGATAGTCCTGGGCACAAAGGACTTGGATGGGTTGCTTCTGATGCCTGCAAGAACAGGAGCACAACAGAGAGGAGGCTGAGGGGAGACCTCACTGCTCTCTGCAACTCCCTGAAAGGAGGCTGGAGTGAGGTGGGGGTTGGGTTCTTGTGCCTACTGTCAGGTGATAGAATGAGAGGAAATGGCCTGAAATTATGCCAGGGGAGGTTTAAGTTGGATAGGAGGAAAAATTTCTTTGCTGCAAGAGTGGTCAGGCACTGGAACAGGCTACACAGGGAGGCAGTGGAGTCACTGTCCCTGGAGGTGTTCAAGAAACCTGTGGCCATGGCACTCTGGGACACTGTTTAATGGCCATGGTGGCCTTAGGTTGACAGTTGGACTGGATGACCTTAGAGGCCTTTTCCAACCAAAACACTTCTGTGCTCCACAACCTCCCTGGGCAACCTGTGCCAGTGTCTCACCACCCTCACTTCAAACAACTTCCTCCTAACATCCACTTTCAATCTCCCCTCTGCCATTTCAAACCCATTCCTCCTCCTGCTGTCATCACCAGCCCTTGTCAATAGTCCCTCCCCAGCCTTCCTGTAGCCCCCTTCAGATGCTGCAAGGCCACTCCAAGGTGCCCTGGAAGCCTTCAGCTCCCCATGCTGCAGAGCAGACTCACGGTTGTAGAGGGTGATTGCATGCAGGCAGTTGAGCAGCTGCCGCTTGTACTCGTGGATGCGCTTGACCTGCACATCGAACATGGATGAAGGGTTGATCTTCACCTTGTACTGCTCCTCCAGGTAGGCAGCAAACTTCAGCTTGTTCTCCTGGCAAAGAAGAAAACATCCAGTGAGGAACAGGCATGGATTCCCAAGCCTTGTGTCAGAAGTGAGGATTTGCTGCTGGGATGCTCAGGGGGAGTGCGGAGCCCTGCACCTCCTCCCCCTCAGCCCAGCTCCAGTGCACCTTTACCTGCTTGACTTTTGCCACATCCCTGATGAAAGTCTCATTATCCACAAAATCCAGGAGCTTCCTGAGCTGACTCAGGTCTGTGATGAAGCCTTCCCCAATTTTCTAAAAGGAACCAACAAAAGGATCAGAGAATCACAGATCTTCTAGTTCCAACCCCCCCTGCCAGGGGCTCCTCAAGGAGGATGTGTTCACATGTACCAGAGCCTGCTGGCAGCCAGAGAAACTGAAGAGCAGGCTGTGGAGATACACTGACTACCCTGAGTGACCCTGCTTTGGGCACAAGTGACCTCTGGAGGTCCTTTCCAGCCTCTAACGTTCTGTGATTTCACTGCAGGGCATCATCCAGCTGTGCTACATCACAAAAACCTGGGGCTGGTTACCAAAGGTGTCAGAGCTGGAGCTTCTCTTGTGTCTGTGGCACTGAATGCTCTCACAACATGGAGCTGCCTGATGGGCTGCCTGCAGCCACTGCGAGGGCACAGGACCAGATCCAAGTTTCTTGTGACTTTTTTGGTCCCACCCTGACTTTAAAGGCCAGCCAGACCCAGGGCTTCAGCTGTAACAGGCTGTCCTCACCCAGACACCTTATCCTGGGGTCTGGCCAGGCCACATGGAGGGGAGCTGAGAAGCAAAGGGAGCATTGCCCAGGTGCCTGTGGCTCACCTCCGCGATGACGTCGGCCAGGCCTGGGTTGCAGAGCAGGAGCCAGCGCCTCGGTGTGATCCCATTTGTCTTATTCTGAAACTTCTCTGGCTCCAGCTCATAGAAATCCTTGAACCTGGAATATCAGAGAGTTCTGAACCACCCACGACTGCTCAGAGCTTCCACTGGCACCCCACTGCATCTGCTCCTGACTCAGGACACTCTCTGCAGGTCTCTCTGTAACTGGCACAAACTCTCCACCAGAGGACAGAGAAACAGACAGCTTGCAGACACAGGCAGGAGGTGTCCCTGGCCTGCCCTGCTCCTGCTGCCCACACGAGCCCCTATAGAGGCCAGGCCTCTCGCCCCATTCACCACAGGCTTCAGCATGTCCAGATGGGGATGAGTCAGACATTGCAGCCAGGCAGAAGGTGTCCCCAGCCTGCCCTGCCCAGCCAAAGCCAATCTCGGCACCTGGTGGCTGCAGCTGGGCGGCAGGCAGTGCTGGGCGTGTGCAGAGCCCTGCGTGTGCATTGCTGCGTGTGCAGAGCCGTGCGCGTGCATTGCTGCGTGTGCAGAGCCCTGCGTGTGCATTGCTGCGTGTGCAGAGCTGTGCGTGTGCATTGCTGTGTGTGCAGAGCCGTGCGTGTGCAGAGCCACGCGCGTGCATTGCTGCGTGTGCATTGCCGCGCGCGTGCATTGCTGCGTGTGCATTGCCGCGCGTGTGCATTGCTGCGTGTGCAGAGCCGCGCGTGTGCATTGCTGCGTGTGCAGAGCCGCGTGGGTGTGCAGAGCCGTGCGTGTGCAGAGCCGTGCGTGTGCATTGCTGCGTGTGCAGAGCCGCGCGTGTGCATTGCTGCGTGTGCGGAGCCGGGCGTGTGCATTGCTGCGTGTGCAGAGCCGCGCGTGTGCATTGCTGCGTGTGCAGAGCCGCGCGTGTGCATTGCTGCGTGTGCAGAGCCGCGCGTGTGCATTGCTGCGTGTGCAGAGCCGCGCGTGTGCATTGCTGCGTGTGCAGAGCCGCGCGTGTGCATTGCTGCGTGTGCAGAGCCGCGCGTGTGCATTGCTGCGTGTGCAGAGCTGCGTGGGTGTGCAGAGCCGTGCGTGTGCAGAGCCGTGCGTGTGCATTGCTGCGTGTGCATTGCCGCGCGTGCCGCGGGTGTGCCCCCACTCACACGGAGGTGCTGACGATGGTGGAGTGGATGCGCGCCACCCCGTTGACGGCGTGGGAGCCGATGACGCAGAGGTGAGCCATGTTGATGCGCTTGCACTCCCCCTCCTCGATCACAGACATCCTCCGCAGCCGCTCCACGTCCCCTGGGTAGAGAGCTGCCACCCGCTGCGGGCAGGCAGAGACACCTGTTAGCAACCCTGCCAGAGGGCACAGAACGTTCCCGTCCTGAGGGAGTCGTGGCTCGGCAGGGGTTGGAAGATCAGGGAGCCCAACCTCGCTGCCATGGCAGCGTCACCCAAAGCAGACCGCAGGAGAGCACGTCCAGGTGGGCCTCTGAAAGCCTCCAGAGACGAAGAGTGCACCACTCCAGGCAGCCTGCTCCAGTGCTCCACCACCCTCCTCATGTTTAGACAGAGCTTCCCATGCCCAATTTCACACTCCTTATCTCTTGTCCTGCCCGCTGGGGAGCACTGGGAGAGCCTGACCCCACCTTCCTGACACCCAGCCCTTAGGTATTTGCAAGCATTCATAAGATCCCACTCAGCCTCCTCTTCCCCAGGCTAATTTCCCCCAGCTCTCCCATGAGAGATGTCCCAGTGCCCTCAGCATCTTAGCAGCCCTGCGCTCGGTCCGGAGGCCAGACCAAGCCACTCAGAGTTGCCACAGCCTGTGCCCAGCCCAGCCCCTTACATCCAGGTGCATCTGGTTGAGGGCGTAGATGATCTCCAGGTGCCGTGGCAGCAGCTTCTCAAACATGGAGACAGGCCAACGCTCCAGGGCCTCGGGCAGCACCGTGTGGTTGGTGTAGGCACAGGTCCGCTTCGTGATCTCCCAGGCCTGCGTTGCACACGGGAGGTTGAGGGGCACGGGGGGACAGGACAGCAGAGAAGCTCTTTGCCCTGCAAGACTCAGCACAGACCTCCCAGCTCTGCTTACCTTGTCCCAGTCCACCTTCTCCACATCCACCAGGATCCTCATGAGCTCCGGGATGGAGAGGGCAGGGTGGGTGTCGTTCAGCTGAATAGCCACCTGCAACACAGACACGCTGGGCTCAGGTCTGGCAACGACAGGAGTGGGACAGGGGTAAGGTGAGGATCAGCCCCGCGGCACACACCCTGCAATCAGAAGCAGCTGCCAGGAGCAGAGCTGTTCAACCTTGGCAAGTTTTGCTCCAGGGAAATCAGGCCTGGGGACCACCTGTTCTCCCACCCACACGTGTCCCAGCTCCCTCCAGAGCATCCTGCTCTGCCTCGCGAGGCGCAGGTCTGGCTGGCACACCCCCAGGCCCTCTCTGCCCACAAGCTCACCTTGTCTGGGAAGGTTTCAAAGCAGGTTCTCACAGGGTCCCGGCAGCCAAATTTGGAGGACTTGAAGCGTCGGATGATGTCTTGGAGGGTAGCAGCCACCACAAAGTACTCCTGCTTCAGCCGCAGCTCCTTGCCTTCAAAGAACTGCAAGGGGGGAGCAGAGCCACCAGTGCTGCAGCTGCCCTCCCTAGCTGGCAGCTGCCCTCCCCAGCTGGCAGCTGCCTGCTGCAATGGGCTCCCCAACAGGCCTCCTGAGTTCAACTCTGCAAAGAGGACCATCATGGACCCCCACCATTCAGTGTGACTCCAGACAGACCTTTATGAGTGGTCACACCTCTGTATAGTCTTGAGTGCACAGCATAGGCCTGCAGATATTCACCTGTCAACAGAATCTAGGCAACTGCAGCCCAATCTTTAACACACATTGTCTCATTTCTCCCCTGGGCCAGGTGTCCCACTGCCTTTCCTCCCCCGTGGGAATGCTTTGTACACTGCTCATTATTTTTCTCTCTTACATTGCATCCCCACCCAACACCTCCTGAGGGGATATGTGGATGTGTCTCCTACTGCCTCTGATGCAGCAGCAGCTGTAGGGACTGACAGCTGCTCAGGCTGTCAGGCCACATCCAGGCTGCTCCCACAGGGCACAGGCAGCTCCCTCCCTCACTGCAGTACCCTTGGCAGGGGTTTTGGCCAGGACAGAGCAGCTGACTCCCAGGCATGCCACACTTCTTGCTGGGCTGTTCTAAAAACAAGCAGGAATGAGGTGTGGGAGGGGGAAGAGCAGGAGATGAGGTTTCCCAGCACAGATGCTAATCCAGGAGTCGATAGTGAGGCCTCTTCCCTTCCAGATCTGGTGCCTGGGACAGTCCCTGAAGTATGAAATCCCTTCAGGTGGGGATGGAAACAAGCTCCACCCTTAAGGCTGCCTCTGAAGTGACAACTTGTATTTGCCAGGGGTGAACCAGGTACACTGTCACCTGCCCTGGGCCTGAAGGAGTGATACTTCCTTCCCTCCAGGCAGCAGGGAAGAGAGCAGCCAACACTGGGCAGACTCTCAGCTGCCATCAGTCAGCAGAGCCTCTCTGAAGCCAGCAGAGCTGTGCCTGGTCACTGACAATTACAAAACCAAACTATTGTATTAAAGTTTCTCAAACTGGAGAAAGAAACATCAGGTGTCCACCACCTGCCAGCGCTTCAGATGAGGCAACACAACTCCAGGGAGGCCAATCCCGAGCAGGAAGGACAAGAGAAGCAAGAGAATCACTCACGTTGTCATTTGGGTACAGGACTCTGGATATGTTCTCCGCCAGGTTTCTGTCCAGCACCGCCTCAATGTAGTCACCCACATTGACTGCAGCAGGAGAGAGAGAGACACTGCAGCAGCTGGAGGGTTCAGCCAGGCCCCTGACACACACAGATGTGCAACAGGGACATTCAGGATGGGGGTAACCAGATAGGAATGGGGATGCACACGTGGACAGTAAGTTCTCCACGGGGCAGCAACGTGCCCTTGTGGCCAACAAGGCCAGTGGGATCCTGGGGTGCACTGGGGAGAGTGTGGCCAGCAGGTCAAGGGAGGTTCTCCTCCCCTTCTGCTCTGCCCTGCTGAGATCACATCTGGAGCACTGTGTTCAGTCCTGGGCTCCCCAGTTCAAGAGGGACAGGGATGTACAACAAAGTGCCCAGTGGAGAATGACCAAGGGACTGAAACATCTGATGAGGAGAAGCTGAGAGACCTGAGCCTCTTTAGTCTGGAGAAGAGAAGACTGAGAGGAGATCTTATTAATGTTTAGAAATATCTGCAGGGTGGCTGTCAAGAAGGGGCCAGGCTCTTTTCAGGGGTGCCCTGTGATAGGGCAAGGGGCAGCAGACACAAGCTGGAACACGAAGATCCACCTCAACAGGAGGAAAAACTTTGCAGTGAGTGTGGCAGAGCACTGGAGCAGGCTGCCCAGGGAGGCTGTGGAGTCTCCTTCTCTGGAGACTTACAAGTCCTGTCTGGATGCGTTCCTGTGTGACCTGCCCTAGGTGACCCTACTTTGGCAGGGGGGTTGGACTCAGCTGATCTTCAGAGGTCTCTTCCAACCCCTAAACATGAGTGAAAGGCACCAGAGACAGGCAGATCTCCATGCAGTTTCTCAAGACACACATACCAGGAAGGAGAGGCAGAAACTGAAGACAGAAAGCAGCCAGAGAGGGCAAAAAAAGGAAATGAGTGACAGTCATCTTGCTTAAAGGCTGAAGGAAAAGGGGGCAGAGCAAGGCAGGACAAATCCACAGTCACACTCAACTCCTACACATACCAAAGGCTCATCCACAGCCAAGCCTGAGCTGCCAATCAAGAAGTGAGGAGACATGAGGACAGGAGAGAAAGACATCACCCTTTGTCCCACACAAGCTCTCCTGGAAGGGCTGCTTGGGGACACATCTCTCTGCTTCTAGGGAAGGACAAATCAGTCCAATCTAAAACATTAAACATCCTGGAGGTGCTTCAAAGGTGCAGAGATGTGGTGCACCAGATGGTTTGGCACCAGAGTTGGCAGAGTTTGAGCATGGTTGGACTCAGTGATCTGAAAGGCCTTTTCCAACCAAAACACTTCCATGATTCTATAAAACCTTCCCTTCTGGAACAGCCCAGCAGTGACACCTGGCACCTTAGCTGTCCTGTACCTGCTCCTCAGCACTACAATCAGAGCCTGGGAGGTCACCAACAGCAAGGTGGGCTTGTGCTGCTCTCTGCCTTCAGGATGCTGCTGCACACAAATGACCTTCCATGGCAAGCATGGGTGGTGTGGGGAAGGTGGTGGCAGCTGGTGTGTCACTGGGGAAGGCAGAGGGCAGGTTTTGAGAGCACAGGAAGTGTGGTGGGCACGGAGGGAGGTCAGATGGAGTGCTGGTGCATGAGGGCTCTGGAAGGGGCCTGCCCCCATGGGTGCCCACAGCGTAACCGAGAGACAAAGCAGGGCAGATGGGGAGGGAGGTGCCAGGTGCTGTGCACACAGGAAGGAGCAGGGCCCAGCCTGGCCAGAAGAGAGGCAGTGAGGCACTTACACTCCTGGAGGTTGAAGTCATTGGGTGCTTTTGCAGACCACAGCCTCATGGTGTTTACAGTGTTGTTCTTGTAGCCTGGCACTGGCGTGTCGTAAGGCATGGCGAGGACAACCTGCAAAAGGACATTAGGAGCATGGTGGCCTCAGAGAAAGGGCCAAAGTGGCTGAAGCTGCTGCAGGAACAATCCAGAGGCCACAGACAACTCCCGGCCGTGCTCAGAATCTCACCTCACTAAAACACACAGCTCCACAGACTTCCCTGCTAGCGTGGGCACTGCCAGCACCCACTGGCAAAGCAGCAGTAGGAGAAGCAGAGCTGCCTGGACCTGGACTGACAAACTGCAGTTACAAGCCTGGCAATGAAATGGAAAAGAGAGGTGCAAGAAATCTCTGCTGACCACCTTCTAGCACCTGCTGTAACTGCCAGTTGTTATTCAGAGCACTGAGAGCACCCTCAGCTGGTGGCTGCAATTCTGCCTGGCCTGGGCCAAGGCCAGGGCAGCTGGGACCTTGGTGTTTCCAACTGCCTGTTAGCCTTCTGCATCCTGCCAGGACCAAACCCTACTGGGCAGGACTATTTCTACAGACTTAGATTGTTGAACTTAGCTGGGCAGAGCCCCTGAGACCTCCAGAACGTGAACTGTGGCCAAGAGGGCCAATGGGGTCCTGGGGTGATCTGAGCTAGATTGTCTGGTCCTGCTCTGGCAGGGGGGGTTGGACTGGATGAGCTCTTTGGGTGCCTTCCAGCCCCTGCCACGCTGTGAGCCTGTGAAGGTGAGTGTGAAGCTATCCATCAGTGCAGGCTGTGGATGATGGTTGAGCAGCAGGATGCTGCACACATGGCCACAAGGAGAAAGGACTGAGGCCCTCAGCCTAGATCACACACAGGGCCAGGCAAGGCCCTGCTGTGCTTCCAACTTGTCTCCTCCAGCCCACTGCTGTGCTAAGCAGCTGATGATCCATATCCTCCAGAGCAGCAAGGCACAGCACCCCAGCCTCAGCCTGGAACCAAGAGGCTGAAGGCTTGTGCCCTGCAGAGCTGAATGGTGCATGCAGGGCAGGGCCCTGACCCTGCAGTGCAGAGCCTGGGCTGCCTCTCTGACACTTGGCCAAGGAGCCAGCAGACAAACAAGGGCTTGTAGTGACAGGAGGAGGGGGAATGGCTTTCAGCTGGAAGAGAGCAGATTTAGACTGGAGATTAGGAAGAATTTTTTTTTCCAGTGAGGGTGGTGAGACACTGGCACAGGTTGCCCAGGGAGGGTGTGGATCACAGAAGCACAGATTATGATCGAAGATCACACTGGGTGATTCTGTGCTCCACAACCTCCATGGAGGTGGTCAAGGCCAGGTTGGACAGGGCCTTAAGCAACTTTAGTGGGAGGTGTCCCTGCTCATGGCAGGGGCTTGGTCCCTGCTAACTCAGAGCACTCAATGATTCTGTGACCCCCCTGGACAAGCCAGGGTGTACTGGCATGGACTGGCAGCCACAAGCTGTCCCCAAGCAAAGCTGTGAGAGGTGGCAGAGAAGAGAAGGAGCTGTGCTCACAGGGCAGGGAGAGCCCAGGCAGAGCAGCACATTGGCTGTGTGCTGTGTCAGCAACACCTCCCCTGCAAGGAGAATCAGCAAGAGGTCAGGCTCACAGAGCTGCTCTTAGCAGCTCCGAAGATGGAAGCAGGCAGCAAGCCTCAGCCACAGGCCTGGAGCAGGCATCACATGAACTGAGCAAGGCTATATTTGGAGACTGTGTCTTGGGCTATTTTGAGCCTTTCCAGCTTGTTCCCTGCACAGCACTATCTGAAAATGAACATCCTCATAGGAAGCTGTGCTGCCACTGCACTGGGTCACAGGCTCACAGGCTGTCAGGGGTTGGAAGGGACCCAAGGAGATCATCCAGCCTAAGCCCCCTGCCACAGCAGGACCAGACAGTCCAGCTCAGGGCACACAGCAACACATCCAGACAGAGTCTGCAAAGGCTCCAGACAAGGAGACTCCACAACCTCTCTGGGCAGCCTGTGCCACTGCTCTGGGACCCACACAGGCAAGAAGTTGCCTCTTGTCTTGAGCTGCAACCTCCTGTGAATGTGACCTGTGCCACCACCCTCACTGTAAAGAACTTCTTCCTCCCCTTCTCCACTCACCCCTGCCCTGCCCTCCCCAGCCCAGCAAGCAGGGATGTGTTGGTACCTGTGTGTCCACCCACTTGACGCCGTCGGGGGTGTGGCAGACGCGGCCGTAGAAGTGCACCGGGAGCATGTACTCAGGCCGAGCCTTCTCCCAGGGGTTGCCGTAGCGCAGCCAATCGTCAGCCTCCTCCACCTGCAACACACAAACGCGGGGCGAGGGCTGCTTTGTGTCCCCAGGGCACCACGGAATCACAGGATCATAGCAGAATCAGCCAGGGCTGGAAGGGACCACAAGGCTCAGCCAGTCCCAAGCCCCCTGCCATGCCCAGGGACACCCTACCCTAGAGCAGGCTGCCCACAGCCTCTGCCAGCCTGGCCAAAAACACCTCCAGGGATCTGGCCCCAAACACCTCCCTGCAGGGGCAACCCATTCCAGCCTCTCACCACTCTCATGCTCAACAACTTCCTCCTCACATCCAATCTGAACCTCCCCACCTCCAGCTTTGCTCCATTCCCCCTCCTCTGGACCCATTCCAGTATCTCAAAGTCTTTCTTGTAGTGAGTGCCCCAAAACCAAACCCATTTTCCAAGGTGTGTCTTGATCAGTGTGGAGCCCAGGGGACAATCCCTCCTCTGGTCCTGCTGGTCACACTGTTCCTGCTCCAGGCCGGGATGCTGATGGCCTGCTTAGCTCCATGTAAGGAACAAAGCAGACCTAACAGAAACCATTTCCAGATATACACTGGGGAAAGCTGCCAGCTGGGGCAGTTTGCTTTGCCTGTTTTCACTTGATAAATATTGTGATGGTTCCTGCTACACTCCATTCCCATTTAAACTCCTGCTGCCAGTCTCCCAGGGAACCCCCAGGAACAGCAGCAGCCCAGGCACTTGCACATGTTCAAATTCATCCTCCATCAGACACCCTCCCGAGGTGTTCAGCTCCATCTCTCTCCTCAGCCTCTTGCCCACTCACTGCCAGGCCAGATGGGACTCCTGAGCTGCTGCGGCTCTGCTGTGGAGCTTCAGGCAAGGAATCCTGTTTGCAGCCATGCCCCATGGGCTCAGCTCCAACACCATCACACCAGGTGGGTGACTGATGGGGACAAGCACCTGCTGCAGGCACAGGTCACTGCCCTCACTGCCTCCTTGCTCAGCACAAGCGGTAGGAAGTGGCAGCTCATTTGGCTCCAGGTGATGGGTCCACGCTCCCGGTTTATAATGGGCTCAAGGCACTGCAGCACCAGCAGTAGGGGCAGGTCCTGTCCACAGGCAGAGTGAGCCACCACAGGATGAAACAGAAGGAGAAAGGTCGATTTAAACTTGCCAGGGTACCTGCCAGCCATCGACAATCTTCTGGTTGAAGATGCCAAACTCATAGCGGATGCCGTAACCGTAGGCTGCCAGCCCCAGCGTGGCCATGGAGTCCAGGAAGCAAGCTGCAAAGAGCACAGCGTGGTCACAGGGGCTGGAAGGCACCTCTGGGGATCATCTACTCCAACCCCTGTGATGGTTCAGGAGCTCCCCACCCCACAGACACAGTGAATTCAGGCAGGCTGGACTCAGCCGGCTGGCAGTCAAGGACTGGAGCTTTATAGTCACAGCTCAGCACAAGGTACAAGCAGATACTGACAACAGATCACAAATATTTACAGCTATAGACAGTAAAAAGGTAATACAGAAACACTCCACCAGCTACTTTGCAGTTCTTGCTTTCAAAGCAAAGCCTTCTGGCCCCAAGGCTGGGGCGGCTCTGCTAAGGAACAGCTCCAGCACTCCCTCCACGCTGGGGAGTTCTCACCTCCAGCAGCCCCACAGGACAGGCAGACAAAAATAGCAGCCAACAGTCTGCCTAAGTGAGAGCTGCTTGGGTGCCTCCAAGAGGTGAGAGATTCCACAGGGAGGTGAGGAGAAATGCTGCACACAGCCTCTTCCAGCCACAGCCACGCCTGCTGTGCTGTGGACTACACTACTACATCTCCTGGATGCTCTCAGCAAGGAGGAGGCTTGTTTTCAGGCAGCCAGGAGCAGGCAGGAGGGCACAATGCTGCTGAAGGGCTGGGGAGCAGATGTGAGCTGAGGTCTGCAAGCTGTCCCACTACAGTGCCAGCTGTGCCAGCCTCAGTCCCTGTGCACCCTGCCCACACTACCTGCCAGGCGGCCCAGGCCTCCGTTGCCCAGCCCAGCATCTTCTTCGATTTCTTCCAGCTCCTCCAAGTCCAAGCCCAGCTGTTGGGGAAAGCAGAACATGTCACCACTCCAAGGCCATGCCCTGGGGCTGCTCCCTGAGGAGAGCAAATAGAGAAGGTAGAACAAGCCACACCACAGGAAATTAAACCCACAGGCTCTGGTCCCTGGGCAGCCCAATTAATTGGGAAACTCTTTAGCCTACCAGCAAACATCACTTGCCCATGAACATGGTTTCCTTAGAGACCTCCTCTCCTGGCAGCCTCTCACAGCAAAAGGTCCCTCCACTGGAGCTGGGATGGCAAATGGTCAAGTGGGTGCACAAGAGAGCACTGAGGCCTGCCAGGGTACATGTGCTGCCCTTCTACTCACCCCCAGCTGGTCCTTAAGGAGAGCCATAGCTCTCCTGCCAGCCTGCCACCAGCTGCCTAGCCAGAGCCCATGCTGGATGTGGTTAGCTCCTCTGCTGCTCCTCTCAGGCCATTTGTTCTCTGTCTCTGTCTCCTTCTCTGGACTCCACAGTCTGGGCAGCCTGTGCCAGGGCTGCTCTCCAGCATTCACCTCCCAGCCTGTACTGCTGCAGTTTATTATCCCTCCCCAGGTGCAGGACTCTGTTGCTTTCTGGATACTACTCTGGACTTTCCCAGGCACTAGAGGAAAACAGTGGTTTAAGTAAACCATACTCCAGCTCTTCAGGAACCTCAAGGCTCTGCCGTGGTCTTCTGCAAGGGACGAAAACCAGCACCAGGCAGCCAAGCCCCACTTGGTTTAGTCAAAACACCACATCCTTAAGGGGAAGCCCTGAGGAACAAGAATTCTCAGCCTTCTGTGTGGGAAAGGTCTGGGCAGTTCCTCGGGGGTACCCTCCTCAAGGCTTCACCTGGTAAATGGCTTCATCACAGGCGTTCTGCAGGCCCAGGTTCACCATGGTGTTCTGCAGCGTGCGGCCCATGTAGAACTCCAGGGACAGGTAGTAGATGCGCTGGGGAGGCAAAGCAAGAGGCTTACACAGAGCAAAGCACTTCACTTCTGAAAGCACTGTGAATGAACAGCACAGGACCACAGGATGCCAGGGACTGGAAGGGACCCAAAGAGCTCATCCAATTCAACCCCCCTGCCACAGCAGGACCAGACAATCCAGCTCAGGGCACACTGCAACACATCCAGACAGGCCTGCAAAGGCTCCAGACAAGGAGGCTCCACAACCTCTCTGGGCAGCCTGTGCCACTGCTCTGGGACCCACACAGGCAAGAAGTTTGCTCTTGTGCTGAGCTGCAACCTCCTGTGCTGCAGCTTCCTTGGTCTATCCCAGGGAGCAGTGAGCAGAGCCTGTCCCCCCGCTCCTTACCCGCAGCCCTCAGAGAGTTACAAACATTGATTCAGTCCCCTCTGAGACTTCTCCTCTCCAGACTAAGCAGCCCCAGGTCCCTCAGCCTCTCCTCCCCAGGCAGTGCTGCAGTCCCCTCAGCATCCTCACAGCCCTCCCCTGGACCCTCTCCAGCAGCTCCCTGTTCCTCTGAAACTGGGGAGCCCAAAACTGAAGGCAGTGCTCAAGACGAGGTCTCAGCAGGGCAGAGCAGAGGCGGAGGAGACCCAGAGCTGCCCTTGGTGCCTGCCCCCAGGCACCCCAGCTTGTTTGTCAGAAGGCAGTGAGGCAGGACACCAGCCAAGCCTCCGCCGTGCACCTCCCTGCCAACAGCCTTCTATAGCAAAATCTCACTGCCTCTCAAGAGCTTCCCTAATTAACTTAGGGCAAGAATTATCAGGGGTGCTGGAGGGTGTATTTATACCCAGCCACGCTCAGCTGAGGTGATGCTTACAGCTGCTGTAAAAAGCTTCCCCACGCCGAGCCGAGGCTGAGCTGGAGCCTGCCGAACGCCAGCGTGAACCCCCCTGCCCCACGCACGCTGCCTGGGCTTGGGGCCAGCTCCCTTCCTTTCCAGCAGCTTTTCAGTGATCTGTGCTTAAGGAGAAAAAAAGCTGCTCTGGCTGTCCCCAGGCTGAGCTTCACACACACATTTCCACCCTGCTCAACAAACGAAGTGTCCCACGGGCAGCAGGGTTCCTGGCAGAGCCGTGCGGGACAGGCAGCTCCACACAGACCTTCCAAGTCTGAGAAGGAGCTGAGCCTGCCTGGTGAATGCTAACCAAAGCCTGCTTGCAGCAGGAGAAGCAGCCTGGGCAAACTTCTGCCTGCTCTCAGCTTTGGTGCTCTGCATGTTTTTATAAACAAGCAGCAGTCTTCAAGGCAGCAGCAGCCTAGCTTGAAATCAGGCTTCCCCCTGCAATCCCTTTCCTTCCTAGCTGGGATCTAGCAGGGCTGCTCACTCTGCCACTCCTGCTAGGAGAAGATGGACCACAAAGATGGGCAGAGGGCTGCAGCACCTCCCCTCTGAGGACAGGCTGTGGCAACTGGAGCTGTTTGGCCTGGAGAAAGCTCCAGGGAGAACTCGGAGCAGCCTTCCCTAAAGAAAGCTGGGGAGGGACTGCAGAGAAGGGCAGACGAGGGGGGATGGCTCTCAGTTGGAAGAGAGGAGATTTAGACTGGAGATGAGGAAGAAGTTATTCCCAGTGAGGGTGCTGAGACACTGGCACAGGATGCCCAGGGAAGTTCTGGAGTTGTGGATGTCCCCTCCCTGGAGGTGTCCAAGGCCAGGCTGGACAAGGCCTTGACCAACTTGGGCTAGTGGAAAGTGTCCTTGTCCATGGCAGGGGCATTGCAACTAGGTGGTCTTCAAGGTCCCTTTCAAGCCAACCCAGCCTACATTTTGAGTCTGAAAGGCTCCATCTGCTCCTTGGGGCTCATCAGAAGGACTGAAAACATCATCCAGCTGCATAAATACTCTGCTCCTTTCAGTCATCTGCAGGGATGTGTCTCTAGTGGAAATCTAAACATGGGGGACAGTAAGCAAAGCCAGTTCTGGCTCTTCTTAGCCTCTCCAGGGCCTGTCCCATCCCTCATTAGCACAGCAGCACAGATCAGAGCACACCTGTGTGAGAAAGGAGAAGAGAGGAGCTCTGCACACCAGCGTGAAGACCGAGTGCATGTGCAGCCATGCTGGAGTGAAAGTGCAGCTTGTTTCTTCTGTCAGGCCAATATTCACAAGCCTGAAAAAAGAGCTGACTGGAGGAGGCAGCTGCCTGCATGCCAAGAAGCTCTGTGCCTTTTCCAGTACACACCTGCCCTCTGGGGCTCTCCAGTTAAGTGCTGCAATGGGTTTTAAATTAAAAGGATTAAGGCTGAGTAATGTCCTGCAGTCCCCAACACCTCCAGCATCACAGTCATGACTTGACAGCTGGGGAGGAGAGGAGAGAGCAGGCTGAATGCCCCAGGAACCACCACCAGCTCAGGCTTCAGTGACCTGGGAGAGCTTGCCTGGTTTGCATGAGGCAAGAAACTCCTGGCCAAAGCCAGTCTGGCTGCAGGCACTGTAGGAGCAAAGGCAGGACATGGCTATACTGACGTGGGTTGAGATGCACAGGCTATGATGCCCACGGGGGACACTGCCACAGTGGTGTAAGTGTAGGGTATGGCCATAAATGAGTGCAGAGGAGCTGGCAGCATCGAGGCCCAGGTGAGGACATACTCACAGGGGGATCACAGTGATCACAGCTGCAACAAGGCACACGGAGTCACAGTCATGGGGATGCCTGAGGAAGGATACAGCTGCAACAAGGCAGGGCTGCAAAGAAGCTTTGTGGGGACAGCCACGACAAACTGCACAGGACAGAGCTGTGGGGACACAGACTCAGCAGCACGGCTGGGACAAGGGATGGTGCATGAGGACAGGGATGGCATCACACGGGCGCAGGGAGGTGCACGCAAGGGACATGGCCACGGCGATGCCCACGGGGACAGAAGGCATACAGCTGTGACAACGCCTGCACACAAGTCACAGCCAGATGCAGGAGGTACACGGCCACGGCCGTGGTGATGCCTATGGGGACACAGCCCAAAGTGAATTAGGTGCACGAGTGACACGGCCACGGCTGTAGCCATGCCCACGCAGACACAGCCGAGGGAAGAAGACGCCCGAGGCACATGGCCACGGCTGGAGGGACGCCCAAAGGGACAGGGGCCACGGGGAGGAAGGTGCAGAAGCGACAGGCCCAGGGCTGCAGCGATGGCCGAGGGGCGAGGCGCAGTGGAAAGCCAAGCCCGGGGGGATGCCGTGTCGGGAGGGCAGGGAAGCAGCGGCAGGAGCAGGAGGAAGGCGCAGCCAAGCGCGGCCGGCCAGGGGCTCACCTTGGGGTCCCGCTCGTAGTAGTGCTGCTGGGTGCGGATCCAGCGGCCCACCAGGTGGTCGCGCACAGTGTGGGCCAGCGCGAAGTAGTAGTCGCGGGGGGTGGCGACGTTGCGGTCCTTGACCAGGGTGAAGTGGAGGTGGCGGTTGAAGCTCTTGCGCACCTCGGCCACGTCCCCCAGCCCCGCGATGCCCCGCACGNCGCCCGCGACGAGGCGGAGCCCCCGCGCAGCCTGCGCCCGGCCCGGCCCCCGCAGGGGAGGGTGCGTGGGGACAGCGCTGGCGCCGCCGGGCAGCGGCCAGGCACAGCTGGCACCGGAGGGCTGCGGAGGCCACGGGTGGAAACGGCTTGAGGGGAAAAGGCTGGCACGGGGGCGCTCGGAGGGTGGGGGGGGACAGGGGCGTGAGGGATGGAAAGGGCTTCAGGAGACAAGGGAAGGAATGAGGAACAGAGCTGGTGCGTATGGGGGCTGAGATGGCATGCAGGGGGACAGGGAGGTGGGTGGGGTCCCAGCCCTGGAGATATTCAAGGTGAGGCTCGACAGGGCTCTGGTTGAGGATGCCCCTGATAACTACAGAGGGGTTTGGACTAGATGACCTTTGGAGGTCCCTTCCAACCCAGACCACTCTCGTGATTCTGGGGCAGGGATAGATGCCGGGGGCTGTGATGATGTGAGGGGATGGAAATGGCTTGAGCACACTCATTTCTCAACCCACCTGCCTTGCAGGCTCCAGTGCCAAAAGCCACACCCCCATCACCACACTTTCCTTTTAAATTGGGGTTTTATTGTCAGTACAGTAGGGTTCAAGTGGACCCTGTACAGTCAGCTGCAGAACCAGCAGCCAAGCAGCCACCATACAACATCTCACTACCCCGTGGGAGGGACAAGGCTGTGGCCACGAGTGGAGGCACTGCTGTCTCTTGAGGACGGACACTCTTGCACCCCAAAAGACCACTGGGGTCATACAGACACAATGGCAGTTCCACAGTAAGATTACAAAAAGAGTGCAGTGTGCCCTCTCCAGCTCCTGTCACCTCCAAGATCACTCTGGGCTTGCCTAGAGGATGCTCTTGTGGAGTGGTGCATTGCAGCTACCCTGCCACAGCTCAGTGCAACCACAATACATTCATTTATCAAGTGAGATGCATCTTCAGGAAGCAGCACCCAAAACACCACAGAAATGCTTTTAGCCCAGGCCCTGCAGTAACCTTGCCAAGGCACAAATGTCTGTGAGGTCCAAGAAGCCATGCTCAGGCCTCATTTTTGTAGCTGCATCTTCGTCAATTTTGCCCTGACCAACTCCAGAACTGTCCAATCCATCATTAGCCTTGTAACCAATTCCCAGGCCTTGCTCATCTAGATCCAGCAAATGTCTTCCACCATCTACCTCCTAACAACAGCCAGGGAACCAACAGCAATCTGTAGACTCTAACCCTACAGGGTATATAGACTTGGATTTATTCCTCAAGTCCACGTTCAATCTCTAGAGTGCTCTTGAGCTTTCCCAGCTCAGCAAGTGGAAAGCAGAGCTGAGACTTCCATTTCAAAGCCACTGCTGGAGTAAGGGCATTGTTTTTGTGCACAGACACGTTAAGTTCACCTTCAAACACGGAAGTAGTAAAAGAAAAAATCACTGAAAACTGCTGACAAACAGGAAAAACCACCCTGAAATCAGGATGGTAGAGAGTTCCTTCTGGAGTGATCATTTCCTACAGCCACTTCAGCACAGTACAAGCAGACAGCACAGGCACATTCCAAAGGAGGAGTGTTTTTCTCATAGAGATCACAGATGGCCTGCAGAGTCCTGGTTTCCCTTCGACAGTGATCAAAGTTTAACATCAAGCTGACTGCAGACACTGTCGAATCAAGGCTCAGTCTTTAGACAGTGAACTCTGCACTGCTAATAAAAGCTAATGATGGGAGGGGTCTTGGCAGGGGCGGGAAGGACAGGGGCCTACTTCATGATGAACTCCCAAAGCATTCTGGAAGCCAGAACCCAGGCCCTTCAACAGATTCTCCTGTGTCGAGCTTTCAAAAACTGAGATTCCCCCAAAAGTAACCTCCAAGGAGCTTTAGTACCTATTGAGTGAGTCGATGTAATGGAAAGTGGCTCCCAAGGCCCAGCTTGTTTCAACGTTGTCAATCTTCCGGGCAAGCTGGAACAAAATAAAGATAAGCAAAGAAAAAAAAAACGTTCATAGAATGGTTTAGGTTGGAAGGGACCTCAAAGCTCAGCCAGTTCCAATTCCCCTGTGCCATAGGCAGGGGCACAGTTCTTTGGGAAGAGAACAGGCAGAGATGTGGTGCCAAGGGACGCAGTATGGCAGCGGAGTTAGAGAACGGTTGGACTCTGGGATCTTAAAGGTCTTTTCCAACCAAACTGACTCCATGAATGCAGTGCTGAAGGCTTTCACAGCTGTTATCAGCACCCTGGGGACACTGTCCCTCCACCCCCAGTGACACAGCATGTGCTGCAGCAAGAAGGCAAATCAAGAGCTGAGCTACCAGCACGACAGCTACTGCCCTTGGTGCCTTCCTGCCAACTCTCCTCAGCAACCCACTTTGTGCCTCACCTTAAAGACTTGGCTCTTGGGGAAGCCCAGTTCTTGCAGGAGGAAGGTGATGTATGTGAGGTCCATGCAGAGAAAAGGGCTGCTTCCAGGGCTGATTTCCATCGTCTTGCATACTAAAGAGAAAGAAAGCAGTGTCTGAATGCACACTGTGGGGCTCGGGGCTGGCATCAGCCCAGCTCTGGGAAAAAACTCAAATGAATTCACCAAACACCTCTTGGCAGTTGAGTTGCAGAGTGATGAAACAATGAGGCTGAAAGGACATGTACATGTTAGGAGAAGGACAAAAGCTTTGGCACATGGGAAGAGAGACCAAGGCCTTCTGTCTCTCCCCTAAAGACAGCTGAGCTTTCTTGCATCTCTCCAGGAAAGGATGAAAAGGGTGTCCCAACTTTTCTTCTACTGACTTCAAACTTTAGGAAAAAAAAAAAATCTGAACAGCCTTAGTTGTGTTGTGATTCTCCAGCCTAAGCACTCAATAGATGCTGTTGNGCCTAAGCACTCAATAGATGGTGTTAAAACCCAAGGGGGGAAAAAAAAAAAAAAAAAAAAAGAGACAAAAGAAAAGACAAACCCAAAAGAAACTACACTTCCTTTCTCAGGATTACACAAAGTTCAGGAATCTGAACTGCAACAACTGTTGGGTCAGTCCTAAAATTAATTTAAAAAAACAAAACAAAACAAAAAAACCCCCAGATGTAAACAGATTGTGCAGGGAATTCTCTCTGCAGCTTGTGAAGCAGGAAGCTTTGAACTTGTTTTCCTTCTTTTCCAATTAGCAAATCAAGCATATGAAGAAATCTTGAGCCAAAAAGTAAAAAATGACCTGAGATTAGGGCAGGTGATGCTCACAGCATAAGCCCCACATCTATTTTTTTGGAGGTTCTGTTTCAGGACAGCTGTTAACTGGCAAGTTCCTTAGTCATTCTTGTGAGAGTTTTGAAATGTAACTATTCTAAGATGTGGTTTAGCTGAGCTGCAAACCCAAGAATTAATACCAAAAAAATCATAGAGTGATTTGCGTTGGAATGGATCTCCAAAAGTCATCCAGCCCAAGTCCCTCTGCACTCAGCAGAGACATTCTCAACTAGATAAGGTTGCCCAGAGCCTTGTCAAGCCTCACCTTGAATCAGGGATGGGGACTCAACCACCTCCCTGGGCAACCTGTTCCAGTGTTCCTCTACTCTCATGGTAAAGAGCTTGTTCCTAACTTCCAGCCTAAATTTGCTTTTCTCTAGTTTGAAGCCTTTTCCTCTCATCCTGTCTCTGCAGGCCTTTTTTAATAAAATAGTTGAGATTTGTCAGAAATAAGCAGAAAATCTGGTGAGATGCTATGGAGAGGAAAAAAAACCCCAAAACCCAATCAGGTTTCTTGGCATGTCACACATTTGCCACTTGGGTAGGAACTTACACACAACTATCAGTGTGTGCTTGTGTTTTACTCACCGTATTTAGCTGCGATTTCAAAGTCGCCAACTGTTAAGCTTCCTCCTTTTTCTTTATCTAAAAGAAAAAGCAAAACAACACAACAACAGAACCAATGTGGTCGTTGTATAAAGGCAACTGCAGATCCAAGTCATGAGAGCTGCCTGGCAATCAAACCTTGAGCCACTGAAATCAATGACAGAACTCACTCTTGCTATAAAGGAAAGAGAACTACAAAAAAACCCTTCCCATACAGCTTGAAAAGTCTTGCTTTATATGTTTATGTATTGTTTCATGAAGTAGCTTCATTCCAATTCCCTGAAGAAAAGGGTTTAGAGACTCTCACCTTACCCCATGTCTCTGCTGCCCTGCCCCTGTGATGCAGGAGCAGAGTTAACACCTTTGACCAGATCTGACAGGTCAGTGGTGCTCTGCCAACGTTATTCCAGCTGAAATTGTTTGCAAAACAGTTTGCCTACCAAACGCTCCACAAGATGCAAGCATCAGGATTTGTGCATTATCATTTCTTCCACATTTGCCATTTAAAATGCAAAACAAACAGGAGCAAACATACCTATGAGGCCAACCTCTGCTGCACGGTCATAGTAGTAGGAGAAAGTGTAGAAATCCAAGTCCTTCACTTCCTCAGCTTTATGCACCTTTTTATAGAGCATCTTTGCCACTTTGTTAGAACAAGACTCATAGAGAGGCTCACCTGAAAGAACAAAGAAACCCAGCATGTTACAGGCAAATTACACAGAGTCAAAGAATGGTTTGAGGTGGAAGAGACCTTAAAGATCATCTAATTCCAACCCCCCTGCCGTGGCTAGGGACACCTTCCTCTAGACCAGGTTGCTCAAGGCCCTATCCAACCTGTGAGTTACAGGTTGTGAGTTCCATAGACACCAAATTCATCTGGGATGTGCCGGGAAAGAGGCTTCCTTATGCACAACAGCTGCTCTTAAGCTCTTCTCAGGCAACTGCAATCTGCATCATTTTCCAGTGGCAACACTTAACCATCCTCAGCATGACACCAAGTATGTGATTGATAGATCAGAGATGGACAACATCACTTGAAGCAGGAGGATTCTGAAAGACCTGTGCTCAGGGACTGCTCGACTCCACCTGCATTGCTACTAGCAGCTTCACTGAGTGGAGAGACACACCACAGCACAAGGGGAGGAGAGCTGCAGAATCTCTTTGGCAGAAGCACATCAAGAGGAGCCAGGCAGAACAGTAAACAGAGGACCTAGTGCCTCTGCAAGAGGCTGAGTATATCATTTACTCTGCTAATAGCACACTGGCCTAGATAGGAAGAGTGATAAATCACTATACCTGCCTTCTGTCCTTTAATTTTGTACACTATCTCAGCATGCTGCCACTCAGATTTGAAGCCAGGTGGTAAACAAGGGCTGACCAACTCCTCCCCTTCTCCTACTGCAGAAGTAAAACAAAGCCACATCAAGCAAAGACATGGAGTTAATGTCAGACCACTCATCCCCACCACTCCTCCATAACGTCCCACAGCCTGAGTGAGGCACTTTTAAGCCCCAGCCACAGCTTAGCTGTCCCATGCCCTCCCCCAAGGCTGACAAGAATCCAGGTCTTCTGGGATCTAGCAGTGTCACCTCCTGCATTCATCTCAAATGCACCCAGTGACGGTGACAGGCGTCCACATGCCACTCAGGAACCTTGAGTCCAGTGCAAAGAGGACAGACAACTCCTCCCCCCACAGCAGGGCTACATACCCTATGCTTGGAGCCAAGACTTGAGCAGTGTCCATAACTTACAGGGTTTGCCCTCAACTCCTCCTAAAATGGCAAGCCTTGCTGACATCAGCCCGAGTCCCAAGTAACTGCAAAGAGATAAAAGCCTCTCAATAACATTTTGCCTCTGATAGGCCACTGACAGCCTGGCAGCAGGGCCCCAGTCAGCAGGGCAACCTAAGAGGAACAGTGTGACATCCCACTCCTGCATTGCTCTCACCCAGAAGGCTGCTCCCTCTTTGAAAAGGCACAGGCAATAGCTGCCAGCAGGAATCTGGCTCTTGAAGAGAGCTGAAGGCATTCCTCTAACACTTCTCCTACCCTCCTCAATTGTAGCACAGCCTTTAGCATACAGCACTGACTCCTACTGAGCCCAAACACACCTCAGAGTGAAGAAAGGTGAACAGAATCTGCTTCCCTCTGCTCAAAACACTTGGAGAAGGGAAGAGAAGTGAGGAGGAAGGATTGACAAAGAACTGACTACAGTCCCCATTCTCCATCCTCCTGTGCTGCCTGGTGCAGAGGAGGCAGAAGAGTTGGGAATGAAGCCGAGCCTGAGAAGGAGCAGTAGGGGGGAAGGTGGTTCTTATGTTGCTCTTATTTGACATTATCCTAACGCTTAACTGCCAACAAATTAACTTCTAAGCTGAGTCTGTGACCTCCCTGTCCTATCTTGACAAGCTTTTTCTTCCCTCTGTCCTGTGGAAGGGGAGCAACAGAGCAGCTAAGTGGGCAGCTGGTGGGCAGCCAAGGGTACTCCACCACAACAAAAGTGATTGGAGCTTCTCTGCTTCTTCCCAGCACTCACTTGAAAGCACCCAGCTTTAGCAAAACACCAAGATCTCACTAGCTTCATAGAAAGCTTCTGCCTGTTGGTCTGCTCTCTTTCCCACAACCAACCTGTAGGAATACAGCTTGTAGGTGTGGTTAAACATCTGAAACGAGGTCGTGTGGCCAGCTGGTGATGTCTGCAGAGTTGCCTGGAGGGAGAAAACAGTGTCACTGCAAGGTGTCTGCCAGCAGCAGCAAACATCAACCACACAGCAGAAAGACAGGATCATCAGGGTTGGAGAAGACCTCCAAGATCAGGTCAAACCATCAATCTTAGGAAAGACATTAAACAACCCTAACATGGTTCACAGAGACATTGTGAATTTACAAGCATTTCATTTTGACCACTGATTCACAGAATGGGTTGGGATGGAAGGGACCTTCGAGGTCATCTGGTTCCAACCTCCCTGTCATGGGCAGGGACACCCTCCACTAGAGCAGATTGCTCAAGGCCTCCCCCAGCCTGGCCTTAACCATCTCCAGAACAGCAAAACCTGGAGCTCAGGTAGTGTCTTCACATGAAGCTGGTTACATTTCTATTTTAATCCACACCAAGTTGAGGTATAAAATAATTAATCTAATTAAACCAGAAATCTTGTTCCAGCTCTTAACTGCTTTTGTCAAGAGGCTGCACAGCAACTGCATCTTCATATGATCCCTAGTAAGGAAAACTGAGTGCAAGAGGATCTGAAAGCCAGGTACAAGTTAACTTCCTACTCAAGTGAATTCAGCTGTGAACTTGCACAAGACAAAGTTACTGATTTCTACCCCAGCACTTCCCAGCAGCATCCAGGTTCACATTACCTCCGTGCGTGGAAGGAAGGTGATCTGTGTTGATCCACCACCCAGGTCCAGCATCCCTACACTTCTCTTCTGTGGATCTTCCAGGCTGCCTGAAAGGTGTGACAGAGCAGAGAAAGCCTTGGTGGGATGCTAGGAGAAACTGGCTAGGCACAAAGCCAGCTGGACAGTGGTAAAGGCTTAACCCCTCCTGGGGGCAAGGCTGAACATGACCTCAGGTGGTCCTGACTACTCCCTGCTCCCCAGGTGGGGTGTTTAGCCCCTCCCACCTCCTGCCTGGACCCTCTAAAAAGGGCAGAGGAACTTTCTGTTCCATGTCTCTTGCTCCTGCTCCCTTCACTAGCCAGCCGCATCCTGCTTTCCTGCTGCTCCTGCTTTTACCACATGCTCTGCAGCAAACACCTGGTGGGATCCATCTGCATCCACCATCAAAACAACCTCACCATCTGCATCCAACTCCATCCATTTTCACCCACTGGCTGTATACCTACACTTTGTATTTTGTTTCCCTTCCCCATCTCTTCTGTAATTCCCCTTATCCAAAACACCTCTTGTTTATTGTTAAAGTTTTATTTTTCACTTTCAAATCAAATTAAGTCTATTTATTGAGCTTTTGGGCACAGGAGAATTAGCTAAACTAATACAATAGTGGTAAAGAGAGAGGACAACCTAACTCCACCTGACACTTTGCAGGCAGCACTAAGTTGTACCATCATCTACCAGGCATTTATTTGGCTTTATTGGGGTGACCTGAAAATCTTTAAGTGGCAAAGTTTCTCTCCTTTCTCCGGTGGTTGTTCATGCCCTAATTACAGCAGCTTTGGTTATTGGATTCCTAAACACTTCTCCAGATCCTTTTACGAGCTCTGCTCTGGTAACCACTTTGCAGCAGAGAGGAATGTGGCTTTCTTGGCCACCTCTCCCTGATCCCTTAGAGATATTTCACAGATTCCTATGGCCAAGGGGATGACAGGCTGAAAAGAGCTGGTCTGAGACACTCAGCTCCCTTGGCACTCCTCCTGCTGCCAAGCCAGACCTTTCTTCTCATTTAAACCTAGTTAGATCTTTCCAGCACCCCTTCCTGACAAGACTTCTTTGGGCCAAATACTTCTTGGTAGCTTATGTTTGGAGATCTCTGACCTTTCCTGTGAGCATAAAAAGCTTCAGAGCACTTGCACTGCTCCACACAGTGTGAGTGCTGACCAGAAGGCAGACTGCCTTACTCATGGCCAGAGAGGCCTTAGTTTCTCCTTTACCCTTTTCTTTACTCTCCAGCTACCCTCTTCTTAGTCAGCAGTCTACACAGGTGTGGGGGTTTCTGTGCCATAAATCCATAAGGAAGCAGCACAGCACTTTGTTTCACCCTGCCAAGCAGATCCAGAATACCCATGTTAAAACACGTAGCCAGAGCTAGTAGCAGACTCTAAAAAGGACTACAATCCCCTGTAATCTAATAAAATGGACACTACAGGGAGTTAAAAGAAAGGCTGCAATTAAACATCTAGGAAAAGGGATTAAATCCCTCACTCTGTTAAGTAAGTGGCCAAAATCCCTGTGATTTATATAGGCCAGGCTAAAAACAACTGCTGACTTATTCCCAGGATCCTTCCTTCCTTACACTCCACCCCAACAGAAGAGAAAATCCCATGCAGGGGGCAGAAAAGAGCATTAATGTCACAGCATTGCTCACATCTTCATATGCATGTTCCTGTGCACATACCTGTTAAAAAATTGATTGTGATCCAGGCTGAAATACCTAGGAAGAAGATTCAGAAGATGCAGAGTTAGATCACAGTGTTTGATTTGAGCTAACAACAGTAACAAAGAAGATGAGCAGCATTACAAAGCCTTTCTCCTTTAGGATCTCTTTAGCTGGAGGCATCTTGAAGTGTAAGTGCACCATCTAAACTCTGCTCTCCTCACACTCCACCTGCAGCACTGTGTGCAGTTCTGGAGCCCTCAACACAAGCAGGACATGGAAGTGTTGGAGCCAGTCCAGAGGAGGCCACTAAGATGCTGAGAAGGCTGCAGCAGCTCTGCTCTGAGGACAGGCTGAGAGAGTCAGGGCACTCCAGTGCCTCCATGTCCTTCCTGTACTGTGGTGCCCAAAACTGAGCACAGCACTCAAGGTGTGGCCTCACCAGAGGGACAATCATCTCCCTGCTCCTGCTGGCCACACTATTTCTAACACAGGCCAACCTGGGCACACTACTGACTCATTCATCCTCCTGTCAGTCAGTACCCCCAGGTCCTTTCCTGCCACACAGCTCTCCAGCTATTTTCTTCTAACATTTTTAGGACTGACATCACAATCATCCTCAATAGAATCACAGAACCATTAAGGCTGGAAAGGACCTCTAAGATCATTAAGTCCACCCAACAGCTCCATGACCACTAGACCATGTCCCAGAGGGTCACATCTACTCACTTTCTGAACACCTGCAGGGATGGTGACTCCACAACCTCCCTGGGCAACCCATTCCAGGCTCTCATCACTCTCATGGTGAGAGGAACTGCTCAGCATGCAGAGCTTGGAATATTAGGATATGGTTCATGGCTTCAAATTGGAAAACAGAAGTTCTCTTAGCCTGCCATTGCCTGAGGCAGCACAGAAGCTGTGTCAGAGCTGCTGACTGTGGGTTCCTGCCGCAGCAAACTTGTCACAGTGCAGCAGGAGCCTGCAGGAGTGCAGCAAGGGTGTCCCCAAGCAGCCTACCTTCGTCTGTCCCGTTCATCACTGACACACAGTTGTCCCGCACGAAGAAGGGGGAGGCCTGAAAAATCTCCTTCACCTGGAGTTTAAACAAAAGCCACACTCAGAAATCTTTTTTTTTTTTTTTTAGCTGGAAAGAAGGGGTTTTGGGGTTTTTTTGAAATTCCAGTTTTACACAACTGGCTTCTCCTCTTGGGCCAGATCCTCACTGCTGCTCGTCACTGTCTGAAGTTCAAGAGCCCAAGAAGCATCATTGGGCACTCTGCTAGAGGAGGTTAGCAATTTACACACTGGCTCTGCAGTTTGGTGCAGATAGAAGGGTGTGTGTGGGGGAGGATTTTCCAGCAGGAAGACTGATCAGAAATGCCACTAACAAGGGGTGGACAAGGACAGAGAAGGGAACCAAGTTTACTTAACTGCAATTTCTGTGCAGTGTAGGCCTAGGAGAGGTGAGAGATGGACACTTTTGCTTTCAGCAATGTCCCAGGTAAGAGCATTTTTTGTTAAAGAAGCATTTTCAGATGTTAGAGGTGATTTACACTACAGCCTGCAAGAGGTTGCAAAGTCCCAGAGTCCTCTAAAGCAACAACAGTAGCAGTTCCAGATTGGACTCATTGTGGAAAAGAAGAGGCCAGCTCACAGGCAGCGGAGAATCACAGAGCTGCTTTGGTTGGAAGAGAGTATCTAAGATCAGAGAGTCCAAACATCAACCTAAGACCACCATGGCTATGCTCACACATTTCTTGACTGTCCCCATCCTTGGAGGTGTTGAAGCAAAGCCTGGATGGGGCACTTAGTGCCATTGGCTAGGGCTGGGTGCTAGGTTGGGCTGGATGAGCTTGGAGCTCTCTTCCAACCTGGCCTATTCTATTCTACTCTATCTAAAGACCATGTATGGAGAGAGTATGGGCAGGTAAAGTACCAGGAGCTAAGACTAAAACAGGGATCAAGCCAAACTGATGGTATATATGCACCCTCTGATGGGTGTTTCAATGACCCTTCTAATTACTTATTTTTTAGACAGTAAAGAGAGCTATAGCAGTGACTATTTACTCTCATTTTATTGTATTTTTGAAATTTCAACAAATATAGTTTGACTCAGTGATGTCAGAGCTCTTTTCCAACCAAAACCATTCTATGCTCTAAGATTTCTGGAAAGCAACCCAAGAGACAAGAAGCTGTACCTTATCCAACAGCTTCTGAGCTTTCTCTCCTGGCAGCAACCGCAGGCCAGCTGTGGCCTTTAGGACCAGAGGAGTAAATTTCCACAGCTCTATAGGAACCTCCTTCTTTGCCACCTCCAGGAGGTCTTTTATCCCCTGGCCACACTGTGAGCAGAGAAAGAACAAAACGAAAAATAAACCCAAATCTGAGAAAGTCATTAGATTTATCTTCCCTGGAAAGGAAAAAGGGTGATCAAAGCTATGATTGGCTGTGAACATGGAACAAGTGGGTATGAGAAGGGGTTAGAGGGTGGTGAGGCACTTGCTATCTCCTATCATTTGATAGCTGGTGGATATAATGGGGATCACCCACATCAAAAATCAACAAGAGGAGTCACCTTCTCAAACAGTGTCACAGGCCTCTCTGTAATTGAATGCTTTGGTTCCAAAAGATTCAAAGCAAATTCTTGGGGAAAAACAGACCTTTGGAACCATTAAAACACTGTGAGCTGGGTGTAAGTGTGGCTCAGGAAAGCCCTGAATCCCTGTAAGCCAGAAAGCAAAGAGACAGGAGAGAAGTCATCTATTATGTGGCCTGTTTATTAGACTGCTTTCCTGAGAATCCAATTCTGGTCAGTGTTGGAGATGGCTCTGCTTCAATTCAACACACATCTTTATCTTCTAGCACATCAAAATTCTTAAGGCAGAGGTAAGAAAAACATCCCCTGTGGCTAGTTAAAACAGCAACGAGTGGAATTGGAGGCATTCTGTGCCTTGCTCCTCTGCACATCGTCCAACTTTTACTGTGGGCTCCTATCACTTGGAGACACTTCCTAAAACTAAGGCAGCTTAGCAAGATGTGATTTGCAAGGCACTGGAAAATCAGTAGGTTTTGGGGCACAGAATTTTACAGTAATAGAAACAAAATTACCTTCTCAACATCATCAGCATAGGCAGACAGACCTGGCTTCAGTGCTTTGAAGGTCTCATGGGTTAATCTGGGAGTCTCTGTTCAAAAACAGGATCTCAAAATCAGTAACGCAACAGCAACCAAGAGCTCACATTTCAGCATGCTCTGCTCTGGCCAAACCTGACTCCATCAAAACTTCACCACCTTTGTTCAATGGCAGCCAAGGGAGCCAGACCCAAATACTCTGGAAACCTGCAGTATAGGCAGTTCTATGAACCTGCAGACATGCCACCGGGAGCTTCACATCACCTTCCCCTCCTGCACCCTTCTCTGGACCTGCTCCAACAACTCAGTGTCTTAATCTTCTCTTCCACCAAGCAGTGTAGTGATAAAACTGCTCCTCTTCAAGGCTCTGTTCTAAAAACATGGCTGCTATTTACTTCACATGCTGATATGACAACAATTTCTCCTTGTTGAATGTTTTCGCAACTTCATAACTTTCATAACTTCAACCAAACACAACTGAATTGTAATAAAAAGAGCTGAGGCATGCTTGTTCAAGCAATCCCCAGAAAACAATCACAGAATCAGGCAGGCTGGAAGAGAGCTCCAAGCTCATCCAGCCCAACCTAGCACCCAGCCCTAGCCAATCAACCAGACCATGGCACTCAGTGCCCATCCAGGCTCCGCTTCAACACCTCCAGGGATGGGGACTCCAGCACCTCTCCGGGCAGTCCATTCCAATGCCAATCACTCTCTCTGCCAACAACTTCCTTCTAACACCCAGCCTGAACCTGCCCTGGCACAGCTTGAGCCTCTGTCCCCTCCTTCTGTCCCTGGCTGCCTGGCAGCACAGCCCAACCCCAGCTGGCCACAACCTCCCTTCAGGGAGCTGCAGAGAGCAATGAGCTCTGCCCTGAGCCTCCTCTTCTGCAGGCTGCACACCCCCAGCTCCCTCAGCCTCTCCTCTTGGGGCTGTGCTCCAGGCCCCTCCCCACCCTTGCTGCCCTTCTCTGGGCACCTTCCAGCACCTCAACATCTCTCTGGAATTGAGGCAACCAGAACTGGACACAGCACTCAAGGTGTGTCCTGAGCAGTGCTGGGCACAGGGGCAGAAGAACCTCCCTGCTCCTGCTGCCCACACTGCTCCTGCTCCAGCCCAGGATGCCATTGGCTCTGCTGCCCACCTGGGCACACTGCTGGCTCCTGTTCAGCTCCTATCTCCCAGCACCCCCAGGTCCCTCTCTGCCTGACTGCTCTCAGCCACTCTGTCCTCAGCCTGTAGCACTGCCTGGGGTTGTTGTGGCCAAAGTACAGAACCCTGCACTTAGCCTTGTTCAACCTTATCCCACTGGCCTCTGCCCACCCATCCAGCCTGTGATGCTCATAAATAATCATAACTAATCTGCTGCATATCTGACCTGACTGCATGAGCAGGCCATACCTTTTGGCTGCTGGGTAAATTTAAAGATGTGGATGCGAGTTCCTGTGCTCCCTGCATCAAACATGATCCCGTAGAAGACAGCCAGACCTGCCGTCAGCGCTGGGGGGTTCAGTTTGTCCCCCCTCCTTTCAACAAATCCCTCTGTTGCTGCCACGACTGGTTTGGAATCCAAGTGCCATTTGATGTAGGCAACATAAACGGCCACGCAGGCCAAAATCCCAAAGGCAAAGAAACGCTTTGATATCTTCATGGCTTCCATCCAGCAGACGTTCAGTTTCCTCTTCCTCCAGCACACGTTCCCTCCTTCACGCACAACAGGTGGCTCTCACAGCACTCCTACACACCCAGCAGGAAAAGAAAAATGAGGCTTGGGTTTGTAAACCTGCTGAAAGGATGTGAGAGCATGATGGTTATTTGGTAAGGGCTTTAGAGGAGTAAACCTGACAGGATTTGTGCCTGCAGTAACACAGGATCAGATACTGACTTTAGTGCTGATCTAGCTCAGCTAACCCAGGGAGAGCTGCAGTTAAATCACAGTCAGAGAATTGTTTTGGTTGGAAAAGACCTCTAAGATCATCAAGCCCAACCATCAACCCAACACCACCACAGCTATTAATCCATGTCCCTAGGTGCCATGCTCACATTTTTGACTCCACCACCTCCCTGGGCAGCCTGTTCCGATGCCTGCCCACTCTTGCAGGAAAGAATTTTTTCCTCATCTCCAACCTAAACCTTTCCTGGCACAATTTCAGGCCATTTCCTCTTGTTCCATCACCTGATATTAGGGAGAAGAGACCAACCCCCACCTCACTAGAACCTCCTTTCAGAAAGTTACAGAGAGCAATAAGGTCTCCCTCCTCCAAACTAAACACCTGCAGCTCCCTCAGACACTCCTCATAAGGTCTGTTCTCTGGACCCTTCACCAGCTTCATTACCCTGCTTACTCCAGCAGGACAAGGTAGACTCCTGCATTCAAAATTCTGGGATTCACCTGCAAAGCACTTGCAAAGCTGGATCTATCAGCAAAATCCCACTCTCTCATGTTGCTTGTCCTAACCATCAATGCCTCCCTGCCTGCTGGAAGCCTACTAGACCACAAACTACCTTCCCTGAAGGAATACATCCATCCTCCTTCAGCATGTCTGTGTGTTCTACAACTACTCCTAAGACATGAAGCTGCAGAAATCTTCCTCCCCTATTACTACTGAGTCCTCTGAAGGAACAGACTAAGGAGAAACTAAATAGTCACTGAGGTGGGAAGGGAGCTGGAGAGGCCTCTCACCCAGCCCCCAGCTGTTCAAAGAGCAGGGAGCTCTGAGGGCACACCCTGCTGCTCATGGCTATATTCAGCTGCACCTGGGAAACCTCCACCTGTGGAGATCTCACAACCTCTGTGGGCAACCTCAACCACTCGCAGCTGTCTCTGTTAGCTCTTGGAGAGCGAAGAACAAGGACAGTTTGCAACCGGTGCTTAAAAGGCAGAAGAGAAGATGCAGGGAATTGGAGTGGCCCTTCTGCTCCTGGCTCCACAGTAAAGCACAATGCAAGAAATCTACAAGCACACAGCTGTCATCCTCCAGATGGTTCAAAAAACAGGCAGCAGCAATCCACGCGGAACAAAGAACATTTTACCTTCCTGCTGTCACTCAGCACCACACCTCCACAGCTCTGAAAACACCTCCAGATCCAAACAGCTCCCTGGCAGCCTGCTCTAGGCTCTGAAAACCCTTTCAGGCAAGAAGTTTCCTCTAATATCCAACCTGTACTGCCCCTGGTGCAACTTGAGGCCGTTTCTTCTTGTCCTGGCACTGGTTACCAGGGGGAAAAGACCAACACCCTCCTCCCTCCAACCTTTCAGGGGCACCAAGGTCTCTCAGCCCCCTCCAAACTAAGCAACCCCAGGTCCCCCTGCTGCTTCTCACAAGACCTCTAAACCCTTCACCAGCTCCCTTCGTTGTACTTCCCCAGACCTGCTCTGCCACCTCAATGTCCTTCTTTTAGTGAGGGCTTCAAAACTGAAGCCAGGACTCAAGATGTGTCCCGAGCAGTGCCGAGTACAGGTAGGCAATCACTGCCCGGGCTCCGCTGGCCACGCGTTCCTCTGATCCAGGAAAACAACAAACTACGCAAAACCAATCCAAAAACCCCAAAACAAACCACAACCCCAAAACCAAACCAAACAAAGCCGAGAACTTTCTGCCGCCTGTCAGCTGCCACGGAGCTGTAGGTGGCCCACACGGGAGGCAATTCCTGCAATCTGGCCGCTGCCAGAGGGGCCTCACCTGCGGCTACACCGCGGCTAAAAACACATCCCGGGAGGAGAGCAGCAGGAGCTGGGCAGCCCTGCGAGGAGACAGAAATCACCGCGGGGAAGAGGAGGCTGGAAGGACGAAGGGGAAGGCGGCGCAGCAGTCTGCCAGCTCACGGCCTCCGCCCCTATTTCCCCCTGAGGGACACAGGAGCAGCTCTCCCCCGACAGAGACGTCCTGCAAGGGCCAATCTCTGCGGCGGCCCGAGCGGGGCAGGTGCTGGGCGCGGCGCAGGCAGCCCAGGCCCGCACGGCCTGCGGGAGGGCGCCGACGGCCC
>VWZI01022535.1:305339-322169 GCA_013396835.1 Psilopogon haemacephalus | reverse complement strand
GGGAGGGTGGGGGAAGAAATGCTTTTAGAGTGATTTCTTTCCAATAAAAACATGATAGTCTTCCAGCTAACTGATAATCTTTGTGAGCCTGTTCCACGTGAAGCAGGGGAGAGGCCAGATCCCCAGCTGATCTAAGTCAACCTAGTCCCATTAGCTCACAAAGCTGGGTCAGTCCACAGCAGCTGAAGATCCTGCCCCATGACTTTGAAAGAATCATCATCTTTGCTGGCAAAACCAGGGAAAAGACTATAACAGGATTTAGTGAGGGCATAGAATATTAGACAGCAAATAAGATGGGCTGGAGACCAAACAGGACAGCTGCTGCATTGGTCACTTACTGAGCCTTTGGCTTTTCCATTGGAACGTGCACTGATGTGGGCAAATTGTCTGACAGAGCTGCTCAGAGCTGGTAACCTGGTTTAGGTGGGCAGAGGCCAATGGGATCAGACTGAACAGGGCTAAGTGCAGAGTTCTACACTTTGGGCCCCAGGCAGTGCTGCAGGCTGGGGACAGAGTGGCTGAGAGCAGTCAGGCAGAGAGGGACCTGGGGGTGCTGGGAGATAGGAGCTGAACAGGAGCCAGCAGTGTGCCCAGGTGGGCAGCAGAGCCAATGGCATCCTGGGCTGGAGCAGGAGCAGTGTGGCCAGCAGGAGCAGGGAGGTTCTTCTGCCCCTGTGCCCAGCACTGCTCAGGACACACCTTGAGTGCTGTGTCCAGTTCTGGTTGCCTCAATTCCAGAGAGATGTTGAGGTGCTGGAAGGTGCCCAGAGAAGGGCAGCAAGGGTGGGGAGGGGCCTGGAGCACAGCCCCAAGAGGAGAGGCTGAGGGAGCTGGGGGTGTGCAGCCTGCACAAGAGGAGCCTCAGGGCAGAGCTCATTGCTCTCTGAAGTTACCTGAAAAGAGGTTGTGGCCAGCTGGGGTTGGGCTGTGCTGCCAGGCAGCCAGGGACAGAAGGAGGGGACAGAGGCTCAAGCTGTGGCAGGGCAGGTTCAGGCTGGATGTTAGGAGGAAGTTGTTGGCAGAGAGAGTGATTGGCATTGGAATGGGCTGCCCAGGGAGGTGCTGGAGTCCCCATCCCTGGAGGTGTTGAAGCAAAGCCTGGATGGGGCACTGAGTGCCATGGTCTGGTTGATTGGCTAGGGCTGGGTGCTAGGTTGGGCTGGATGAGCTTGGAGCTCTCTTCCAGCCTGCCTGATTCCATGATTCTGTGACTCTATGACTGTGGATGTGGAGCTACACTCCTGAAGAGTTCACCTTTAATAAGAGAACTCCTGAGTTAATCTCCTTTAGAGGGCTGTGTGGCATTACTAGCTATGATCTAACCCTTCCAGTTCTAGTGTAGATGCACTCAGGGGCAGCAAACATTATTGGGTATTTTCTCATTATACACACTGAGAGCTTTCCCCTGAGTGTCACCAAATTTCCATGAAAATCTGATTGATTTTCACTGGCAACTTGCAGAGTTTACTCAGCTTATAAAAGAGGGTCTTAGGAATTGTCTCTAATGAGTCGTCTGGTGGCTGCCCAGCACAAGAAGAACATCAGAATGTTGGAGGAGGCCACGGGGATGCCTTGGAGGGCAGGCACTGACCGGTGCCAGCTACCTCGCGTTCGTCACAAGGCGGCTGGAGGAAATCAGGTCACGGCAGAGAGGTTGCAGCTTTGCCATCTGCAGAAGAGTTTGAGGAAGTCTGACGTGCCAGGTCAGTGGCAGGTGTCCAAGGCACTGGGAGTATTGGGGACTCTCTTCCCTCCCTGGTTGTGAAGGACAAAGAGGACTCTGCTGGCAGATGATGTTTGCCTGCCCCCAGCTAAGGCTGCACACCAGCGTTGGCCTTGGTGCTGCTCAGGTACCATATTGCTGGGATATTTGTATTTATGGAGAGCTTTGTGGAGACCACAGCTGAGGTGTGCTTGTGTGGCAAACTCTCCAAGACAGCAAATGGAACAGGCTGCTGCATCCCCATTTGCTGCCATGGCTTGGGCATGGCCATGAAGGGGAGGCAATGTGGGTTAGTACTGTAAGCTCTTTGATGGTTTCTGCTCTGAGGTGCAGTTACATAGGACATGCCCGACAGGGATATTTTCTCCACTTCCTAGAGAGGGACAGGGATCTGCTGGAGAGTCCAATGGATGTCTACAGAGGTGTTGAAGGGGCTGGAGCACTGCCCTGTGAGGAGAGGCTGAGGGAGCTGGGGCTTTTTGGTCTGGCGAGGAGAAGACTTAGAGGGCATCTAATGTCTATAAGTATGTGAGGGCTGGGAGTCAAGAGGGAGGGGACAGGCTCTGCTCAGTTGTGCCCTGTGGTAGGAGAAGGGACAATGGATATAAACTACAGCACAGCACCTCAACATGAGGAAGAACTTCTTTACTGTAAGGGTCGTGGAGCACTGGGGCAGGCTCCTCCACAACAGAGAGGTTGTGGAGTCTCCCTCTGTGGAGACTTTCAAGGCCTGTCTGGATGTGTTCCTGTGTGACTTGCACTAGATTTCAGTCCTGCTTTGGCAGGAGGGTTGGATTCAATGATCTGTGGAGGTCCCTTCCAACCCCTAACATGCAGTGATGCTGCTGTGAGTTGTCCAAGGGCTCGTGGCCAAGCTGGAAATCAAATGTAAACCTCTCAAGTGATTGAGACAAGTCTTCTCCACCTTCCCTTTCTAACCAGCCCACCTCAGGTCCTGCCTACCATTGGGCTTGGGCAGCCACCCAGCCCTGCAGAAATCCCAGGCTGCTCTGTGGCACTCTTGCCGTGGCTTGAATTCATTGCTTTTGCTTTCCAGAGTCATTCACTGGGGCTTGAGTTGGAGAGGAGCTGGAATGCCATCACACACCCCCTGCACCTGAGAAAGGAGGTGTAACGAAGCCAGCCCTCCCTGGAACGCCTGGCCTGCCTTTGGATGACCAGGGAGAGGCCACCCAAAGGGTTAAGCACTTTATGTGGATGGCTTTGTTTGTTACGTGTGTGCTTTGCTTGTTCTGAGAATTAACAGAAGATAAGCTAAAAGTTCATTTATAAGAGTATTAAAGGATAATTATGATGGAGTAAATGCAGCGGGTCAAAAGGCATTATGATGAGCAGAACCATAATATAGGGCTTGGGAAAATAAGCTAAAATGCACAATGGCTGCCATCACTCCCTGAAGGCTCTGGGGGGTCTGCTTCTTCACTTTTCCCCCTGCTCCCTGGCTCCCAGGCTAAATGGACACCGAGGTCCAGCAGCGCTCTGCCCTCCGCCCGCCGGCACGTACCCATCCTCGACTGCAGCAACTTAAATTAAACTTTGGGGCAGGCATAAATATGTGACCTTTTAATATCAACAAAATGATAAAAAAAAGATTTGGTAGGAAATCTGTTTCAATCAGATTAGAGGAGAAGTGGGTAAAGCTGATTACAAGCTCACTAAACACAGTATTTGGGCGGTATTTGTTCCGAAACAATAGCGTTAATTCCACTTTAACAAGTATTATCTGGAAAATCAATAATTAATGAGAACCCATTATCAACTTGAAATTTAGCACAGAGATTAAGTTGGGGGAGAAGTGAAAGCAAGTGGGCAACCTGCTTTTACTTGACCTGTCAGGCTGCTGGATTAGTGAATGACAGCAGGTTGCATGCTTTTTTTTTTTTTTTTTAAAGGAGAGGTGGTAAAAATAAGTCAATTTAGAGGCCAGAATTTGGTTTTTTTCCACCATTTGAACTATTAGAGATTGGAATAAACTCCCAAGGAAGGTGGTGGATTCCCTTACAGTAGGCAGTTTCAAGGCTCGGCTTGACAGGCTGCTGAACCATCTCATTTCAACTGTATTCTTACCCTGAAAGGTTGGGCTAGATGACCCTGGAAGTCCCTTCCAACCTGGCATTCTATGAATCTATAGATCTATAATGAATATATGGATCTATGAATCAATTAATCTATGGGTTTATGAATATATGGATCCATTAATCTATAAATATATGGATCTATGAATCTATGGATCTGTGAGTATATGAATTTATGTATCTATGGATCTATGAATCTGAGTCTATGGGTCTGTGAATCTATGAGTCTATGGATCTATGAATCTGTGAGTCTGTGAATCTCTGGGTCTATGCATTTGGGCCTCTTGCTGTTTTGGCACCACCTTTGTCCTCTCCCTTCCTTGCCCTTTGCAGAAGGGTCACCTTACACAACCCATTCGCCACAGCTTGGGGCATGAAGTCTTTGATGGTCCTGGGATGAGGGGGAACATCACCCCCAAACCCATGGGAGTGCATGGAAAGGACTGAAGGGAGGGAGCAGAGGTGGTCAGAAGGGTGCTGCTGTGGATGGTGTGAGTGGGTGCAGTCATGCCCCCCTGGCTTGGCTTCCCAAGCCTGCATCTCCTTCCTTAGCATCTTCCTGCACCTCCAGCCTGCCCAAGCACTCTCCTCCCACATCTTCTCCCTGCCTGACAGGACTTGTATGGGCATGTGTGAATGCATGTGAACAGGCAGATTTTCCCCAGCAAGCCTCCTCCCTTCCCACCACACCAGCTCTATTTGGGGCTACAGCCTGGTTTGTCCTCCGTGCTGTGCCTGTGTGTGGGCCAGGAGCAGTGTGTGCCACTCGGTGCCACAGCACTCGCTGCAACAGATGCCAAACAGATAATGCTTTTGAGAAGACAACCTGCTTCCAGAGGATACACGTGTTATGATCAAGGATCTCTCTGTAGGTCTGCATCTGTGCTTCTCTCTCAGGATCCCTGCCTGCTTGCTGAGCCCAGAGCAGCCCTTTAGAAGGGGACTGGTGCTGCTGAGTTCCAGGTGCACAGCAGTGAGCCATCATTTTCACCTCGCTGCCAGCCTGCTCATCGTCTCTTCTAGGGCAAAGGATCTCTTTTTTCCTGAGTGGAATTTTATTTATCTGGTTTGGGGCAGAAATGGTTTGGTGAAACGAAGGTGCAAATGAAGGTGGATTTGGAACACTGGAAAGCAAGCAAGACCATGCTAGCTCTTGGTGCAGCTAGGTAGACACCCAAAATTGGGATGCCTTTTGCCTCACTCGAAGACAATAGTCAAAAATGAGGAAGGCATCTCCTACAGACACGAGCAGTGGGCTATGGACAGCAGAGAGGACAGCAGGCAGGGGCGTATCACTCTTCTAGCAGAGCAGGGGACAGCTGCAAACAGTGATGTCTTGAGCTGGCCACACGCTTTGTGCCAAACCTGCTCTCTCTAGTGGGCCAGGATGAGCAGCCAAAGTCCTTCACTTGGCTTTCTGCTTCCACTGGCAGTGTCCTCTGTCTTTGAGTTGTAATGACAGTCAGGCTGGTGCTTAGAGGGTGGCTGGAAGGCTGATGTTCAGGCACTGCAGGGATGTAGGCTGGGGCTCAGGGTGGCTGAAAGGCTGATGTTCAGGCACTGCAGGGATGTAGGCTGGGGCTCAGAGGGTGGCTGGAAGGCTGATGTTCAGGCACTGCAGGGATGTAGGCTGGGGCTCAGAGGGTGGCTGGAAGGCTGATGTTCAGGCACTGCAGGGATGTAGATTGCTCCTGGGGCAGGACCTACAGCCTGGGTTGTGTCTGGGGCTTCTTGACAGTCAGCAAGGCAGGGTGCTCTTGGCAAAGGGAACAGATTGAAGGCAGATTGTGTGGCTGAAGCAGCACCATTCTCCACAGCTAGGGAGTGGCTTCAGAAATGGCATTTAATCATTCAACATTAACACAAGACATCTGTCACCATCCTCAGCAGTGACGGGGCTGCACAGCAAAACAATATGTTCTGCTGCTCCTAATCACTGCAAAAACACTACTTTTTGCAGAGAGTTCTTTTAGTGCCCGGCACAAATCCTTCTATTTTATTATAGCAATCCCAGCCAAATCCTCCAATAAATGGAGTTTTTATTAATGTGCAGCTGTTAAATGAGGGGAGGGGGGTAAAAAAAAAAACAAAAAAACCTCAGAAATAAAAATGAATCCCTGAATAATCAGGCTGATCCCAGGCAGTAAGAACAAGCAGGCCAACCACATACTTACAGCTTTTTGGTATTATTTAAAAATATGCTCAGGGCTTTTCTTTCCTCCTCCTTTTTGTGGTTTTGTTTTTTTGTGGTGTTTTGGTTTTTTTTTTGGTTGTTTGGTTTTGGGTTTTGTTTTGGTGGGGTTTTTTTTGTTTGTTTGTTTGTTTTTTTACACAAGCTTGATCAGATTTTGCTCAGGAAAATCCCAGCCACTTCTGTGGGCTGGAAATGCAGCAAGGAGGAGTGAGAGGTGCTGGGATGAGGGTTACATCCAGTGCATGTGACTGTGGCCAGGGTGGAGAGTGACAGGGAGGAGGGTGGCACCATGCCCAGGGTAGCTAAGGTCCAGCTCTGCAGTGAGGGATGTGCTTACTTCTGTGAAAAGCAAACAGAAGAGTGTCAAAAAAAAAAAAAAAAAAGGTAGAAAGAGGTGAGAGAGCAAAGCCCTGTGGCTGCCACAGCTCACAGCAGAAGAATAGGACTGTTTGCTTTAACCAGTCACAGCCTGGGGGCTCTTCACCTTGAGTTGGAGCTTGTCAGGTGAAATGTCAGTCCCCAAAGCTGGATAAAGAGGAAGGAAAAGTGATCCTAGGACAACATGATGGGTGAGGCACTGAGTGGAAGGGTGATGCTGGCCCTGGTCCTTTCCCCATGCATAAGTCCTGGCCTGCTGAGGAAGCTGCACAGGAAGTTGTGCCTCAACATGAGGAAAAGCTTTCCTGGAACAGGCTGCCCAGAGGGGCTGTGGAGTCTCATCTGGATGCGTTCCTGTGTGACCTGCCCGAGGTGATCCTGCTCTGGCAGGAGGCTTGGGCTTGATCTCCAGAGCTGCCTTCCAAGCCCTACTGTTCTGTGATGCTGTTACCTGTAAGCCCTGTGCCATGAATGGAGAGGCCCTGGAGAGAGCAACCCTGCTTGCTTCATGCTTTAGCTACTGCTGCCAGGACACATGGGCCACAGTCGCTGTGCTCACAGCACAGCCATGCAACCACACAGATGCTGGAAGTTAGGATAAGCCAGGTCCCAAGCTACACTCCAGCTGGCAATAAACAGCCCCCAGGGACTGCTTCCTGATGGCCCTAGCCCAAAGGAGAGTGCAGAGTGAGAGCTGCTGGAGCTGCAGTCCCATGGATGCACAGGCTTACAGGTAGCTGAGGCCTCCAAGGAGAGAGCAAAGTCAGTCAAATCAGCTCCCCCAGAGCTGGCAGACCTTCTGTTCTGCTGAGTTGTGGCTGTGCCTGTCACTGCCAGCCAGATCCTGGTGCAGGAGCACTGCCTGGTGAAGGCAAAGCAGCAGAGAACGCCCGAGGCAGAGAGCATCCTGCCCACAAAATGGCACAACCACCTCTGCTCTTCATTTTGATTAAATTAGAGCCAAAGTAAAGCCCTAATTCTTCTGATTAAAGCTTAGAAGTTAAGCTCTTCAGGCAGGATGCATGCCTTGCCCTGTGCTCCCCTAAACCACTTTGTGCACTTGATGACAAGAGACTAATAATACACTCTGAGATGTTCCTCCTTGAAGCGCTGGTGCACGGTCCACAGTGTGTGTGGTGTTCCTGGGGCATCCCACCACTTCTGCCTCAGCAGTGCTATTTATGCATAGCAGAGGCAGAGAGGCAGCTGCAAGCAAAGCAGAAGTCCACCATAAAATCACTGGTTTTGGTTGGAGAAGACCTTTAAGATCATTGAGTCCAACTATTCTCTGACTCTACCAAGGCTGCTGCTAAACCATGGCCCTCAGCACAACTCTCCATCCTTTAAACACTTTCAGGGGTGAGGATTCAGCCACCTGTTGCAGACTTTGAGAACCCTTTCAGTGGAGAAATTTCTCCTAATCTCCAACCTACACCTCCCCTGGTGCAACTTGAGGCAATTTCCACTCCATTCCAGGCTCTCACCACTCTCATGCTCAACAGCTTCCTCCTCACATCCACTCTGAATCTCCCCACCTCCAGCTTTGCTCCATTACCCACCCCTAGTCCTGTCATGTCCTGATAACCTCAAAAGTCTCTCCCCAGCTTTTTTGTAGCCCCCTTCAGATCCTGGAAGACCACAAGAAGGTCCCCTGGGAGCCTTCTCTTCTCCAGCCTGCACAGCCCCAACTCTTGCAGTCTGTGCTCACAGCAGAGGTGCTGCAGCCCTCTGAGCATCCTTGGGGCCCTTCCCTGGACACTTCCAGCATCTCCACATCCCTCTTGTCCCAGGGGCTCCCTGGGCAAGACTGGTACTGTGAGTCCAGCACGGGCTGGAGCTCCATCCTTAGGCCTTTGTCCTCCACATACATCCAGCCTCCTGCAGGGCAGCTGGGAAACTTCTGCCTCTAACATCTTGCACTGGGAAGCTCTCTGATGCCTCCTTCTCTGCACCGCAGGCAGAGGCAGAGCCTGGGATTGTTTGTCACAGCTCAATGCATTTACCCATGTGGAAAAATGTCATTACCACCGGGGCTCAGCTTTTCCTTCCCCTTGGACTGCTCCCACTGTGCTGCTGAGGGGCTGGCTAATTGCCTCTTTTCTCAGGTTGTCCCTGGGGATGGTTGCCCCCCAGACCGGCCATGGTTCACCACAGAGTTCTCAGGGCTGCTGCCCAGCCCCAGCATCTCCTTTGCCAAACAAATGAACACTCAGTCTCCAGGAGGGGCCATGGGGTTCTTCCATACCTTTCTCCTCCTCAGATAAAACACCAAAGAGGAAGTGGCTGCAGAAGGGAGGGAAGTGTACTTGTTCTAGCCAGCTTCCCTGAGCCCAAGACACAAACAACGGCCTTGGTTTGCTTTGGAAGTTAAAAGAAAACTTTAACAATAAATAAAGGGTCCTTTAGGTAAGGGGAGCTACAAAAAATACAGGGAAGGGAAACAAAATACAAAATATAGGTAGACAACCAGTGGGTGGAGATGGATGGAGATGGATCCAGGTGGGTGGAGATGGATGCAGATGGATCCAGGTGGGTTGAGCTGGAAGATGAGGGATGCTGGATGGTGAAGGATTCCAGAGGTGGTTGCCCCCCATGTGTTTTGCTGTAGACAGGTGGCAAAAGCAGGAACAGCAGAGAAGCAGGATGCTGGCTGGTGAGGTGCAGAGCAAGGAGCCAAAGAGAAAGAAAGAGGAAGTCTCCCTGCTTTTACAGAGGGTCCAGGCAGGAAGTGGGAGTGGGCTAAAACACTACACCTGGGGGCAGGTCAGACCACCCCCAACCAAAAGGGAAGACTGCAGCAATGATACCTCAAGGGAGAGGTTTATTTCTTCCTCTTAATCCTTTCCCTCCTCCTTTTTTTCCCCTAGAGCATGACAATACCAATAATCTAAGTCCTTATTTGACGTGATTAAGTAGCTGTTTGTTGCCTGCAACATTCAATCTGTTCCTTTTGGACAATATGGTCCCTTTTGGCATCAAGGTGCACCTTGGCTGTGTTGGAGGAATCACAGCAAAGCAAAGACCAGGAGCTGGTTGGAAAGCTGTAAAGTCCTTTCTGATAATTATAGGAGAAATTAATCCTGCCATGACCAGGTGCTGCCAGGGAAGGAGCTGAAAAGGTCACTAATGAGAGGTGACCTCAGTAATGTTTATGGATATGCAAAGGGTGAGTGCCAAGAGGAGGGAGCCAGGCTCTGCTTGGTGATGCCCAATGACAAATTGAGGCATAGGAAGTTCTGTGTAAACAAGAGAAAGAGTTTTTTGCCTGTGAGGGTGACAGAGCACTGGCACAGGCTGCCCGGGGAGGTTGTGGAGTCTCCCTCTCTGGAGATACTCAAGACCTGCCTGGATGCATTCCTGTGTGCTCTGGTATAGGAGATCCTGCTCTGGCAGCAGCTTTGTGTGAAATGCATTCATCTGCTGAGTCTGAAAAGAACTGGAGACAGTGCTTTGTGCTGGGAAGTGATGCTCCAAAATCTCCTGGGCCTTCTGCCAATGGCACCTCCCCGCTCAGCAGCAGAGCGCAGGGAGCTGGGAAAACCCACGGTTAGCACTCGTCATGGCAGGGCCCAGAGCCATTGGCAAGCCCAGGCTGGTTCTGAGGAAGGGACCCAGACCTCTTTGGCCAGGTGAGACTTTGGCCCCTGTTTGCATTCAGAAGGACCCATTGGAGGGTGGCATTAAAGGGAAGAGTGAGAGTAGCCGCCCGTGGCGTGGTGTCCCCTGCTTTAATTAGGTTAGCTTCTTTCATGGCAAGTGCTGTCCTAGCCAGCTGAAAAATCAATACCATATGGCACAGCACTCAGAGAGCAAACTTGGAGATTAATTAAAGGAGAAGTAATTCTGTCAGGTCTCAGAGCATGGGGCCCACCATTAGGCATGGCTGAACTGGTTTGGAAATGCAAAGGGCAGGCAGCACCTCCACCCGGAGCTGAGCTGGGCTCTCCACCACTTTGCAGGAAGAATAAAGTAAAACCAAACCCCCTTCCTCTACCTGCAGTGGGGATACAGTAAAAATACTGACATCACTTTTTGGTGTGGTTAGTAATGCTGGCATCACTTTTTGGTGTGATTAGAAATGCTGACATCACTTTTTGGTGAGGTTAGTAATGCTGACATCACTTTTTGGTGTGGTTAGAAATGCTGACATCACTTTTTGGTGTGGTTAGTAATGCTGACATCACTTTTTGGTGTGATTAGTAATGCTGACATCACTTTTTGGTGTGATTAGAAATACTGACATCACTTTTTGGTGTGGTTAGTAATGCTGGCATCACTTTTTGGTGTGGTTAGTAATGCTGACATCACTTTTTGGTGTGGTTAGTAATGCTGGCATCACTTTTTGGTGTGGTTAGTAATGCTGACATCACTTTTTGGTGTGATTAGAAATACTGACATCACTTTTTGGTGTGGTTAGTAATGCTGGCATCATTTTTTGGTGTGATTAGAAATACTGACATCACTTTTTGGTGTGGTTAGTAATGCTGGCATCATTTTTTGGTGTGGTTAGTAATGCTGGCATCACTTTTTGGTGTGATTAGAAGTGCTGACATCACTTTTTGGTGTGTTTTCTTGGATTTCCCTGTGTCTGCAGGGCCAGCCACTTGCTTGCAGCTTGCTGCAGCTCAGGGCAGGGAGATGGGCAAGGATGCATTTGCTCTGGGAGGCTCTTGCTTGGTGAGGTGCTGGGTGTGAACATGGAGAAGTTGCTGCCTAGGGGCTCACCATTTTCCTGGGCTGGGAAAACCATGGGAGGCAGCGGAAAGAAGAAAAAGCTGGTGAAGGGTCTGAAGAAGAGGTCTTGTGAGGAGCAGCTGAGGGAACTGAGATTCTTTAGTCTGGAGAATGGGAGGCTGAGGGGAGACCTCATTGCTCTCTACAGCTCCCTGAAAGGAGGTTGGAGTGACGTGGAGGTTGGTCTCTTCTCCCTAGTATCAGGTAATAGAACAGGATGAAATTGTGCCAGAGGATTAGGTTGGATATTGGGGAAAAACTCTTCCCTGCAAGGGTGGCCAGGCACTGGAAGAGGCTGCCCAGGGAGGTGGTGGAGGCAGGTGATCCTGCTCTGGCAGGGGGGTGGGCTGTATGGTCTTTCAGGGTCCTTTCCAACCCCAGAGGAAAGGGAAAGGAAATGAAAGGAAAGGGGAAAGGAAAGGGAAGGGAAAAGTGACTCCATCTCTTGGGAAGTCTCATTTCCAGGGCACACACCAGAGTGGGACAATGTCTAGTCCTCTTCTGGGAGATGCTGATTGAATGAATGTGGCAGCTATTGTGTGTGCCTGGGAGCCTCACAGCCGTTTCTCTTCTGCTGATATTTTCTTTTCTTTTCTGCTCTAATGAGTGTTTCTCTAATTGACTTGATGATTTCTGTTTAATTAGCACATTTTGGAGGAATGATCAAAAAATAATAAGATAAAGTAATCGGACAGGCATAGTGCAGAGGAATAATAGCTCTTTTGTGGGGCTAATTGGAGTGGACAGTCCATCGGCTAGTTTGGGGCTCCTCACAGTTGGATATTCCCAGCCTAGCTGTGCCCTGTGCCCGGGACTTCCAAGGACCCACATACACCCAGCTCCGGTAGTCGTTTCAATTAGCTTTAATGAGCTGTGAATGAGCACCAAGGAGAACTGAGATTGGACCTGCCCTGTTTTGCTGTTGCTCAGATTATGCAGAAGGTTGGGGAAGGAAGCAGAGTTTGCCCAGGACCTACGGTGGGCACAGGGCTCTGGATGCTTGCCCAGGACCTTCAGTGGGCACAGGGCTCTGGATGCTTGCCCAGGACCTTCAGTGGGCACAGGGCTCTGGGTAGCACTGGGCAGAGCCTCCCCGGGGAGGCTGAGTCCCAGTTCACACATCCTGTATAGAATCATAGAATGTTAGGGGTTGGAAGGGACCCTCACAGATCATTGAATAATAGAATGGTTTAGGTTGGAAAGGAGCTCAAATCTCATCCAGTTCCAACCCCCGCCCTGTGCCATAGGCAGGGACACCTCCCACTAGAACAGGTCGCTCAAGGTCTCATCCAATCTGGCCTGGAACTCCTCCAGGGAGGTTGTGGAGCACAGAAGGGGTTGCACCTGATGATCCTTACAGTGAGGGTGGTAAGATACTGGAACAGATTGCCCAGGGAGGTGCTGGAGTCCCCATCCCTGGAGGTGTTGAAGCCAAGCCTGGATAGAGCACTTAGTGCCATGGTCTGGTTACTTGGCTAGGGCTGGGTGAGATGTTGGGCTGGATGAGCTTGGAGCTCTCTTCCAACCTGGATGATTCTGTGATTCTAAAGGTTTACACCTCTGGGTCAGGCTCTCCAGTCTGCACCCTTGCAGCAGAGCCAGGGCTTTCCTGGAGCACCTGGGGGTACATGGACCAGCCACGCCGCCAGCTGTGCTTATAGAACCACAGAAAGGTTTGGGGTGGAAAGAACCCTATAGTTCCAACCTCTCCAAGTAGCAGGTAGGTGCAGCACCTTGGTGGTCATTTGTTTGCCCTGTGTTTGGCAGAGGAATTAAGGGGGAGATGGGCTGCAGGCTGCTGTGACAGCTGTCTGCGTGCGGCACTTCCCAGCAGTTTGATTAAATCCGTGACACTCCAGATGTGAGAGGCCTCTGCACTGGCACATGCTGTGCTCTTAGACTCTGCTTAAATCGTGACTGCTCTTCTGGCTTTAATCAAAGACAAATGCCTTAAGACAGAAATCTGTGCAGAGAAATTAGTAGAGATGTCTCTGGGCTATATGGAAAGGGATCTCCCCTCCGCCCCCAGCCCCCTCTGGTGCCAAATTAGGGCTGCTGATGCACTTGTAGTAAGCTCAGCTGATGATGCTACAAGAGCTAGGCAGGAGGTATGCATGGCCAGCTGTGCTTGTGCTCGTCCTGCAGAGCCTTTGCTTCACCCATACACACTCAAGCTGGAAACAAAGCATCTCATAAAATCATACAATCACAGAGTGGTTTCGTTGGAAGGGACCATCAGATCATCCAGTTCCAAACCCCTCACCATGGGGCAGGGACACCTCCTGCTAGCCCAGGCTGCTCAAGGGCCTGTCCAGCCTGGCTTCAAACACCTCCAGAGAGGGGACATCCACAGCCCTCCTGGGCAACCTGTTCTGGTGTCTCTGTAAAGAATTTCTTCTTAATGTCCAGGCTAAATCCACCCTCTTCCATCTCAAAGCCAATTCCCTCTTGCCCTCTCACTAAAGTCCCTGAAGAAAGTCCCTCTCCAGCTTCAGGTACTGCAAGGCTGCTCTAAGGTCTGCTTGGAGTCCCATCACCTCCTTCACAGGGAGGAAGCCCACCTGTGACTGAGGTAGGGATTTAGCCTTGCAAACATGGACGTGCCTCATTGCAGCCCCCTTCCTCACCCCCATTGCTGCCTTGTCCCCTAGGAATGGGCTATTTCTCAGTTCCTTTTCACACATCTGTCAGAGGCAACATTTTCACAATAGCCACCACTTTGTTGTGGTCCCAGCAGTAGGCAGAGGAGGTGGATTAAAAGCCTTTCTTCCTTCTGTCCATGCAAGGACCTTCTGAACTGCCAGTGCTGCTGCTGGCTGGCTGCTCCCCCTGCTGTGCTCCACTGCTGGGCCACCTTGCACCCACACAAGGATCACCATGGCTCCATGAGCTTGCCCTGCAAAGGAGGCACCCCAGAGTCGTGCATGTGGCATCATCCCTGGGGACCAGGCTGGCTAAGCTGGCAGGAGCTGATGCAGAGCTGGTGGGGAGCACTGGGCTGTGACTGCTGGTGTGCATCCAAAGCAATGGGTGTGCAGCAGGAGCTGGGCTTTCAGAGACAGCTTCTCTATTCAGCCTGGGGCATGGCAGCCCCTTCCACCCTGAACTGCCTGAAACTGTCAGATGGTCCTTTATTATTGACCTGATTCATATCTAACCCAGGGAGGTGAAAGCTGTTTTATCCCATTACTAATCCCCTAAGTCAGGCCCTTCAGTACCTTCTCCTTGCTACCCCCTCCTCATCACTACAGCAGGTGCTTGCATGGGGAGTGCACATCCTTATGGGCTTTCCCCAAGCAAAGACAGAGGCCCCCCAAAACCCACCAGTCACTGGCTTGGGAGACACCACCAGCTGAGGAGGGTCTGCCAAAATATGGCATGTAACTGTAATCCTCCAAGGACTGAGGGGAGGCCTTTTTGCTCTCTACAGCTACCTAAAAGGAGGTCGGAGTGAGGCAGGAGTTGGTCTCTTCTCCCTAGTATCAGGTGATGGAATGAGAGGAGATGGTCTGAGATTGTGCCCAGGGAGGTTTAGGTTGGATATGAGGAAAAGTTTTGTTTCCTGAAAGAGTGGTCAGGCAGTAGAACAGGCTGTCCAGGGAGGTGGTGGAGTCACTGTTGCTGAAGGTGTTCAAAAAATGTGTGGCCATGGCACTCTGGGACATGGTTTAATGGCCACGGTGGTGTTAGGCTCAAAGATCCTGGAGGTCTTTTGCAAACAAACCAGTTCTGTGTTTGCATGACTTGCAAGGCTTGTCCCCATGCTCCGATAGCCCCAGGCACCCATCCCCTGCTGTGTGCCCTCAGCATCCCATCTTGTAAGGTGCCGCAGGGCACACAGGATGCCTGCCGTGGTGCTGGATCAGTCACGAGGAGGAGGGAGCATCTCGGAGACTGTCTCATCTTGCTGTGCTCCCAGTCCTGCAGAGTGCAGCGGGAAGCAGAGCAGAGGGGAGAGGAATGCTCGAGCACCAGCCGCAAGCAGCACCCAGCCCTTGGACACAGGTCTGTGCTGGGGGCAGGCTGCTGTGGCCTACGTCCATGCTGGCTGGAGCTCTCCTGGAGGGGCTGGGTGCTGGGGCACTCTGGGGCTGCCAGGTCAGTTGGCTTGGGCACTGTGCCTGCAGCTGGGGGGCAGGGGGGTGAAGCCCATGGAAATTAGAGCAAGGGACGACGTTTGATGTTCTGCTCTTTAAGCAATTAATAATCTTGCGGCGTCGGAGAATCAGCTGAAAATCTTCCCTGGAAAATAATGAGCAGAGAAACATTTACTGATTAGTCTAATCCCAGCTAATCCTATCTGATGAGCATAGATCAAGATATCCTTTAACTGATTTATTGTCCAAAGGACCGCCGGAGCTGCCCCTCTCCAGCGCGGGCAGGGGAGCGGGTGGCAGCAGCAGACACGTCCCAGCAGCAGGTGCCTGTCCCTGTCCCTGTCCCTGTCCACCCTGCGCCCTGGGGAAGCAGTGCCACAGCCAGCCCCCCGCGGCAGCACCAGGGCATTTAATCCCCATTTCCATTTCTGCCTCTCTCTCTCTCTCTATCATCTATCCATCGGCTTTCTCTTGGGCTGAGCTTTTATGTTTCATAAACTGATTAGGAGCAATTATACGCCCTTTATCCCCCCAACTTTCCAAATGCCCAGGCCATATGCATATTTAAGGCTTCATCATCTCTCCCAACAGCTCAGCCTGGGCATAAACTGCTGAAATCAAGCTGATTCTGGGACAACGTCAAAAATTAGGGTTTTATCCACTAATATCTGCTCGGACAGGAAATTTGTTGTGGGTGGTGGCTGGATTATGGCTTCCAATTACTGTGGCAGATCTTCCTTCTCCTAGCAAGTGAAAGTCTCTTGATTCCAGCAAAACTGCAGCAAAATCTCTCCAGAGAAGCAAAGGTGCCCGAGGGGACCCCAGGGTGTCCTGTCCCCTGGCGGGGAGGCAGCCCTGGGTGGGGCTGCATCCCAAACACGCAGGGAGTGCCGGTCAGTGGCTTCGGGAGGGTGATGCCCACAGGCACATCTCCCACTCCTCTCACACTCCCTTGCCTTCCTTGGTGCAAAATGTTGACGGCCCAGAGGATGCTCTGTGTGTGTGTCCCCAGTGCCGGCCACGGCAATTATCCTAAATGAAAGTTATTGTTCTGCTAATCCCAGGAACAGCTTGCGAGGGGAGATTTGGGTCTTTCTTTAATAATGCAAAGTTAATGCGGAGTCCCCTTGTAATTATCTTTATCAGAAGGACCCTCACTTAATCTGACCGGCCAGCGAAGGCCCGGATCAGGCAGCCCGTGTAAGCCGGTTGTAAATCGTTTCCATCAACAGATGAAAGGAAGGGGGGAAAAAATAGCAGCCCAGGTGCAAGAATCTGGGAGCAAAAGCGAAGGCAGAGGCCAGGCTCACCGAGGTGGCCTTGGCCTCGGTGGTGGGACACCTGGAGTCACGGAGAGTCCTGCCCCGCAGCCCTTCACTGTCCTCGTCCTTCCTCCTGCCCCCGGGGGAGCTTGGCAGAGGGGCATAGCCCCGGCGGGATGTCCCGGGGCATGGGAAGGGGATGTGGAAGAGGGTCCGTGGAGATGTACCAGGGGAGCTCAGGAAGAAGGTGGCCCAGAGGGATGCGAGGGTGGCCGTCGGGGAGCTGTGTGTCCAGGACCGAGGGGCAGGGAGCGGGGGAGGGAGGGGGCGGCCGGGCAGGGCGGAG
>VWZI01022535.1:277317-298119 GCA_013396835.1 Psilopogon haemacephalus | reverse complement strand
GCGGCGGGGCGGAGGTGTGGGTGAGCCGGCGCGGGCTTCTGGCGCTCGGGCTGTTCCAAGGCGAGTGGGTGCGGGTGGGTGCCGAGGGCTCCGCCCGGCAGCACTTGGCGGCGCTGCTGGCCCGGCCGCCGCCCTGGGACTACCCGCGGGCCGCCCGCCGCGGCCCGCCCGAAGGCACCGCGCTCTTGGCCCCCGCCCTCGCCTTCAACCTGGGCTGCGACCCTACCGCCGCCGCGCATCTCCGCCTGCAGGTGAGCCGGGATCGGGCAGTGCCGGGGGTGGGACGCGGAGACCTCTGGGCTCGGCGGGGAGGAGCCGGGCGGCAGCGGCGAGCTCTCGTGGGGTGCTCTTGCCCTCTGCAGAGGTACGAGAGAAGGGGTGCAGCGGACGCGAAAGGCAGCCGGTCGGTCTTGTCCGTGCCCCCCTTTGCCAAGGAGCTGCAGCTGGAGATCGTCTGCTCCCCAGCCTACAGCGCCCAGGGAGGCTACGACCGCATCCTCTACAGGCACTTTGAAACGCCTCGGTGAGCTGGGTGGGGAGGTCAGGCCCTCTCCGGGGGGTGCCTTCATGGAGCCCACCCTCACGCTGTGTTTTTTGGACTGAGCTGTAAGGGATCTTCATGAGGCTCTCCTGTCCCCACTCATTCAGGCTGTCTGGGTGCCTCTGGATGACATCCCCTTCTTCATTCATGTCACCTGCACCACTCAGCTTGGTGTCATCAGCAGACGTGCTGAGGGTCACTCACTCTTGCTGTCTGTGCCACTGATAAAGCTATGGAGCAGCACTGGTCTCAGTATGGGTCCCTGAGAGACACCAGTTGTCACCCATCTCCATCCAGACATTGAGCCATTGTCCACTGCCCTTTGGGTGCATCCAGCCAACTCCTTATCTAGACAAGGAATGAGCTGATGTGAACAGCTGCATTCCTTTCTGTACAGACCTGTGGGGTGGGAAGGACACATAAGCAGAAGGGTTTACTCTTTTTTACTGGGGAAGCTCCCTGTTTACTTACTTTGTTTGTAGGCTTGTCCAGGAGGGAGATATCCTCTGTGTTCCAACGTTTGGATACGCTGAGTTTTTAGAAGTAAATGGAGACAAATTCCTAAGGTAGGTGGCAAAAAATCTTGTGGCTTGAGGACTTAAGGGACTGGAGCTTCTCTCTTACGAGGAAAGGCTGAGAGACCTGGGACCAGTTGCTGGAGAAGACTGAGAGGAGATCTTATGAATGTTTACAAATATCTGAAGGGTGGGTGTCGAGAAGAATGGGCCAGGCTCTTTGCAGTGGTGTCCTGTGACAGGACAAGGGGCAGTGGACACAAACTGCAACACAGTTCCACAGCAACATGAGGAAAAGCTTCTTTACTGTGAGGGTGCTGGAGGAGTGGAGCAGGCTGCCCAGAGAGGTTGTGAAGTCTTCTCTGGAGACTTTCAAGATCCATCTGGATATGTTTCTGTGTGACCTGCCCTGGGTGATCCTGCTTTGGCAGGGGTGTTGGGCTCAATGCTCTGGAGGTCTTCCAGTCCCTACCATTTCATGATCCTATGAGTCTATGATCTCTGTGCTCTGAGTTTTTGTATGCTACAATTGCATGCCTCTGGAGTTGGTAGCGAAAGAAGTGGTGGCAAAAAGAGTGTCCTCAGCTCTTGATAGAGGAAAGAAGGTTAGCTCCATTTGTCCTTGTGTGGGCTGAGGCCATGGGTAGAAGTTGACTCTCCTGGCAGTCAGTTTGGACAGCAGCACAGTGGGGTCTGTTTAGGGCCCATATGGGTGCTGGGAGAGGGCAAGAGTGTCTCTGCTTACCTGTGCCTCTCAGCTGCCTCCTTGTTGACAGCTGTCTCCTTCCTGCCTTGGACATCTTCACTCATCGATTTAGACTTGTTTTTGTTTTTTTTTTTCCCCTAGGTGGCCAGAGCTTTACTTCAAAGTGAGGAAGGTTTCGGGCAGGGTGGAAGAAGAGCAGTCAGAAGGTTACCTGGTGGACACCCAGCACACCTCTGTCTATATGGTAAGCTATCAGTGCAGAGCAGGGAGGCTGTGCAGAAGATCTGAGCTTGCGCTGTGGATGTGGAAGTTGCCTGTGGAGGTTTGTGCCTCCTGCCATTGAAAAATGGCATTTCAGGACATGCTTTGTTTCACTTGGTACCTACCTTCTCTCAAATGGTGTTCCACAGAGTGCTGTTTGCTCTTCCTTGCAGGTAGGTGCAACAAATAGTGCTGTCCCATCTGCCCCAGCCTGCAACAGCCACGAGTTCTGGAGCAGTTTGTCCCCTGCTGGACTTTGTGATGTTGTGAAGCAGCTCTGTGATGCTCTTCGGCCTCACCTGAAGAGTCGGTGAGTTACAAGTCACCCACTCACAGAAGGGACCTCAAGGGTTTTCTAGTTCCAGCCTCCCTGCCACGGGCAGGGACACCTTCTGCTAGATCAGGCTGCCCAGAGCCACAGCCAGCCTGGCCTTAAAAGCTTTCAGGGATGGGCCTTTCGCCATCTATTTGGGCAACCTGTTGCAGTGTCTCACCACCCTCGTGGTGAAAAAATTCTTCCTAAGGTCTAATCTAAATCTATCCTCCCCTAGCTTGGATCCATTCTTCCCAGTCCTATCTTTATACAACACCCTAAAAAGTACCTCCCCAACTTTTTTGTAGACCCCCCCAGCAGATACTGGTAGGCCACAATAAGGTCTCCTCAGAGCCTTCTCTTCCCCAGAATGAACAAGCCCAACTCTCTCAAGCCTGTCCTCCAGCCCTCTGATCATCCTCCTGGCCTTTCTCTGGACACATTCCAGCTCCTTCAGATCTTTTTTGTAAATAGGGGCTCTAGAACTGGACACAGAGCTCCAGTTGAGGTCTCACAGGAGCAGTGTAGAGGGGCAGAATCACCTCCCTCGCCCTGCTGGCCACATTCTCTTGCTGCAACTCAGGCTCTGCTTGGCTCTCAGGACTGCCAGTGCACACTGTTGGCTCGTGTTGAGCTTCTCATCCACCAGCACCCCCAAGCCCTTTTCTTCAGAGCTGCTCTCAAGCCAGTCAGTGCCCAGCCTATATCAGTGCCTGGAATTGCCCCAGCCCAGATGCAGGACCCTGCACATGGTCTTGTTGAACCTCCTGAGGTTGGCCTGGGCCCACCTCTGCAGCCTGTCAGGGTCTCTCTGGATGGATCCCTTCCATCCCGGGTGTCAGCTGCACCACACAGCTTGGTGTTGTCCACCTGCAGGTGCACTCAGTGCCACTGTCCATGGCACCAACAAAGTCCTCCTAGTGAGCAGGGGGAGGGCTGGGACCCTGCTCCCAGCTGACTGCAAAAACCCCTCCTGTGTTCCAGGGCAGGTGCTCTGAGCGGGGCTGGCAGCGTTCTCCTCTCAGGACCAAGTGGCTGTGGGAAACTGATGGCTGTCAGAGCTGTGTGTAGCTCCCTCAACCTCCACCTCTTCAAGGTAACTCCTGCTGTGGTCAGTCAATGGGTGAGGTTGCAAAATAAAGAGAATGACAAAGTTAGCCATAGCAACAGCTCTGCTGCAGCTGGGCCGTGGGCTTACCCAGGGGAAAGGAGGCTGAGTGTACTGAGCTTAGCAGTTTGCCCTGGCACAGGTCTTACTGCTGGCAGGCAGAACCCCAGAGACACTGTGTGGATCAACCTAAAGCTCCATCATCATGAGAACTGGGTTTGTCCAGCCTGGAGAAGGCTAACAAGGCTCTAAACCACAGCCCTCAGCACCACATCCACACATCCTTTAAATGCCTTCAGGGCTGGTGACTCCACCACCTCCCTGGGCAGCCTGTTCCAATGTCCGATACAAGAAATTCTTCCCAGTATCCAGCCTGCCCCTCCCTTGGCACAACTTGAAGCCATTTCCTCTGGTCCTGTCTCTTGCTGTGTGTCAGAAGAGACCAACCACCCCCACCTCATTCCAGACTCCCTTGAGGTAGTTGTAGAAGGTGATGAGGTCTCCCTTCAGCTTCCTTTTCTCCAGTTCCCTCAGCCACTCCTCACAGGACTTGAGTGTTCCAGGCCCTTCACTACCTTAGTCCTTCTTCTCTGGACACACTCCAGCACTCCAATGTCCTTCTTGTAGTGAGGGGCCCAAAACTAAACCAGATATTTGAGGATGTGGCCTCACCAGAGCCAGTTTGCTAAGAGCATGTGCATCAGAGCTGGTTTTGCCACAACCCTGACTGCTGGTTTTGTCCGTGGTACATGTAGCACAGGAGTTCCTTTGCTCTCTGTCCCTGTCCTTACCCTTTGTGTCAGCTCTTGAAGTGTTCTCCCTGCTCCAGGCTACCCTTTCTGAGGATGAGGCTCAGGAATCTTGGAGAAGCTTTGGCTCTCCCTGCAGCACCAGGAGGCACCACTGCCTGTGTCCAGGCTCACCAGTCAGCTCTCCTTTTTGGATGGCTTCACCAAGTGTTTGCTCTGTAAACAGTGTCTGGGCCTCTAGCCACCTCTGACTTCCACCCCCTTACCTTCTACCTTCCCCTTGCACTTTGGGCCTGTGTGACACTGGGCTGAACACTTTCCTGAGCCACCCCCTCTGCTCTTTGCACTGCTCTTCACAGATGGTTTGTGTTGGAAGGGACCTTAAAGATCTGGTTCCAGCCCCCCTGCCATGGGCAGGGACACCTTCCACTAGACCAGGTTGCCCAAGGCCCTGTCCAACCTGGCCTTGAACACCTCCAGGGTGGGGGTCACCCACAGCCTCCATGGGTAACCTGTTCTGGTGTCTCAGCGCCCTCACTGGAAGGAATTTCTTCCTAATATCCAGGTTACATCTACCTACCTTGACTCTAAATCCATTCCACTTGATGCTATCACTACAAGCCCTTGTCAGAAATCCCTCTCCAGCTTTCTTGTAGGTCCCGTTCAGGTACTAGAAGGCTGCTCTAAGGTTTGTCTGGAGCCTTCTCTTCTCCAGGCTGAACAACCTCAACTCTTGCAGTCTGTCCCTTTTCTGAGTCACTTTGTTCTCCCTGTCTTGGCCTCCTCCACAGCTTTCCCATCCCTTCCAGATCAGGTTGCTGAGATGTAACATCCACTCTCCAGTCCCTTGGCCTCACCTCTTTCAGACCAGAGCCTCCTGTCCCCATCACCTCCTGCAGAGAAGCAAGAAGCAGTGTCAGAGGCACCTCAATGTGCCTATTTCAGATATGTCCTGAGTGTGTCTGTGGGAAACATCCACTTAGATCTCCTTTCAGCTGTGAATTGCCCACGGAAAGCTTTGTGGAAATGAACCACAGAATGGATCCATCCTGGCCCCATCCTCTTGCCACTCACCTTGCACATCTTTATAACCATTCATGAGGTCACCCCTCAGGCTCCTCTCCAGGCTAAAGAACCCCAGCTCCCTCAGGCTCTCTTTGTAAGGAAGATCTTCCACTCCTTTCACCATTTTTGTGGCTCTATGCTGGACTCTTTCAAGCAGTTCTATGTCCCTCTTGAACTGGGGGGACCCAGAGCTGGACACAATATTCCAGATGCAGCCTCCCCAGGGCAGGGTAGAAGGGGAGGAGAACCAAACCTCGTTTGCCCTACTAACTGCAGCTCTTCTAATACACCCCAGAATGGCATTGATCACGAGAGCACATTGCTGGCTTGTGAGCAACCTCCCATCCACCAGGACCCCCAGTGGGGCAGAGAAGGGACCCCAAGAGAGGATAGAGAAGCCTGGTGATAAACCAGAGCAGAATCACCTAAAGCAGATCCCACAGGAACACATCCAGGCAGGCCTTGAAAGTCTCCAGAGGAGGAGACTCCGCCACTTTTCTGGGCACCCTGTTCCAGTGCTCTGCCAGCCTCAAAGTTCCTCCTCACGTTTAAGCAGAGCTTCCTGCATTCAAGTTTGTGCCCATGTGCAGTGCTGAGTCTGCCCAGGGTGCAGGCTGCAGGCAGTGCAGTGTGCTGTGTGCTGTGTCTGTCACAGGTGGACTGTGTTAGTTTGTGCGGCGACACCAGCGGAGCCACGGAGGAGAAAGTCCAGATGGCCTTCAGCCAGGCCCGGCACTACCGTCCCTGTGTGCTGCTGCTGAAGGACATCGAGGTGCTTGGCAGGGAGAGGGACAGGCTAGGAGAGGACACCAGGGTTATTGCCACTCTGAGACAGCTGCTGCTGGACAGGGAGCCAGCGCCCAGGTACGGACACGGCACCTTTGCTCCAGGCGTCTCAGGCGGTTGTGCAGGGCAGCAGTTGCTGCTGCATCAAGGTGACCAACTGCTCCTGTGCCCTGCTCGAGGTTTGATCCAGTGGAGTCTCTCCCAGGCTTGCTTTGGTTACTTGAGGGGACCCTCTTCTGTCCATATTGGTGTCAGAGGGCATCGGGAAGCTTCCTTGTCTGAAGCTGCTTTCTGAGTTGTTCTTGCTAGGTATGCCAAGGGGCTGGGGGATCCCAGGAGGGTGCTGCACCCTCAGGGGATCTGAAGGCTAATGACAAGTACCAGGGCACAGAGGGTGAGACATCAGAGAAATAAGATGTCACTTAATGGGCCTTGACTTGGAGGCAGAGCTCACAAAGCAGTTCAAGAGCAAGCAAGAGGATGGTGACTGCAGGGCACTTTGGCCAGCATGTGCATGTTCTTCAGAGGAAAGAGTGACCACTGAAGAGTGACTTGCTGTGGGTGATGGCAGCGTCAGAGGGAAACTGGCACCTCACACTGTCCTCCTTTATCTGTTCTCCACCACACAGTCCCCCTTTTTCTAACAGCTACCCTGTCCTGGTGATTGGCACAACCTGCACGCCCCAGGACGTTCCTACAGATGTGCAAACTGCTTTCCTTCATGAGGTGAAAATGGAAGCCCCTTCAGAGGAGCAGAGGAGGTCGATGCTGGGTATGCTGACTGCCAGTCTGCCTCTGGGCAAAGAAGTGAGCCTGCCCAAGCTGGCCCGCAGGACTGCAGTGAGTGAAAGCACAGCAGCACATGGAGATGGGCAGGCTGGGATTGCTGGGGCCCACCTTCCCTCTCTGCCCTTGGAGACAGGGGCTGATTCCCACAGCCCAATCCACTTCCTCTGTGATTCACCCTGGTCTTCAGACATCAGTCAGCTTTAACTGCAGCTTTCTAGTCCCTAAGGACTGCATACCTTTTGCAGAGGTGTTGGCTGATGCTCAGCACTGCTAGAATTATAGAAATGTTCTGCTTGGAAAGACCTATGAGATCATCAAGTTCAACTGTCAACACCACCAAGGCCATTAAACCATGTCCCAGAGTGCCATGGCCACATGTTTCTTGAACACCTCCAGGGGCAGTGACTCCACCACCTCCCTGGGCAGCCTGTTCCAGCGCCTGACCACTCTTGCAGCAAAGAATTTTTTCCTGATATATCCAACCTAACCCTCCTCTGGCACAATTTCAGGCCATTTCCTCTCATTCTGTCACCTGATACTAGGGAGGAGACAGAGCTGGTAGGAAAAAAAACAAGCCTTTGGCCAGGGCACAGAACTCAGAGAACAGCTCTATGGGGAGTTTTTCCCCACACACCTCTTAAGGCCTTATCTGGAGCTCTGGTCAGGGAGTGAACTGATGCTGTTTGTTTCTGCATTTACAGGGCTTTGTGCTGGGAGATTTCTGTGCCTTGTTGTCCCACAGCAGCCAGGCTGCTTGTGCCCGCATCCAAGCCTTGAGGTAGTGCAGGCAGTCAGGGCAGGAGGTGGGGGAGGGCAGAGGCTGCAGCCAGCTCCATTGTGCCAGCACTGGGGAGTAGCCTGAGTCCTTCCCTTCTCTTTCCTCACCAGTTTTCCAGGTGGACTGAGCGAGGAAGTGGAGAGAGATTTTTGCACTGCTGGGTTCCCAGTGCTTGAGGAGGATTTTGCTGTTGCTCTGGACCAGCTGCACGATGCCCATTCGCAAGCAGTGGGAGCCCCAAAGGTAGGATGCTGGGGCAGAGGAAGTGGGGTTGGTTCTCCAGAGCTGTATGGCTCAAGATACCTCTCACAGACCTCACCAGATGTGGCTGTGCTCTGGAGGTCACTACCTGCTGTGTCTTTCCATGTGCTCCCTCAGCCTGGGGTGGGAGACAGTCCCAGGGCAGGTTTCCTCCATTAGCACTTCTCATCCTCTTGGCTCTGAACGAGGTTAGGGGAGCCCTTGCCCCTTTAGCTGGCTCAGGAGCTCAGCCTTTTGCCTGCCCTTTGGCTGCCTTGCAGAGGTCTCTGCAGCTGCCTGGCTGGGGCAGAAGCTGGTGGGGGAGTTTCCCTACACGCCTGAGAAAGCTCAGACTTTATCGCTTGGCCTTAGGTGCTGCTTGAGCTGGCACAGGCTCTCCTGCCAGCTGGGCAGCTTGAAGAGCTGAGGCTTCTTCAGGGAGTGGCACGTGGGCTGTCAGACACAACCAGCAGTCAGCTTCCTGGAAGGGGTTTGATGTGCCTCTGGCAGCTGGGCATCCAGGGCAGAGCCTTGGGAGGGATTGTTTTTGATGGGTGACATGGTGTTAGGGCTCAGCAGTGTAATCAGAGCCTCAAGTGTGAATGATTGGGGCAGTGCTGGTGGTGGAGCAGTTATTCTGATACCTTCCCCAGCCCACCCACTCACAGTTCTGCCCTAGCAGGGTGACATATTGCTGGTGTCATCATCCAGGAGCTGCTCTGGGACTTCATTCATTCAGAGACTGAAATCAGCTCTACTTTGAGGTGTGTTTGGCAAGCTTCACCAGGAGGCAAATAATGGTCATAGAGCCGTGTGAACAGGAGCTCATTTTGTTTGCATTTTACAATCCTTTATCAGTTTCTTAGTCATTGGCTGTGGTTCAGAAAGCTCCTTAGCAGACCTGGATACTGGCAGCATGCATAACTTCCAGGTCCCTGCTTGCATTATCATCTGGTGAACAAGTTGAAGAAGGGCAGGTGCAGAGTCCTGCAGCTGGGGAGGAATAACTCAGTACAGGTGAGGGCTTAAGCTGCTGGAAAGCAGAGCTCTGCCCAGGAGGGAGTGTTGGTGGAGTACAGCTTCACCACGAGCCAGCAGTGTGCCCTCGTGGCCAAGAATCACAGAACTAACCAGGTTGGAAAGGACCTTTGAGATCATCAAGTCCAACCTGTCACCCAACACCTTCTAATTAACTAAACCATGGCACTAAGTGCCTCATCCAGAAGGTCAGTGGTGTCCAGCACAAGTGGAGCTTCTCCTCCCACTCTGCTCTGCTCTGCAGAGGCCACAGCTGGAGTGTGTCCAGTTCTGGGAGAGACAGGGAACTACTGGAGAGAGTCCAGTGGAGGCCACAAAGATGATAAGGGGACTGGAGCATCTCTCTGATGTGGAGAGGCTGAGAGCTGGGGGTGTTTAGCCTGGAGAAGAGCAGGCTGAGTGGGATCTCATTAAAGATAATCAATATCTAAAGGGGTCAAGAGGATGAGGCTGGGCTCTTCCCAGTGGTGCCCAGTGACAGGACAAAGGGCAGTGGGCACTCAGGAGGTTTCACTTAAATCACTTTGAGGGAGGCAAAGGTCTGGACCAGTCTGCACAGGGAGGTTGTGGAGTCTCCATCTCTGGAGGCATTCCAGACCTGTGCAGTATGATTTAGGTGAATCTGCTTTAGCAGGGGAGTTAGGGATAGATGATCTTGAGGTCCCTTCCAACCCCTACCATTCTGGGATGTCTGTTAGTCACACATCTGTTTGCAGTCAGAGCTTGAGCCTCCTAGAGAGAACTAACTTCAACCCTCCACTTGCTAGCAGTGTCTACAACATGTCCTAGCCTTAGGATGTTCTCTTCTGAAAGCAACCTTTTGGAGGTTTGCAGCTCCCACACTGATGTCTTTCACTAGCCAGAGTGCAGGGGAGAGGACAAGCTTCCATCCCTTGACACTGCAGGAGGAGGGCCTTGGACGTTTTTGGGTTTAAAAGAGTTTATTTATTTATTTCCTGGAAATCCTTGTCTTCTCTGACCTGCTTTTCCTGATGGACTTGCTGGACAGCTGCAGAAATAAGCATGAGATAAAATCATCTCAAGTAGCAGGGAAGGGAGAGCTGAACTGGCTGAGGGGAGAAGAATTTTGCTCTAGTTTATTTTTGCCCTCTCTGTTTGTGCTGGCACCTGTCTCCCACCAAGCTGGCAGCTGAGGGGGAGCATTTGGGGGCTTTGCTTTCTCTGCAGCTTCCCAGGAATGCTGCTCTGACTCTCAGGAGCATCTGTCATGCAGGCTGGAGCATTCCTGCTGTTTCTGAAGCTGTGAGCAGAGCAGCAGCATCCTCGGAGACTCTTTTGCTCAGCGTGAAGGCAAAGAAGGGATGTGGCTTGTTTCTTGTGTGTTGGCAGCTGAGCCCAGCCCTCTTTCTTTCTCCTGAGCCTCCAAGAACTTTGTCTGCACATCCCCCTCCCCCTTTTCCAAAGCAGCAGGTTTCATCTGCAGTGTCCTCCAGGCTGTGTCTCTCTCGTGTTCTCCTTCACATGACAGAGGTCTCAGCAGCCCAGGTTTTGTTGCTGTGTTGTGAAGCCCTTGTACATTGTCAGCTCCCTGCAGGACGAGGTGCCCTGAGCACAAGGTCTTTCCTTATAGTTTATTTTTCTCTTTTTCTTTCTCTTTTTTGTATTTTTCCTTTCAGTTTCTCTTTTGTATTTTTCTCTCTTCTTAAATATTTTTATTTTTCTTTTATTTCTTTCTCTTAATGTTTTTTTCTCTTTTTTTCTATTTCACTCCCCTCTCCCTTTTGCCTCTCCCCTATCCCTTCTTTTTTTTATTATTTCTTCTCTTTCTTCCTATTTCTTTTCCACATTCCTTCATGTGTCCAAAGGGTTGTCTGCACCACGAAGCTGCAGGCCACTGTGGCAGATCCTTTCCCTTGCCACCTTTTTCCTGACAGGAGGTGCAGTGGATGAGGCAGTGCACTGCCAGCACAGCCTGCCTGGGGACATGGCAAAGCAGGGAGAGGGGAAATGTGGACAGTGGAGCATCCACAGCTGGCATAACTGGGCAGTGCTGTGTGGGGCTGACTGACTGCATGGCCAGACACAGCTGGTGGCACAAGGGGCTGGTGCTGGTAACCCACTGGAGGAAGAAGCTGCCCAGGCCTGCTCTGGGCTCGGGAAGGACTCACAGAAGAGTAGGGGTTGAAAGGGACCTTCTTGAGATCCTAGAGTCCAAGTCCCCTGCCAAGGCAGGATCACCTAGAGAAGGTCACACAGGAACACATCCAGGGGGGTTTTGTATGCATCTAGAGATGAAGACTCCACCACATCTCTGGGCAGCCTGTTCCAGTGCTCCCTTCACTTAAAGGAGTTCCTCCTCCTTTCCAGATGGGACTTCTGCTCAAGTCCCTGCCCATTACCCCTTGTCCTGTCCCTGGGCACCACTGAGCAAAGAAGTGCTGACAGGGACTCTCTCTGTCTCCTGGCAGATCCCCTCCGTGTTGTGGCAGGATGTGGGTGGGCTTCAGGAGGTGAAGAAGGAGATCCTGGACACTATCCAGCTGCCCCTGGAGCACCCTGAGCTGCTGTCCCTGGGTCTGTGCCGCTCGGGCCTGCTGCTCTACGGGCCCCCAGGAACGGGCAAGACCTTGCTGGCCAAAGCTGTGGCAACCACCTGCACCATGACGTTCCTTAGGTGAGGAGCAGGAGGGGCAGGCGGTGGGACCCACCTGCTCCTGGCCTGCTCTGACTCCCTCTCCTGCCCCGCAGCGTGAAGGGGCCAGAGCTCATCAACATGTACGTGGGGCAGAGTGAAGAGAACGTGCGCAAGGGTGAGCAGCTGCAGTTCCCCCGCGGGTTGCCCCTGCTGCTGGAGGGAGGAGCTGCTGCTCAAACCTCTGCTCCACCCCCACGCACAGCTGCCAGGAGGGGCACCGACCCGGCTGCCTTCTACAGCCACTCTCTTCCCTGCCTCGCTCCAGCTTTCCCTGCCGCTCGCTCTGCTCCTCTTGCTCCTGTCTCTGTGTTCCCTCAGAGACGTGGCTGAGTTTTGGGGACCCTTGTGCTGAGTGCTGCCTGTTCCACTCCTGCTGAGGGGTGGTTATTGTTGGAGAGGCAGAGGGCAGCTGGTTTCCACCCACAGCTGTTGGCTGCTGGTGCTCTTGCTGCTGCCTGCTCCTCCAGGTCTTCCTCACCTTTTATACTGTCTCCTGCCAGTGTTTGCCAGAGCCAGGGCAGCTGCTCCCTGCATCATCTTCTTTGATGAACTGGATTCCCTGGCCCCAAGTCGTGGATGGAGTGGAGATTCAGGGGGTGTCATGGACAGGTGAGTGAGCATCATGCGTCCTTGGGGGAGCAGCCCAGGATGGGCATGTGCACAGGATTGTCCCACAAGGCAGAGTCCAGCCCAGCTCTCTCTGCTCCCTTCAGCTCCTCTCCTTGGACATTAGTACTGCTGTTTACCCTGCTGCAGGTTCCCGATTGCCCAAGCTTGTTGTGCAAACATTTGGTTAAGACAGAGTCTCCTCCAGCTGCCTCTGTGGCTGCCAGCTGCTCCCTTTGGCCTCTCCAGCGTCATCCTTCACACCCCAGCTGTGCTCTCCTCCTATTAGCTGCCTTCCCTCTGCTGGGAAACCTTTCAGCTGCCTCTGGTAGAAACAAAGTATGTACAGGTTGGAGATATAGTTGGACATGGCACTCTGGGACGTGGTTTGGTAGCCATGGAGGGTCTAGGTTGAAAGCTGGACTCAATGACCTAACCAGACCAATTCTGTGATTCCCAGAAAGGGTTATCTTCCCCCAGGCCTACCAGCAGCTCTGGCAGAGGCTGGGTGTGGTGACCATGGGTCACTGCATGTGATCCCAGAAGCTGGTGGAGATACTCTCTGTTGGAAGAGGTCTGTGCAGCACTGAAGTTCTGCTGCACTGGCTGCAGAACTGTACCTACAATCTGTGCCATTCACCACCCTGAGCACTGTTTGGCAGTGTCACTGGTGGCCTGCCAGGGTGTCCCTGGCATGGAGTGAACAGAGCAGCATTGCAGGGCAGTACCACGTAGCAGGGAGAGTCACATCTGAGTGGGAACCTGAGCCATAGCCGTGTCTGCTGTGTTTGGGCTGTTGCCAGGGTCTGGTAGCAAGTAGCAGCATCTGTGGTGATCCTGGGAGGGTTCAGAGTGAAGCACAGGCCCCAGAGATTGTCTTGCTACCAGGGGTTTGCATTCCCTTTACAGTGTGTCCAACAGAAGTCTGAGTGGCTGTGTTGGAGCTCTCCAGGGAAGAGAATGCAAACTGAAGTGCATTCACAAGAGTGTGGGCTGCAGGTCAAGGGAGGTTCTCCTCCTCCTCCTCCTCAACTCTGCCCTGGAGACGCCACAGTTTTGTATCCAGTTTAAGAGAGACAGAGAACTACTGGAGAGAGTCCAGAAGAGAGACACAAAGATGCTGAGGGGACTGGAACATCTGCCTTAGGAGGAGGGGCTGAGGGAGCTGGGGCTGTTTAGCCTGGGGAAGAGGAGACTGAGGGGGGACCTCATTAGTGCTGATCAATAGCTATAAGGGTGAGTGTCTGGAGGATGGAGTCAGACTCTTCCCAGTGGTGTCCAGTGACAGGACAAGGAGCAATGGGCACAAACTGGAACACAGCAGGTCCCACATAAATGTAAGGAAAAAAACATTCTTCCCTTTGAGGGTGGCAGAGCCCTGGACCAGGCTGCCCAGAGAGGTTGTGAAGTCTCCATCTCCAGAGGCATTTCAGACCCACCTGGATGTGCTCCTCTGTGACTTACTCTGGGTGGCTCTGCTTTGGCACTAAATGATCTTCAGAGGTTCCTTCCAATCCCTACCCTTCTGTGGTTGTGTGGCCTGCCAGTGGCCACACTTATTCCTCTTTTCAGTTGGTGCCTGAGGGTTGTGAAGGTGCCATGGCCCTGTCACAAGTGTCTCATCTTGCTCCCTGCAGAGTTGTCTCTCAGCTCCTGGCCGAGCTTGATGGCCTCCATTCCACCACAGATGTATTTGTTATTGGAGCTACAAACAGGCCTGACCTTCTGGACCCAGCTCTGCTCCGGCCAGGCAGGTATGTCACATCCTGCTCTGCCTCACTCCTCAGGCAGTGATGAGCTGTGCTCTGTTGCTCCCCATGTCCCCTCCACAGAGGCTGTTCCTAAAGGCCCCTGGGCCTGGTTTGTGGAGGTGGTAGGAAGCCAAGAGGAGGCCATTGCCTCTGGCTGGAGCAGCCACACCAAATACCACTGCTTGTTACCCCCCACCAGTCTGCTGATTGTTCTGCTGCTGGCATCAAACTGGAGGGAGCAATTGGTCCTCCAGGGCCTGTTCTGCAGAGCTGCTCACCAGGCTGTCCTCATGCCTGCAGCTTGCCCAGCCTCAAGCAGGACTTTGTATCTGTTGTTGTTGGAGTTCAGGTGGCTGCTGTCAGCCCTCCCTGCTCCCTCTGAGAAGCAGCACTGCCTTCCAGCACGCTGACCACTTCCCCCCTGTGCTTTGTTGCATCCATCAGCTTGGCAGCAAAGAGGAGCTGCCCCCCAGGGCCCCCCACTCAGGTTTGTGTTGGGCTGTTGTCAGCTGCCTCCTCTCTGCTGCCAGGTTTGACAAGCTGGTCTACGTGGGCATAAATGAAGATCGTGAGTCGCAGCTGCAGGTGCTGAGTGCTGTCACCAGGAAGTGAGTGGTCTTCTGCTCCCCCAGCAGCCTTCCATCACTCTCCCGTGGGGCATAGTCTCACCAGGGCTCCTTGAGTCACTGACCCAGAGCCAGCAGGCCGGGGAAGAGGATGGGACAGCTCGAAGCAGAACTGGGGATGATTTTCCTAGAAGAGGGAGGGGTCGGTAGAGGTGTGCAGTGGCTGTGCTTGTAGCCATGTGGTGAGATGGCAGTCCAGCAGCAGAGCAGGGAGTCCTCTTGCTTCCTGACTGAGTTTCTCAAGCATACCTCTGGCTGTTTGCAGTTCCAAGGGTGAAAGCAGCCCCATTTCTGCTTGTCTTGCTGCCCCTTCTCCTGCAATGCTGAGGCCTATTGAGCCTGTTCTCTGGCCATGTGGCATCACTGAGCAGCAGGGTTTGGTTGCTTCCTCAGTTGCTCTGAGCTCCTGAGGCCAGCTCTGGGAGAAGCAAAGCAAGGCCTGCTGTTCAGAGGTAGCAGCCAGCACAGCTGGGTGAGCAGCTGGGAATCTGCTGTTGCAGGGTCTCCCTGTTATGGATAGCTGTGACCACTGCTGCCTTGGCGGATAAGCTGGGTCAGGTGTGGGCTGGCTGCCAGCATCTCTTCACCCTCTGTGGCCTGGCTATCAATGCTGGCCAGTACTATGTGTGCTGCAGGAGGCTGCCTGTCTGCAGCATGACCCTTGAGGTGGTTTGGTAGTGCCTGTAATTAAACCTGCTCCTGCCCAGTCCTGGCTGTAGGCTGTTCCCACTTAATTTCTCCCAGTGAGGACTCAAAGTTGCCTTTGATCCACCTTAAGCAAGGGAGAGGACCTTGCTGTGGATGTTTCAAAGAGAAGTGGCTGCCTTGAAAAAAAAAAAACAAACCAACCCCAGACCAGCCAACACCTTTGAGTTGTTTTTTTGGGCACGCAGAGCACAATCCAGAAACAGCTGAACATGAGGCATGAGGCTTCTGCTGCCTCCTGCCTGGTCATGCTGCAGTGTCTGCTGGCCTGGTGTTTCTGTGGCTTTTACAGCTGCAGCTTTCTCCGCTGGCAGGTTTAAACTGGATCCCTCTGTGAATCTCACTGCCATCCTAGAGAAGTGCCCAGCTCAGCTGACAGGAGCAGACCTCTATGCCCTGTGCTCAGATGCCATGATGAGTGCCATCAAACGCAAGGTGGAGTGGATCGAGGAAGGTAGGAGCCTGGGCCCGGCCTGTCCCACGTGCTGGGGAGAGAGGACTTAGCCCTGCCTGTAAGGGATGTGTGAGGAGAGCCTCAGTGGCTCCCTGTCTGAACACCAGGCTCTGGGTTACTGGCAGGAAGGTACTTTCTATAGATGTGAGCATCTTCACCTCCAGGGCTTGGCCTCAGTGGGAAGGAGACAGACACAGGTTTGCCTTTCAGTCTTCAACACAATCATAGAATGGTTTGGGGTGGAAGAGACCTTGAAGATCATCTGGTTCCAACCCCCACTGCCATGGGCAGGGACACCTCCCACTAGACCAGCTTGCTCAAGGCCTCATCCAAACTGGCCTTGAACACCTCCAGGGAGGGGTCACCCACAGCCTCCCTGGGCAACCTGTGCCAGTGTCTCAGCTCCCTCACTGGAAAGAACTTCTCCCTTATCTCCAGTCTGTATTTCTCCTCTTCCAGCTCAAAGCCATTTCCCCTCATCCTGTCAGTACAAGCCCCTCTCTATTTTTTTTTGTTGACCCCATTCAGGTACCAGAAGTCTCCCTGGAGCCTTCTCTTCTCCATGCTGAACAGTCCCAACTCTGGCAGCCTGTGCCCATAGGGGAGGTGCTTCAGCACCTGTTTTGTAAAGGATATCTCTGGTTGATAAGAGAGGCTCTTGCCAGCTGCCCGTGCTTGGCTCCAAGCCTTCACCTCTTTTCTCTCCTGCAGGGCTGGACACTGAGAGCTCTGCTCTGATCCTGACCATGGAAGACTTCCTGCAAGCTGCTGCGAGGTTGCAGCCATCGGTTTCTGAACAGGAGCTGCTCAGGTACAAACTCATCCAGCAGAAGTTTGCTGCCCATTAACAGAGAGTGGAGGTCTGGAGTGTGAAAGAACAGTCACAGCTGCACCTGCCTACCTGCACTTTGATGTTTCCTGGGCCCTCCTGAGTGGAGAGATGTGGCTGTGCACTTCCCTTCAGCCCAAGTCTAGTAGAAGAGCTGTTCTGCTCAGCCATGCCATTGCTGGGTCCTGTAATGGCCCTTCACATCTCAGGGAGTACTTTGTGGCTGCTGGGTGCACACCAGGCTGACTTCCCCCCAGGGAGGGAGCAGAGCAAAGGTTCTGGTGGTTGTGAGCCATATAGGAGTGTCACCATGGGTGACAGCACTCTGGTAAGGAGCAAGATCCAAACTTCACCTGGTTGGGTAACAAGTGTGGGTCTGGAGGCAGTTGGCCCCCAGTGTGGTGCTGGCTGGAGGGCAGGAGGACACAAAGCACTGCTGTTGCAGCTGGCCTGGGCTCCACATGTTCTCTGAATAAATACAGGGATCTGGCACTGGGTATTCACTGCCTGGCCTCAGGTCTTTGCTTGTTTGGTGGTGTCTGTGGACTTGAGATGGTTCCTGAGAGCCCCAGGGTGGGCTGGGTGCTGCAGAGGAACGGGGAACTGGGGATCTGTAGGAAAGGAGGCCGAGGGGAGAACTTGTTGCTCTCTACAAGTCCCCAAAAGGAGGTTGGAGCCAGGTGGGTATTGGTCTCTTCTCCCTTGTAACAAGCAGTAGGGTGAGAGGAAATGGCCTCAAGTTGCACCAAGGGAGGTTAGGTTGGAACTCAGGAGAAACTTCATTGAACAAGTCCCCATCCTGGAGATGTTTCAGAGATGTGGTGCTGAAGGCCATGGCTTGTCACCATGTCCTTAGGAGAGTTGGACTCCATGATCCAAAAGGGCTTTTCCAGCGACCACATTTCTGTGACGCTGTGAATTGTCCTGCACGCTGAGGGAGCACATCTGCAAACCAGGCTGGGGCCACCCTCATCTGGCAAAGGCTGTCAGAATGGTTGGAGCCCAGGGGTGATGAGAGGCTGAGGGTGTGGGGTCTAATTCAGCTGGGAGTGAGCTGCCTCTGAAGAGGGGGGAGGACACAGGACAAGAGGCAACAAAGGCAATTAACAGCAAGGGAAAATCCCACTGGATAATGGGAAAAACTTGTCACAGGGAGCCTTGAAAATAGCCAGCCCATGGTTGGTGCAGCTCAGAGCTGCCTCCTCTGCACTAGCTTGTGCTGAGCAGCAGTTGGCCTTGTCTCACCTCCCTCTCCAGCCAACACCAGTGCCTCACCTTGCTGCCTGGCCTTGGCCAAGGGTGCCAAATAAACCCCAACCTGAGCCACGTGTGGCAGCTAGCTCGTGGCACCTGCTTCTGCCAGGTCCCTGCAGCTGCTGGGGTAGCTCCTGGGCAGCCCACGTTAAGCTGGACCACCCAAGGGCTGCCTGCTGCCAGCCTTTGCCATGCACCCAGCTGCCATTGCCTGCACCCAGCTGCCATTGCCGGTGCTTGTATCGCTGATGCAAGCGCTGCTGTCAAGGCCCAGGTCGCCGGCAGGCTCCTCCCCGAGGGGCAGGCTCCTCCCCGAGGGGCAGGCTCCTCCCCGAGGGGCAGGCTGTCCAGCAGCCAGCTGAGGTGTGCCTCAAGCCCTGATGCTCCGGCTCTGGCACCCGAGCGTGTCGGGGCAGAGCCGTCCCTGACCACAGCACGCTGCTCTGTCTGGCCACGACCTCTGCCCCAGGGCAGGCAAGGAGAGAGCTGCAGCCACAGCAAAACCTGGGCTGGGGTGTGGAGCCTCCCCACCCAGGGTGGGCACCGTGGATGGGACTCAGATGAGTCAAGAAAAGGGGCCCAAGGCTTGGGCAGAGGGAGAAAGCAGGTTGCAGCAGAGCCCTGTGGGAAGTGCTGCTGGGGGTGTGCAGCTCTGCCTCGAAGGGAGCCCCAAACCCCAGGCCACAGGCATGCAGGGGCTGGGGGTGATGCTGTGCCTGCACCCACCTTACGCTCTCCTCCCAGGCTGGGCACTTCCTTCCCCAAAACACTTTTGTCCAGCTCCTGCCCATACACAGACACACAGACCAGGGGCTCCAGTAGCTCTCACAAGTGCTCTTCATTAAGGGCAGGGGATTGCAGGTGGCTGTCACGGCCCAGCCTTCTGCTGCTTCCCACAGCTGCTCGCAGCCATCAGCCACCACAGTCCCAGCTCTCTGGCCGCCCTCTCAAGCAGTCTTCTTCACGACGTGGATGAAGTAGCAGGGGACGTGGGCCTGTCCTGGGGTGTAGGGCTGGAAGTCACCCAGGACACTGTGCTGGCACTTGCCCTGGAAGGCAGCTTTCAGCAGGGCTGTGAAGGCCTCCAGCCGGTGAGGGTAGTACGAGAGACGAAACTTGCTGCAAGGAGGAGACAGAGGTGAGGGGGCAGGGAAAGCTCTGCACAGTACACAGCACCACTCCTGTCCCCACCACCCTGCTGGGAGCCACCCCGTGGCCCCTCTCACCTCAGCTCTGGGTCTGCCCCTGCCTCAGTGGGGGGCACCTGCACCGTGTAGTCCAGGGTCACCATATGTGCCTTGTTGTTCACCAGCAGCACTGAGGTGGTTATGTCCTTGGTCAGGTCACTCTGAGGAGCGCAGGAAGACATCAGTGTGCTGTGGGGATGCAGCAGGCTCCAGCTTGGGTATGGGCCTGCTCTGCTGCCAGCCTCGGGGCCAGGGGCTAGGAGTGGGTGGCCAGCAGCAGCCTACCTTGTAGTAGATGTTCTTGCCGGGCGGGGCGCAGCCTGTGGCCAGGATGTGATCGTAGTTGCGGTGATCGATGACCAGGACACCTCCGGGCCGCACCATGCTGGCAATGTTCCTCAGGGCCAGCTTGTGGTCACTCTGGTCCCCTGGGGAGGAAACCGTGCCATCCCCAGGCACCAGCTGTACCCCAGGGCACATCCCATGAGCCCACAGCTCACCCCTGCACACAGAGAGCTGCCCCCTCACCGCCACCCCAGCCCCACCCGGGGTATAAGCTGAGGCACATTCTGAGCCTCACTGGGGCAGAGCGTGCCAGGGGGAGGAGCCCACCACTGGTGCCACCAGTCCAGGGCACTCCCCAGCCTTGCCGAGCTGTGAGACACTGCACACAGGCCCCACTGGCTCCCCTCATGCCATATGCAGCTGGAGCATGGGCTCAGCCTTTTTTGGAGATGTGCCATGACAACAGCTCCACCACACATAATGCACTGCCCCACTTGGGGCATGAGTTAGGGCACGTTCTCAGCCTGCTGGGAGGCACTGTCCACATCTGCACAGCTTTTCTTTCCCCCTCATCCCCCACCGACCCCCTCCGTCTCTCCAGCCCTAACCTTTGAAGTCAGGCAGGTGTGCAAAGGAGTTGCCCAGGCAGATGACTGCGTCAAACCCATCTCCTGGCTTCTCCAGGTCTTTCTCCAGCGTGAGCCAGTTGGCCTCCTCGATGACTGAAGCACAGGGAAGCGGATGAGGGCAGGGACACTTCACCTAGCCAACAGCCCTCCTTGCATGCCAGACACCCCCTGCCCCCCGCCCCAGCATCACTCAGCCGCCCCTTGCTCCCCCGGGTGCTGGGAGCCAGACTAGGGCCATGGCCTGGGCTTGCCAAGCAGCCTGCACTAGCAGGTCCTTGACGGTCACTTGCAGCAAGGCCACCAGGCCAGCGGCACCCATGCCAAGGGCCTGAGCACCCTGGGGGATGGGCTCGGGGCAGAGGTCCCCCGGACCGAGGTGAGGTCCCTCCCGGCCCCCACGGCCCCCGCACCCCATCGGTCGAAGGGCTCCTCCTTGCGCCGCTCCCAGCGCTCCTTCAGTGCGTACTTGAGCATCTTGTCGCTGGCATCGACGCTAGTCACCTGGAAGCCCTCCTCGAGCAGCATGATGGAGTCCACCCTGTGGACATGACGGTCAGAGGGGCCAAGGGCAGCTGAGGGGGCAGAGGGGGCTTGGGACGGCGAGTCGGGACGGGGTGGGGTAAGGGAGGAGAGGTGGGCGCGCTGGGAACGGCCGAGGACAGCGGGGCCCAAGGCAGCCCCCGGGGGAAAGAACCTGGAAAGCGAGCGGACGAGGGTCGCGGTTCCTCACCCGGTGCCGCAGGCCACATCGAGGACGGAGCGGCAGCGGTGCTGGCGGAGCAGCGCCAGGAGCCAGCTGCGGTACTCGGCCGTGCGGCCCCGGATGTCTCCGATGTAAAGCTGCCACACGCGGGCCGCCCGCCCGTCCGCGTACTGGTCCGGCAGCCCTTCCGCCGCCACCCCCAGCGACCGCGTCCGGTACACGCTGTCC
>VWZI01022535.1:252244-276936 GCA_013396835.1 Psilopogon haemacephalus | reverse complement strand
CCTCCGCCCCTCCGCGCCCCGCCAATGCCCGCAGCCTCTCGCCAGCCGCCGCTGGCCTCCGTTCCCCATCGATCGCCGTCACCACCCCCTGGCAGCCCTGACCCTTGGCTGGGCGGCGAGGCGGGAGCGCAGCAGCGCAGCGGTCGGGGCCCCGGCCCGAGGGCCCTCATCAGCTTCCCCGGCGAGGCTCCGGCAGCGGAGCGGAGTACCTGACAGCGGCAGGAGCTGACTCGGCAGCGGCTGTAGAGGAAAACGTCTTTATTTACAGTGCGGGCAGGGTGCAGGCGGGACGCGGAGCCGGCTCCCGGCTAGCCCCCGGCCCTAGTGCCACAAGCCTGCGGGCAGGATCGCGCCCCCTCGGGCACAGCTGGGCAGGCCAGGCCAGTCCTCACGCAGGGTAGCCCAGGCCACGACCTAAGTCCCTTTTCCTTTGGTAGCCGCAGGACACGGCGGGGTGAGAGCCCAGGGGCCCGGGGCTGTGTGCCTACAGCTCGTCAGCTGGGCTGTGGGGGAGCGGAACCTCCTCCTGGATTCCGCTCTCCTCCAGGCTCTCCCCTGAAGCTGGGAGGCTGGCAGCGCCCTCGCTCTCCTCCTTCTCACCCTTCTTCTTCTTCCTGCTCTTTTTCTTGCTCTTCTTCTCCCCCACACTTGCCAAGTCACCTTTCTTGCCAGTCCACTTCTCTGCCAGACAGCCTGTGGAGATGTTCAGAAGTGAGGGGCTCCCCGTGCCCTGGCAGGGACCCCTAACCTCTTAGCCTGCCCTTGCAGCCCCTGGCAGGAGTTAGGACTTACTCGTGTCCTTCCCTTTCAGTACATGGTCAGCACAGAGAAACTGGGAGAGGTCCTCTGTCTGGTGGTGCCTGTACCAGTCCTCGATCACATCTTCGTACTCCTCCACCAGCACATCACACTAGCAGGGAGAGGAGAGCCCAGCTCCAGCCGTGCACCGCTGGGGCAGGACCAGGGCAAGGGCACCAAGTCCTGCCAACACCTTCGATCCCAGCACTGCACCCCCAAACCCTCTCCCGCTCTGCTCCAGCCCACACGGCCACAGTGGCGGCCAAGTGCCAACCCCAGCAGCCTGGGTACCTGCTTTTTGAGGTCGGCCACCTCTGCAGAGGTCTCATTCCACAGCTCATAGGGGATGTCCATCACCACCTTGACGCCCTTGTGCACCAGGTTGTGCAGGGTCTCGAAGGTCTCCGACATGCCCTGGGGAAGCAGTGGTGCTCAGTGAAAAAGTGCTCCTCCTGCCAGGCTCCAGCTCTCCCCTGCCCAGGGACGCAGGCACATACAAGCCAGCCAAAATCAGGTCCCCACCGAGTGGCAGCAAACGTACAAAACCTGCTCCCAAAGCCAACAGGAAGACACAGTCCAGGCAAGACAAGTGCTGGGTCCTGTGCTTAGGTCACACAAAGCCCATGCAATGCTCCAGGCTTAGGGCAGAGTGGCTGGAAAGCTGCCGGGGCAGAAAAGAACCTGGGGGTGCTGGTTAACAGCTGGACAAGAGCCAGCAGTGTGCTCAAGTGGCCAAGAAGGCCACCAGCATCCTGGCCTGGAGCAGCAATGGTGTGGCCAGCAGGAGCAGGGAAGTGATCGTGCCCCTGTGCTCAGTGCTGCTGAGGCTGCACCTCAAACACTGCGTTCAGTTTTGGGCCCCTCACTGAGGACATTGAGGTGCTGGAGCACGTCCAGAACAGAACAACAAAGATGGTGAAGGGTCTGGAGAACAGCTCTGGTGAGGAGCACCAAAAGAACTGGGATTGTTTGGTCTGGAGGAGGCTGAGGGGAGATGTCACTGCTCTCTGCAACTCCCTGAAAAGAGGCTGGAGTTGAGGTGGGAGTTGGTCTCTTCTCCCTAGTATCAGGTGATGGAAGAGGATGAAATTGTGCCAGAGGATTAGGTTGGATATTGGGGAAAATTTCTTTGCTGCAAGAGTGGTCAGGCACTGGAACAGGCTGCCCAGGGAAGTGGTGAAGTCACCACCCCTGGAGATGCTCAAAAGACCTGTGGACACAGCAGCACTTTGGGACACAGTTTAATGGCCTTAGGTAGATGGTTTGACTCACTGATCTTGGAAATCTTTTCCAACCAAAATAATTCTATGGTTCTAAGACAGCCTCTGGCTCCCTCCCCACACCTAACCTGGGGGGAGCAGTACAGCCTCACGTGCTGGGCATTGGCAGGGAATCCAAGGGACAGCAAGAAGAAAGCCCAGCACAGCAGCCTGGCAGCACAGGGGCAGACAAGGCAGGCCTGGCAGCAGGGCACTGCAGGGCAGAACTCACCTTTGCAAATCTGTTGCTGCCACTCCTCTCCTTGTGCAGGTTGTAATCCAACAGCCGCTTGCAGATGTTCTCTGTCACCTCTATTAACCGAATGTCCCTGCAGAGTGAGAGCACAGGGGCTTGGGCTGGGCCCCACAGGCACGACTGAAACTTGGGGTCCACTTCTTAAAAAAGCATTGGCCCAGTAACACAGAATTACAGTGTAGGACACGGGACAGGGATGATACCAGACATGGGACAGCATGTGCCGGTCTTAAAACTTGCAGGAGTGTGAACTGGAGAAGCAATCATTAATGTGAACTGGAGGAGCAATCATTAACAGAGACAGAAGAAAGTGGGAAGGCTCTCTCAAGGGTGTCCATGTCACTACGTACACTGCCTGACATGCAAGAGTAATCACACTCACAGCATCCACAACCAAAACAACAACATGCCAGGTGGCAGCAGGGCACTGCAGGGCAAGCCTCACCCAGCTGCTGTAAAGGGCTTGTGCTCTGTAGCTCTCAGGCTGCCCTAAGCAGAAGCAGCTGCCCTGCCCTGCCCTGCCCTGCTCAGCCCACCAGGCCTGGAGCACTTTTCTCAGAGGAGCTGTGCACAGCCTCTGAAGCCCCTGGCCCCGCAGGCAGTGAGAGAATGAGACCACCCAGCCCAGCCTCACTTACGACTGCGTGTACTTGACGGCAGAGCCTTTGCCATCCAGGAAGCCATACTTGGTATCGATCACCTCCTTCGTCCTGCCTGTCTCCTCAAAAGCAGATTTCAGCTCCACCGCCACATACTTGCACACTGCAGGGAGGAAGCACAGGTGGTATTAGAGGGCTTTGTCACACCTGGGGATGAGATAGCAGCAGAAGCATGTGCCAGGCACTCCAGAACCAGTATAAGCAGAAAACAGATGCCTTGGATGCTCAAATAACTGGGCAGAGCTCATCTGATCCCCCTGGAGATCCCTTGAAGCAGGCCCACTTCTGTTCATGCTTCACTGTAAGCAGCTCCAGCCAGCTGCTACAGCACAGCTGGCAAGGAAAATGATACCAGGTCTGCCTGCAGCTGTCCCAACAGTTCCACTCTGCAGCCCCCAAACCCTCCACCTCCATACCACAAGCTGCTCCCTTCCTCCTGGAAGAGGACTGTGGTGGGGCACAGGGTCCTTATGCAACAGCTTCTCCTCCTCACATCAGCACATCCCACCTGGTAACAGTTTCCCAGCTCCCTGAACACACGGGGGCTATGCTGGCGCCCGAGGGGCTGGCCAGGCTCAAGAGGCTGGGTGGTGGGACAATATGCTGGCAATGCCACCACACGAGGGGCTGTCAACTCCAGCAGCAGTGCAGGGGGCACTGCCTGAAGCAGAGAGCGCAGCACTAATGGCTTTGTGGCACACTGCATGGTTTCTTTTATAAAACTACACAAGTAACCAAGCATCTTTATTTCTTCCGTAACAAAGAATCCCAGCAGAGCTACAGAAGCAGCTGGAGAAGTATTCCCAGGGTTTACAAAGTGGAAGCATAGGCAATGGAGTGGCTCTTCCACCTCTGAAGCCAGGCACCGGGGATGGTTTGTCCTGTGCTGTGAGTTCATTCTTCAAGCCCTGCTTTAGGAGAAGTTCCCTGCAGCAGGCACAGTGAGACGGTGCCGAACCAGCAGGTTCTTCTGCAGGCAATGATATGAGCAGAGAGATATGCTGCAGGCAGGGAGAGAGCAAAGTGACTTCTGCAGGGCTGTCGTGCATGTGCTGTGAAACCTTGCACACACTTCTGCTTTCCTTCCTCTGCTGGCACCAGAGCTTGGAGATGACTGCAGACATTTTCCAGATGGGTTGGATGCTCCTTTTGGCAGCTCCTCCAGACTGAGGTCTCAAGGATGCCCTGCTCCACACTACACCTACTAGAGCATCCCCTTACATGCCAGTAGAGCTGACTGCTGGGTGCAGTTATCCAGATGCTGCCCATGGCCATCACTGCATACTGCCACAGGTTCCAGGCCTGGGCAAGAAGAGCAGCAATGTGTGGTCAGCGCTTGCTATGATGCTCCTCTGAGGTTATGCAGGTGCCACAGCACAGCTCAGCCATCTGTGTCCACAGAGCTGCCTTCCTGGCAGTGAAAGCTTTGCAAAGAGCTTCAGAGTTTCCCTTCTTCCTTTTCTCTTTGCTGTGAAGCTCCATGTGTCCTTGCACTGCAAAGACAGAGGAAACTACGGCAGACGGCAAAGATCCATAAAGACCTGCCCTGGATGGCCTGTGAAGCCTCTGGCTGTGCGAATCACGCAGCTGCTCCAGGAAGAAGCATAACTGAGATGGAACTGAGAGCAGCAGAGACGACCAGCCCCAGCTACGAACCGTTAGTGCCTCCCGGGAACAGCCGTGCCTGCCGGGTGCCCCTAAACCCCTCCTCTAGGGACAGAGGGAAGACAGCAGCAGAAACAAGCACCAGGAGCACGCCGCGGGAGGCTCCGCTGGCTGCAGGGGCACTGGTGGGCACTTGCTCCCACCGAGACGCCCAGCACCAGCAGCTGCCCCTGCAAAGTACCTCCGGGCTCATCCCTCTCCTCCACCTGCAAGGCTGTGGGGGCAGCCAGGCCTCGGGGCTGCGGCTGCAGCCTCCACACTAGTCAACCCCGACCGGAGCAGCCAGCGTGCGGCGGCCGATCCACCGCATCATCGCCCGGCGAGCCAGGAGCCAGGCCCAGGCTCTGCGGCGGGACCTCTCCGGTCCTCTCCCACCCCCACTTACCTTCACATTTGCTAGGCAACCGCACCCAGTCCGAGTCGTCGCCTCCTGCCAGAGCCGCCGCGGCCGCCAGCAGCAGCACGGATGCCGCCGCCATGGCTCCGCTTCCGGAGCCGCGCTTCCGNCGGAGCCAGCGCTCCAGGGCCCCGCTCGGCCGCCCGGGGGCCGCCCGCGGGGAGCGGCGGCAACGCGCACATGGCCCCGGGGCGGAGGAGCCAACCTAGCGGCGGTAACCCCAGCCCCGGCCTGCCCTCCCTACCTCTGCCCCAGCCTGGGTCTCCACCACCCAACAAAACCGCAGTGACCTCCCTCTCTTCTCCACCTACACGGCACTGCCCTCCAGAGGCTCAGTCTCTCTCTCTCCAGCATTTGGTGGGCTCCTTTCCACCCCCCCAGCCCAGACTAAAGGGAATTACCTCTCGGCGGCAGGTCTCTACCTAGGCCTTTAGGTGTGGATGAGGAAGGTGGAGGTGAGGATGGCATCAGAGAGGGCAACCTTGAGCAGCACCATGCGGATGGCCACCAGCAGGGCTGCCGAGGCACTGGGCATCCCCTCTGCAACAAAGTGCTCAAGTGACACCACTGCCCCCACGCCTAGGCCAAAGGGACAATCCTCAAGACTTCAGGCCCAACAAATCCCTCTGGGCCCACCATGGGCTTTTGTCACCTTCACACATCCCCAAGACACCTTATGTCACCCCATGCTGTCCCTGAGAGCAGCTGGCTCTGACCTGCCTTTCCCCTTCCTACCAAGGCTTCCCCAACCCCACAGTGCTGTTGGGACTCATCCCAAGTATCATATCCCCAGCTGGGTGCCAGACAGGAACCCAGCAAGGCTTCCTTTCCTGCAACTGATGTTCCCGCTGTTGCAGGGCTCAGATACTCACCAGCCATGCTGCTGGGACATGGCTCTAGCCCCTCCTCATTGCCTGTGGGATGAGAGAGCAGCTGAGGAGGTGGCAGCAGACAGCCTGGTGCCAGACACAGCTGGCTGCAAACCCTTCTCTGCCTGACCGCTGGGGCAGCAGCACTGCCCGCAGGGCCTCACACCTGCTCTTTGCCAGTCCCCGTCCTCAGGGGGCATTGGGCTGGGCAGCAAGCTGGGCAGAGGGGACGGCAGCAGGGATACCTGTGATGTGCACGGGGCTGGAACTGTGGGCTGGAGAGCTCCTGTTGGGTCCCACGTGGCAGGTGAGATCCTCCTCGGGCAGAGTGTTGTCAGGGAGAAGGGAGACGGTGCAGATGGTGCCACCATCCTCCTGGGACACCCCATAGGAGAAGGACTGCAGGGCGCTGCTGTTCCCACTGGAGATCCAGACAGTGTGGCCCGAGGCAGGGGCCAGCTGGCTCACCACGCAGACCACCAGGTGCCGGCGCTGCCCAGCCACCACCGTGCTCAGCGGTGGGGCCAGAGTGGGCAACGGCCTGGTGCCTTTGCCAGCTAGGGAGAGGAGGCACAAGGCTCAGGGAGAGTCCCAACCAGCTTGGGACTTAACAGGGATGGTACCCGCCCCTCCTGCCCCCCGGCCTCGTCCCTCACACAGGGCTACTCACAGGGCAGCAGCGGCAGCAGAGCGGCAGCCAGCAGCACCCGGAGCCCCTCCATGGCAGCTGCAGCCTGTGGGGCCGCCGAGGGCTCAGCCCCCAACTGTCACCGCCCATCACCTGGCGCCGCGGTCGGGCGGCCCCGGAGGCTGCGGGGATGGCCCCGGCGGCTCCCGCTCCCCACGGCGGTTAGCACAGCCCCTCCCCCGGCTCCCGAGCGATGGTACCGCCCGGCTCCCCCTCCGGCTGCAGTGGTAGCGTCCCTCGGCCCTCCGCCCGCTCCGAGCCTCGCCTCGGCCGCGCCATGCAGCAGGCCCCGGCCCCCGCCGCGCTCCCGCCTGCGCCCTCCTTCGCCGAGCTCCTGCGGTTGGTACGGAGCGGGCAGGAACCGCCGGGAGTGCGGAGACCACAGGCCTCGCCCACCGGGGACAGCCCTGCCGCCTCCCGCCTGCCACTGCCCACCAAGCCGTGGGAGAAGAAGCCCGGAGCCGCGGCCTGCCCGCCCCGCGGCGCCGCTCCGCACACAGACCGTGCACGTTCGTACAAAAGAACTCTTTAACAGGAAGCTGGAGGCAGCCGCCGGAGCCACAGGCTTGTTTCCAGCCAAGCAGCGGCCCGGAGGGCAGAGGGGGTGGTGCGGGACGGGGGCTGTCGTTCCCCGGGGCAGCTGTCGCTGCAGGGACTGGGCTTCTGCTGGCGACGGAGACAGGGACAGCGGAGAGAGGGACAGCGACAGCTCCTGCCGTGAGGCGTCCGTGCTCGGCAGCGCTCTCTGCTTCCCTGTTCTTCGGCCGTGCTTGGCAGCGCTCTCTGCTTCCCTGTTCTTCGGCCGTGCTTGGCAGCGCTCTCTGCTTCCTTGTTCTTCGGCCGTGCTTGGCAGCGCTCTCTGCTTCCCTGTTCTTCGGCCGTGCTTGGCAGCGCTCTCTGCTTCCTTGTTCTTCGGCCGGGGGCAGAGACCCCACCGAAAGCCCCAGGGCTGCAGCAGCAGGCCAAGGCAGGTGCGCTGTGTTGGGCTGCTCAGCACCAACCGCTCCCAGGACGGGCCTGACTCGGCCACTTCCCTCAGTTGTGCTCAAGGCTGCAACTTGATGTGGTAGAACTTTGTGCTGCCTTCTTCTTCCCGAGTTTCAAGGCACACGTATTGAAATAAAGCAAAAACAAAACACGTCCAATGATTTTAGTTCATACTCATCATTAAAGCATCTGTTGTGATAAAAGGATTTTTTTTTTCCTTCTAAAAATAAAACATAAAATAGGTCCCTTTGGCATTTCCAGCATTCACTTCATGCTGTTTCATGACCTCTTCATGTTTGCAGATGCATCCAGTGCTTGAAGAACAAAAGAACCTCACTGCTCTCAACCCAGCATCCCGGTCGGAGCAGTGACTTTGCTTGATTTCCAATATGCTGTATCTCAAGAGCAACTGATCCTGGGGGTAGTGCAACATCAGCTTCAACAGAGTCACCTTCCCTTGCCCTACAGCTTGGCAGCTGCCTCCTCTCAACACAAACATCCAAATCAAAGAACCTGAGAACTCAAAACACTTGAAACCCCCGGGGTGGGGGGGGGCGTCAAACGCAGGACTGCCACCAGGTTCTTCCCTCCCAGCAGCAGCATGGACCTGCCTGAGGACATCGCTACTCCACCTTCAGCTTTGTTTTTATGTTCATGGCTGCCAGCTCTGCCACAAAGTAGCGGAAGACGTGGGGCACCGGGACAGCTTCGATCCTGTCTGCCTCATTGCAGACAGAGCAGGAGTACCTCCTGTTGCTGGTGACGGGGGCGGAGTGCGGTGGCTTCTCCAGCACAGGGGAGGTCATGCTGGCGCAGTTCATGCAGACGTAGGCTATGGAGCCGTCGGAGCAGTTGAACAGGCGGTCTTGCAGCAGGAAAGAGGTGCCGTGGGCCAGCAAAGCGTCGCGTTCCATCTCGCCGAAGCGAATCCCGCCTTCCACGTTCCTCCCTTTGACGGGCTGGTTGGTGAGAGTGTCTCTGGGCCCCGTTGTCCTCACCTGGAACTTGTCGGAGACCATGTGGCGCAGGCGCTGGTAGTAGACCACTCCCACGAAGATGTCTGCCTCCAGCTCCAGGCCGCTGATGCCGCTGTACATCTTCTCCGTCCCGAAGAAGTTATAACCCGCGCTGGCCAAAGTCTCGCCGAAGTACCTCAGGGCAGAGCTCTTCTCCGAGAAGGTGAAGGGGGTGGCGTCGTAGGAGACGCCGTGCAGCGCCGCTGACTTCCCCGCCATGCTCTCGATCAGCATCCCGATGGTCATCCGCGAGGGAAAGCCGTGGGGGTTGAAGAGGATGTCTGGCACCATCCCGTTCTCTGTGAAGGGCATGTCCTCCACGGGCCAGAGCTGGCTCAGGATACCCTTCTGCCCATGGCGGCTGGCAAACTTGTCTCCAACAGTTGGGTTCCTGGGAACCCTGACGGTGATGCAGACCTTCTTGAACTTGCCGGTGCCGCGGTCGTTGCTGCACAGCCTGATGTTGTCCACGATGCCGACTTCCTTGTTGCTGGGTGGGTGCAAAAGCAACCACGGCAAAGATGTTAATTAGCTGTGCTCGTCACTTAACTGGGAGAGGGGAATGAAGGGGAAAATAAAACCCTACCAAACCACATCTCAGTTTTGGGCCCTCTCGCTACAAGGAAAAACCCTGAGTGCTGGAGCACCTCCAGAGAAGAGCTGCAAAGGTGGGCAAGGGTCTGGAGAAGAGGTGTGGTGAGGAGCAGCTGAGGGGGTTTGAACTGGATGAGCTTTGAGGTCCCTTCCAGCCTAAACCATTCTATGATTCTGCGATTCTAATGCTGCAGAGAGACACAGGTAAGGCCTGAAACTCTGTGGGCAGCTGAGAGTGCAGGATCCACTTAGATATGTCAGTTTCTGGTCAAAGGTTCTGCTTACCTTTCAAAGAGGATTTTAGTGCCTTTCCCCTTTCAGCTGAAGTTCTAAAATCTTACAGAACTTAGCCCAGGAATATTCCAGGGGCAGGCTGTGGTGTAGTTGGCACATTTTAACATTCTTGCAGTTTGGAAGCTGCAACATTAGTAAAAATGCACTTCAAATCCCTAATCCTGCAACAACTTTGCTTCTAAAGCTTGTTTTTTTTTTTTTCCTGGCAAGTCACTGGGGCTTTCTAGTTTTCTGTGACTTCCACTTTTATCTGCAGAGAATGAGCAGAAGAAAAGACCTTTGGAGGAAAAAAAAAACCCAAAACAAAACTTTCTGCAAGATCTAACTTTTTAGTGGCCTCATATTCTACTCTTGGGAGAAGTCAGGCTCTGCAGCAGCACTGTCTTAAAAGCTATGATGGGAGTCACCTAAAACATGAACTTCATGTTCTCTGTCAAAAACATGGACACTTATCATGAGGGGAGGAAAGGGAACACCCTGGAGAAGACAGTGCAGCTCATCAGGCTCAGCTTGCACTCAGGCTGCTCAGGAGGAGGTGTGTGGAGCCAGGAAGGCTGAGCTGTACTTACGGATAGGTGACAGTGACAGTCTCCCCTGTGCTGAGGTTCATGAAGCTGTAGAAGGGGTCTCCAGGCTGCAGGATGGAGCCAACGTAAGGCAGTCCATCCGCATCCAACTTCTCTGCAAGAGTGGGATCACCAGGCCTGATGCCAAACACTAAGTTATCTCCTGCCCTGCCAGCTTTCAGGGAAAGGTCAATGCTCTCCATCTTGATAACGCTTCCGTAGGCAAACCCTCTCTGCCAGGAAGATTTGTTCACAATCTAGAAAGATGAAATAAAGGCCAATTAAAGACTTGCTAATAACTCCAGTAAAGAAAACATGTCCATTCCTATCTTGAGGCTTACACCTTTTGAACACTAAACAAAGCCTCCCAGTGAGTTAACACTCCAAAAGATCCAAACCTTCTGTATTTTTCGATGCTGGAAGTCCACTGCCTTGCTCAAGGGAGCTCCCTCTGCTCTGCTCTCAGTACTTGCAGCATTACCTGTGGTAACAACACTTAACCCCTCTCCTGTATCTGCCCTAACAGAATCTGTGGACTAGCAGCAGAAGCAAGGAATTGGCTGTTCACACCTTTCTTCCCAGTTCTCCACACCAAATTCCACACAGGACAGTAGAATACAGAAAGAACAAATTCTCTCCAGTGAAGGTGGTGAGACACTGGAACAGGTTTCTCAGGGAAGTTGTGGCTGCCCCCTCCCTGGAGGTGTTCCAAGGCCAAGGTGGACAAAGCCTTGAACAGCTTGCTCTAGTGGGAGGTGTCCCTGCCCACAGCAGTGGGGTGGAGCTGGATGATCTTTAAGGTGCCTTCCAACCCAACCCCTTCAGATTCCTCCTCCTGGTGGCTTTACCATCGCATCTTCCATGTCATAGCCGCTGTAGGAGATGACAGCCACGATTGAGTTGGTGCCGATGGGGTAGCTGTCCATACCATAATAGTCATACATTCTGGGCCTCACCAGAGGGCTCTGGGGAGTATGGAGGTGGTAGAGTTTGTTGTCAGAGCGGTCCTTGTAGTTATAAACTGGAAAGCCCATGGTTTGCTTCCCTAGAAAGAAAGACTTGGATTAGTTCAGGGTTAGAGTTCACCTACGGTTCATCCTCCAGGAGCATTGCTGCAAAGGAAGCTGGAAATCAGCTTGCCCGTGGAGTCTTAGAACCCTCCACATTTAACAGCTGAGCTGTACAAGTTTCTACAAATGGCAGCACTCAGTTCCTTCCCTGCTGTTTCATAGGGGCACAGGCTGCCCAGGGAAGTGGTGGACTCACTATCCCTGCAGAGGTTAAAAAAACATCTGGAGGAAGAGCTTAGGGACATGATCCAAGGGTTGTGTACAGGTATATGCTGGGTTGTGGCTGGATTTGATGGGTCTCGGAAGTCTTTTCTGAGCCAGCTGATCCTATAAAGGAGTGTCTGCTATTTTGTATCTTTCCTGCAGTTTTGCAACCTCCAATCAAGGTCAGTGTGGTGGCTTTTTGATTTGTTTGGCTGTGGGGAGGGTTCAGAGAGTGACAGAATCATTTGGGTTGGAAAAGACCTTTAAGATCAAGTCCAAGCATTCTCTCAATGTGCCAGGGCTGCTGCTAAACCATGGCCCTCAGCACCATATCTTTGCCTCTCTGAAATGCCTCCACAGATGGGGATTCAGCCACCACCCCAGGGAGCCTGTTCCAGTGTTTGAGAAGCCTTTCAGGGCACAAGTTTCAGGGCACTGTGTTTCTGTATTACTTTTAACTTGTCTATATCTCTACCTAGCTGTAAATATTTGTAATCTGTTGTCAATATCTGCTTGTAAATTGTACTAAGCTGTGAATATAAAGCTTCAGTCCTTTAACTTCCAGCTGGCTGAGTCTACTCTGGGTGAATTCAAAAGTGTGGGGGAAGTGGGGGACTCCCAAACCATCACAACACTCTTGGCCTCTTTTAAAAACTAATCAGCTGAGGTGTAAGTGATGTGCAAGAAGCCTGAATCCCCACTGCAATCCCCACTCCACCTCCCCCAGTTTCTTCCAGACAACCAAACAATCAGTTTAAATCTTTGCACAATAACTGCCAGAGAAAGCTTCCCACCCTGCTCCCACAGTGGTGCATTGCTCTCTTCCAAGGGATGCATGGTAAACGTCCTCTCAGCAGCTGCAGTGGCAAGACAGAAGTTGCTCACTGAAAGCAGGTGGCAAGGAAACCTCACACTAACTACTACAGAGCATCTGTTGTAGCTACCAAGCAGATGTAGGTTAACCTCTGTGGGTTGTGGGAAGGACTGTTGGCAGGAGAGTTGTCAGACATTAACACCACTAAACAGCTGGTGCAGTGCCCTTCACTTCTGTATGATCAACATCAAATTAAGGCAAAAAAACCCAGACAAAATTTAATACTTAAGGAAGGCAACATGAAACTACCAAGGAAGAGACTGAAGTCTTGAACTGGGGTCCAGAGAGGGATAAGGAAGCTGGGGAAGGGTCTAGAGAACAGCTCTTGTGAGGAGTGGCTGAGGGCACTGGGGTTGTTCAGCTTGGAGAAAAGAAGGCTGAAGAGAGACCTTCCCACTCTCTGCAATGCCCTGGAAGAAGGTTGGAGTGAGGTGGAGGTTGTTCTCTTCTATCACTTGTTACCAGGAAGGAAAGGAAATGGCCTCAAGTTGCACCAGGGGAGGTTTAAGTTAGACACTAGAAGTAACTTCTTGACTGAAAGGATTCTCCAAGACTGGCACAGGCTCCCCAGGGAGCTGGCTGAATCCTCATCCCAGAGGTATTTCAAAGAGGCAGAGCTGTGATGCTGAGGGACTTGGTTTAGCACCAGCCTTGGTGGAGTTAGAGAATGGTTGGACTTGATGCTCTTGAATGTCCTTTCCAACCAAAACATTTCTATGTTTCTGTGAGTACAAGGACAAATAACAACCTGCTGGAAGGCAGCCAGGGTAAACCTGACTTAATTTACTGTCATAAAACAGTGAAAGAGTATCCTGGAGAAGCTGTTCTCTGTGAATGTAGGGAAACACTGGGATAGGTGAGATCTTCTCCCCCATCTCTGCCCAGGGCCCTGCAACATCAGGTACTACAGCACTCACCCATCTGGCACTGGTACATGTTGCGTGGACTTTGGTTGTGGTCAGAGAAGGGGATGAGGTTGGCCACCACACTCAGAATGCTGTGAGGGAAGAGCTCCTGGTGAGTGGTCGTTCCAGGCACCACCTCTGACTCCAAGGCGGCCACGTTCATGAAGATCTGCAGGCATCAAATCAGACAGCACTCATTTGCTTCCTTCTTTTCAAAGGAAAGAAGCTTCCACAAAGCTGCCTCCTGTCTCTTTGTAGGAAAGGAGGGTGGAGTGAGGTGAGGGTTGGTCTCTTAGAATCGTATTATCAGCCAGGTTGGAAGAGAGCTCCAAGCTCATCCAGCCCAACCTAGCACCCAGCCCTAGCCAAGCAACCAGACCATGGCACTAAGTGTCACATCCAGGCTTTGCTTCAACATCTCCAGGGATGGGGACTCCAGCACCACCCTGGGCAGCCCATTCCAATGCCAATCACTCTCTCTGCCAACAACTTCCTCCTAACATCCAGCCTGAACCTGCCCTGCCACAGCTTCAGCCTCTGTCCCCTCCTTCTGGTGCTGGGTGCCTGGCAGCAGAGCCCAACCCCACCTGGGTACAACCTCCCTTCAGGTAGCTGCAGAGAGCAATGAGCTCTACCCTGAGCCTCCTCTTCTGCAGGCTGCACACCCCCAGCTCCCTCAGCCTCTCCTCTTGGGGCTGTGCTGCAGGCCCCTCCCCAGCCTTGCTGCCCTTCTCTCAACACCTTCCAGCACCTCAAAATCTCTCTTGAATTGAGGGGCCCAGAACTGGACACAGCAATCAAGGTTTGGCCTGAGCAGTGCTGAGCATAGGGGCAGAATAATCTCTGTCATAGACAGCACTAAAGAAATGCACAACCCTTACCTGTTCCAGAGGACCAATCCACTCATTCCTTCCATACAGCAGGTTCTTGACAGGCCTCACCATGCGGCAAGGGGTAGTAAAAACGTGCAGCCCAGGATACAGGCTGGGTTTTCCTGTCATTGGGATGAGCACCACTTCTGCCCGTGCAGGAAATCTCTTCTCTTGCGTGATCTGTTTGCACAAAGAAATACCCATTTAGAAATGCAGAATCATTGGAAGGCACCCCTGGAGTTCCTCCAGTCCAACACGTCCTGATAGGTTTTGAGTATCTCCAGAGATGGAGACTTCACCACCTCTCTGGGTAGCCTGCTCCAGTGCTCTGTCACCCTTTAATTAAAGAAGCTTCCCTTCATGTTTAGATGGAACTTCTTGTGTTTGAGTTTGTGCCTGTGAGCCCTGAAACAAGCACCTCCAGGGATGGCGACTCCACCACAACTCCATAAACCAACGGAACAAATATATGGACATAAACAAGAAAAGCAGCAAAGTCCACCCTAATACCATCATGCAGTCAAAGTTAACTTATTGGGTCAGATTAAAAAAAATAAAAATTAAAAATCAATAAATAAAATGGAAGTTTTATTAGAAGCCCCAAAAGTGCTTATATTTGACCACTGCACACTGAGGATGTTTAACATCATAAAGAAGCCAACCTTGAAACGCCGCAGAGTCTCTGCAACCTCAGGAGCCAGCTCCTGCTCAATCCAGCCCACCACGGAGCCATCCAACACAACCCTGTAACACTCTGAGTAAGGCTTGCTTGGAGTTGCATCGATGGGGTTGACACCTGCGAGAAGAGGGAGTTGGTAGAAGGAGCAGCCAGAGAAGCAAACAAACCACGGAAGTTATTTGTGCAGGAAGCCTCAATCCACACCAAAGATGCTTTCAGAGATGTGAAAAACACCCCCAAAGCTGCAGATGACTTCATGGAAAGTATCAAAGATGCACAGCACAGGCACTCTCCTAATTTTTCTGACTGGAATAGGGAATTCCATTAGTGGGGCAATCATGAGTGAGCTGCAGAGCAACTGAGGTTACCAGCAGCATCAGAAAGCCACTGCTTGGTCCTGTTCCTTAGAGCTTGTCTTGTGCAACCGTTTGTGCTTAAATGAGTGTCCTCACAGAACCAGCAAGACTGGAAAAGACCTTCAAGATCATCAAGTCCAACTCACTCTACAGCACACAGCTAAGAGATGTTAACATTGAACTTTACACTCCCCACAAAGTCTGCACTAGCAATGTGCTACTTAGCAGGGAGCAGAAGCACAGTCAGTGAAGCTTCAGTTTGATTTCACCTTCTCAAGAGCATGCAGTGAGCAGAGCAGTGCGACCTGCAGGACCAGGGAAGGGATTGTTACCCCTGCACTCAGCTCTGGTTCGGCCACACCTTGAGTCCTGAGTTCAGTTTTGGTGAAGGGTCTGGAGAACAGCTCTGGTGAGGAGCAGCTGAGGGAACTGGGGTTGTTTAATCTGGAGAAGAGGAGGCTGAAGGGAGACCTCATTGCTCTCTACAACTCCCTGAAAGGAGGTTGAAGCCAGGTGGATGTTGGCCTCTTCCTCCAGTAGAATGAGAAGAAATGGCCTCAAACTGTACCAGGGGAGATTTAGGGTGGACATTAAAGAAACTTCTTGACTGAAAAAGGTTCTCAAAGACCAGAACAGGCTCCCCAGGGAGGTGGCCGAATCCCCATCCCTGGAGGTGTTTCAGAGATGCTGTGCTGAGGGCCATGGTTTAGCCCCAGACATGTCAGAGTCAGATTACAGTTGGACTCGATGCTCTTTGAGGTCTTTTCCAACCAAAACAACGCTCTGATTCTGTGTCGGCGCCAGAAGACTCTTACCCACAGACAAGTTTGCAGGGCAGGAAGACAGAAAGAAGGGAGTCTGCTTCCCCACGCCACCGAGGCAGCATAACCTACCTAAGGAACAGAGGAGAGGTGGAAGGTCTGTGACGGGCACCACCTCGGTGACTATCTCGCAGAGCGCAGTCATGTGGTTCATCAGCCCGCAGGGCTCTCCGTCTGGGGTGTCCACGGGGCAGAGGAAGCCCCAGGACTCGGGCAGCAGCTTGCGCACGGTGGTGGTTCTCATCTGGGCGAAGGCTGCTCCCCTGTGCACACAGCGGAAGTGCGAAAGGTAGCGCATGAAGTTCAGCTTGTCCCCCACCACGCACAGACCACTGCTCTGGAACATGCCCAAGCCTGCGGAAACAAAGGCAACCTTCATCAGGGTGCCAGCCAGCTCCAGAGCCAGGAGCCAGCCTGCCCTTCCCACCCAGCCAGCACTCAGGATGGCTGCACAGGAGCACGGCGACATGAGCCTCGTGCCGCCAACTGCTAGCAGCTCAGCAGATCCCCAACACCACCTCAGCTTTGAAATTGCCCAGGCTAGACTCAGTTGGCTGGAAGTTAAGGAATGAAGCTGCATATTTACAGCTCTACACAATAGACAAGCAGGTACTGACAACAGATTACAGCTACTAACAGCTCTACACAATAGACAAGCAGGTATTGACAACAGATTACAGCTACTAACAGCTCTGCACAACAGACAAGCAGGTATTGACAACAGATTACAGCTACTAACAGCTCTGCACAATAGACAAGCAGGTATTGACAACAGATTACAGCTACTAACAGCTCTACACAATAGACAAGCAGGTACTGACAACAGATTACAGCTACTAACAGCTCTACACAATAGACAAGCAGGTACTGACAACAGATTACAGCTACTAACAGCTCTACACAATAGACAAGCAGGTATTGACAACAGATTACAGCTACTAACAGCTCTGCACAACAGACAAGCAGGTATTGACAACAGATTACAGCTACTAACAGCTCTGCACAATAGACAAGCAGGTATTGACAACAGATTACAGCTACTAACAGCTCTACACAATAGACAAGCAGGTACTGACAACAGATTACAGCTACTAACAGCTCTACACAATAGACAAGCAGGTACTGACAACAGATTACAGCTACTAACAGCTTTGCACAACAGACAAGCAGGTATTGACAACAGATTACAGACATTTACAGCTCTGCACACTAGACAAGCAGGTACTGACAACAGATTACAGATATTTACAGCTAGGTAGAGTAAAAAGCAGCACACACAGCAGTGAAGCAGTAATATATGAAAGAGCAACACAAAAGGTGATGCTGATGTCTGGGCACCAAAAAACTGCCAGAGAACTGCTGCACGAGCAGCACCTCTCGTGGGTAATGATGGTCATGGTACTGAACGGCTGGGCAAGAAGGGCACCATCATCCTGGCCTGGAGCAGGAACAGGGGAGTGATTGTCCTCCTGTACTCAGCACTAGTCAGGCCACACCTTGAGTAGCAGGTTCAGTTTTGGGGCCCTGGAGTGGGCCTAGAGAAAGGCAATGAAACAGTGAAAGGTATGGAGAAAAGCTCTGGTGAAGAGCAGCTGGGGGAACTGAGGGTGTTCAGTCTGAAGAAGAGGAGGCTGAAGGGAGACCTCATTGCTCTCTACAACTCCCTGAAAGGAGGCTGGAACTAGGCAGATGTTGGCCTCTTCTTCCAAGCAAACACAGTAGGATGAGAAGAAGTGGCCTCAAACTGCACCAGGGGAGATTTACTATGAATATTAGAAGAAACTTGACTGAAAGGGTTCTCAAAGACTGGCACAGGCTCTCCAGGGAGGTGGCTGAATTACCATCCCTGGAGGTGTTTGAAAGATGCAGAGATGTGGTGCTGAGGGCCATGGTCTAGCACCAGCTTTGGCAGAGTTAGAGAACAGCTGGACTTGATCTTAAAGATCTTTTCCAACCAAAATGATTCCAACCCTGCTGGTTGGCTCAGCTATCCTCAGTGTGGTCTCTCCCAGCGTCTCCAGAGGAAAATGAACCCTGTCTCCTAGCCTAACCCAGGACAATACCAGCAGTTCTTTTCAGCTAAGAGCTCAGATCCATGTTGCTTTTTATTCTGTGTAGCAGAAAAAAAGCGGGAGGGGAGAGAAAATCCAACCCAACCCACCCAGCTCCTTAAGCCTGCAGATTTACCTGCTTTAGATCGTAGGTTCCCAGTTGCAAGAAGATATTCAAATGGCTTGGAAAAGTCTGGTGCCAGCATGAAGGCCTTGACCAAGCTGTCTTCATTTATTCTGGTATCTGTCTTCTCTGCTTTCTTCTCCAAAACAAACTTAACAGACTGCAGCCAGGTTTCGAGCCTCTCCTATGGTTCAAAAGAGAGAGGTTTGCATTGCCAACAGGGCAGCAAAGGCTCAGCTCAGAAGCTCAGCTCAGATGCATGTGGAATCATCAGCACAGGCAGCTTTTAGTTAGCTGGCAGTTTTCCAGCCCCACCTCCCAGGCTCATTTTCTTGTGTCAAAATGTTGATGGCATCTCATCAAGGCAGACCCTCTGGGAAAACACCCACCCCACAGCTTCCCAATCCCACCCAGACCAGTGAGGAGCTTGCCAAAGGAAGTACAGCAACAGGATTTCACCAAGCACAAAAAAAACCCCAAACCTGACAGCAAAAACAAAGCCACTGATTAGCCTGCTAAATAAAGTGCTGAAGCAAAACCTTACTACCACCTTTTACAGCACTCCTGTGTCTACCTTGTGCTATCATCTGGGGTTTGCAGGCAAATAAAGGGCTGGTAACTTAGGCCCCTGCTGACCCCACAGAGCCAGGAACAACAGAAATCTGCTGCTTCCTGGTGGTAGCTCTGTGGAACTCAGAAGAGCCCCACAGAACTCACTTTTCTTCCTAAACTCACTTTCACTGCAAACATTCAGGTGGCTGAAAGAGTGCAGCAGCATTGTTTTGTTGAGGCTAAAGAAAAATTTGACTAAAATGGAAAAGAAACGATTGAAAAGAAGTTAAGTCAGGAAATTGTTTTTCCTTGGGGATGGGAACTACTACTCTGCAATGATTTCCATGGGATAGCCAAACTCCTGAGCAGGAATACTTTTCTTCTGGCATTGTGGCCAGCAGGAGCAAGGAGGTGATTGTGCCTCTGTACTCAGCACTGATGAAGCCACACCTCGAGTCCTGGGCTCCGTTTTGGGCCCTCATCAGAAAGACATTGAGGTGCTGGAGCATGTCTAGGGAAGGTCAACAAAGCTAGTGAAGGGTCTTGAGAATAGGTCTGGTGGGGAGCAGCTGAGGGAACTGGGGGTGTTTAGTTTGGAGGAGGCTGAGGGGAAACCTCATTGCTCTCTGCAGCCCCCCAAAAGTGATGTTTCATAATATTTTCATCACATCCAGACTCCTTTTAAATATCTCCAGCCTAAACCTCACCTGGCACAGCTTGAGGCTGTGTCCCCTCATTCTGCCACTTGCTACCTGGGAGAAGAGACCAACCCCCACCTGGCCACAATCTTCTTTCAGGTAGTTCTGGAGAGAAGTAAAGTCCCCTCTGAGCCTCCTTCTCCAGGCTAAACAACGCCAGCTCTGTACCCTCCAGCACATCCCTGTCCTCCTTCAACTGGGGAGTCCAGAGCTGGACACAATACTCCAAGCTGTGGCCTCACCAGGGCAGAGTAGCAGGGGAGGAGAATCTCAACCTGCTGGCCACACTCTTCCTGACACGCTGCAGAATGCCATTGGCCTTCCTGACCACAAGTGCACGTTGGTGGTACACTCATCCTCTTGGCCACCAGCACTACCACATCCTTTGCCCCAAAGCTGCTGGGAAGAGCTATGGAGCTCTTTATTTCAGGTTTGGCACAGCCTTTTCTTCAGCATAGTGAGACTGCCAAGCAAGGCTTCCTCAGCTGCACTGTCTGACTACATCACTTCTTCCACTCTCTCAGCCTTCATAGCACATTCAGACTGCTCAGTCCTCAGTTTGGCTGCTGCAGTTTTCCTGTCCTCATGGTCACTGTGGGGTCAGGACTGGACAGCCCTTACCTTCACCCCTTAGGGACCTTACCTTTAAGAACATAAGGAAAAACTGTCCTGCGGTCAGCACTTCTTGGTTCATCAGACTGTCTGGATTATCCTCCATGCACTCCCCTTTGACCAGAGCATACAGCTTCTGGGTCATCATACACAGCAGGTAGAACTTATCTGTTCTGTCTGTCAGGTGTATGCAGATGCACTTGCTGCAAGAAGAGAAAGGAGAACAACCAATTCTTGAAGTCCTTCCTGAATAATTATGAACCTATCGCAGGGAGCAAGTGAGCAGAGCCTGTTCCCCACCTCCCCCAGCCAGCCCCCTCGGATATTTATGAACATTTATTAGATCCCTGCTCAGTCTCCTCTTCTCCAGACTAAGCAGCCCCAGGTCCCTCAGCCTCTCCTCATCAGGTAGTGCTCAACATAGACATAGTGGAGTCTTCCTAAATCCGCCTGTAATGTGAACACAGCGATGAGGCTGAACACCCTCCTGCATGCACACACACACACACACACACACACACACACACAGACTTACTTCAGAATGAATTCTGCTGCCTGCTGATTGCTGTACCACTCGGGAAGGTTAAGTTTTACTCTGAAGCTCTTGCCCAGGTACTCCAGGACGTTTTGCTGTGTGAAGCAGCCTGCATCCGCCACCGCTCTCAGCATCTCGGTAACGCTGTTGACGTAAAAGGTGTCCTCTTCTTTTCCTCTGACCAGCTCCTCAAAAATCTGGTAGTCTGGGAAGTTGACCAGTGCCTGCCAGACAGGAGTGTAGCAGATCAGGAAAAAACAAAGCCACAGTGACAACTCTGCATAAAACACAGCAGGTAACTGGGGCACTGCACTGCTTTATGCTCTGCAAACACCCTCCCGCCTCGTGAACTAGAAAGTACTGTGGGATTTAGGTACTGGGAGAGGAGTGCAGGGGACTGGTCACACCCTGATGTCCTGCTCTGAGGCTAACTGGAGGATTTTAATGAGAAATTAGATCATAGGCTGAGAAAGGAAAACAAAATCATGTCTACTCCACTCATCGGGTTACTGATGTATAGAAGTAAGAACCCAAACAAGGATAAGGCAGAGCTGCTGGGGCTGCTCTGGCTGCTCATCTCTCTCTGCCTTCTAGCTGAAGCTGTGTAACTCAACTAACCATTTTTTTGCTTTTAATCCGCTCTGGCTGATCCTCCCTTGTTATCTGGCACACAAGACAGATACTGGGATAAGATTGGGTGGTGGTGGAGAGGTGGAAGGGTGGTTAGGAACCCCTCTTGGGGATGCTGATCTCTGGGAGGGGCATTGTGTTTCTGTATTACCTTTTCACTGTATATATCAGTAAATCTGTAACCTATTGTCAATATCTGCTTGTATATTGTGTAAAGCTGTAAATAAAAAGCTTCATTCATTAACTTCCAGCTGGCTGAGTCTAGCCTGAGTGATTTCATAAGTGTCTGTGTGTAGGGGAATGGGGAACTCCCAAACTACTGCACCTGATGATGACCCAATCCAAGCAGACCCTTGTCAAAATCATTAGCTGCTTACCTTCAGGGCAAACCCCAAGGGAATGAAGAACAACTCTTTCTGAAAAAAAAAGTTGACCATGACGTAGCCATTCTCCAGGTAGTGCAGGTTTATGTTTGATGCTGTGTGCTCATCCTTAACACAGTGCATCATTACTCCTGCAAAAGTAACACGAGGAAAGACCAAGGTAAGGACCCAGGAAAGACCAAGGGGGACAGGCTTTGCTCACTTGCTCCCTGCCATAGGCCAAGGAGCAATGGATGGAAGCTGCAGCACAGGAGGTTTCAGCTCAAACCAAGAAACAATTTCTTGACTGGAAGGGTCCCAGAGCAGTGGCACAGGCTGCTCAGAGAGGCTATGGAGTCTCCTTGTCTGGAGCCTTTGCAGGCCCGTGTGGATGTGTTGCTGTGTGCCCTGAGCTGGATTGTCTGGTCCTGCTGTGGCAGGGGGTTGGACACCTTTCTCCCTGAAATATAGCAGGGACTGGATACAGCCTTGCTGCACATCAGAGTCTCACATTTGTGTGTGCCAAGCAGAAGGCTGGTTGGGTGGCAGGGAGGAGGCACCAGCTCTAGATTAAGGCTTAGCCCTGCTCTCACTGAGGCAGCCAGCACTATTCAAGTCTTCTGAGGAGCAAGTGAGGGGGCTGGGATTGTTTATTCTGGAGGAGTCTGAGGTAAGGCCTCGTTGCTCCCCATAGCTACCTGCAAGTACAGCTACCTGGAGTGAGGTGGGGCTTGGTCTCTTCTCCCTAGTATCAGGTGACAGAATGAGAGGAAGTGGCCTGAAATTGTGCCAGGGGAGGTTTAAGTCGGATAGGAGGAAAAATTTCTTTGCTGCAAGAGTGGTCAGGCACTGGAACAGGCTGCCCAGGGAGGTGGTGGAGTCACTGTCACTGTCCCTGGAGGTGTTCAAGAAACCTGTGGCCATGGCACTCTGGGACATGGTTTAATGGTCATGGTGGTTGATGGTTGGACTCTGTGATCTTAAGAGGTCTTTTCCAAACAAAACAGTTCTGTGATTCTATAAACAAAGCCAGCAAAAGGTCAGCAGTTTACCCTGACTGCTACTGAAGCTAAGCTGCCAGCTGCAGGACAAGCATAGAAGAAGAGGAGAGATTTAGATTGAAAATCGGAGAAATTCTGCATAACAAAACATGATGTGAGCTGCAAGGCCCTGTGAATCTTCTCCCTCAGCATGGCTGGCTCCCACAAGGCCAGCATCTGCCTCATGCCTGTATCAGTATGCTGGTGTTGAGCCTTTCATCTATCTATGCAAGTCAAAAATAAAAGCATTATACAAAGACCCAAACCAAAACAAGGCAGCAGAAGTCAGCCAGGAACTGGTCACTCCTGCCTGTCCTCAAGGACACTGCAGGGAACTGCTCATCTTACCATACTCTGTGAAACCAGGGCCTCTGCTCTTCCATTTGTGTCTTGTCACTGCAAGAGGGAAATTTCGCCTGGGCATAATCAGCATCCTAATAACTTTTTCTAAGCCATTGATTATGAAGTAGCCTCCCATTTCCTAGTGAAAAAAAAAAAAAAAAAAGAAAAAAGGAAAAAAAATTATTGTTTTTGTAAGGTTAGAACTTAGCAACAGTGTTTTAAGTAAAACACAAAAGAAAGCTACAGGTTAGGCATTCCAAGGAGTAAACCCACCACACATTTCAGCACTGCACTGCCTGATAGTAATTATTAAATCCAATAGACTGCAAATTAATAGGTCAGACTGCATGCACTGCAAGGGAAGGGATGTGTGCTCCACTGGCTGGAGAAAGGAAAGGACACCACCCAAAAATCCCCAACACCACCAAAAAAACCCCCCTGAAAACCCAAAAAAACACCCCACAAAAAAAAAACAAACAAAAAACCAAACCAACCCAAAACCCAACCCACCAAACAAAAAGACCCCCACCAACCCCACAAAACACCCAACCCACAAACCCACCAAAAACATCCAACCCAACTTACCCACCCCAGAAAAAAACCCAAACCCAACCAGCAACCCCATAAAAAAGACACCCACTAAAAAAATAAACCCAACCACCAATCCCACAAAAAAACCCAAACCCACAAGCCCCAAACCAACACCAAAAGTAGCCCAATAAAGCCACCCCCCAACCTGTGTGCTCAACTTAATGACCTGGCAGAGCTGACATTAACTTATTGTTTTTAGCAATCACTCTGAAGCTTTGAGTTTCTAAAGCAGAAGCCTCCTCACTGCAGAAAACCTCTTCCTTAGTCACAGACAAGCTGAGCACTGCTGAATTTAGAGCTCCCCAAGCAGTGTGCCAGCAGGAAAGTGCTTCAGGAGCAAGCAATGCTCTGCAGGAAGCTGCAAACTAAGGCAGCAGCACTTACTGAGTATTTTTTTTCCTTGCATAGTTTGCTCACTCTTTTTCTGAGCACAAACTACAGCACTAAATACTTCTGTGTTCAATTTATGACAGCTGAGATGCTACTGGGGAGCTTACAGAAAGCTGCAGAAGGCAACTGGGAGTAACAATGTCTCTATCAGTGCTCGTTCCACACAGAAGCCTACTTACAGCTTCACAGCCTCTGCTGCTGGCCAGCAGCTGAGAGATTTTGGCAGCTGTAGCTATCAGCATCAAACAGATGCCTGTACTCAGAGACAGGTGAGACTGCAAATCTCTCAAGGTGCTGTATGGAACCACCACATATAAGGGCACAGCCAGAGAACATAACAAGTCAGACCTGAAACAAAATATAAGCACCCAAGCTCCATCCAGAGGAGCTGGCCTGAGATGCTGCTCCTGTAAAAATGCCTATTTTGGAGGCCCACCAACCCCCTGCCTTACCTCCTCCTCCTCGTGGTGCTGTATGAGGTCTCGTGGAGAAAGGTTATAGAGGTTGCAGAGCTTGGACTTCACCATGATTGGAACGTACCCCAGAGCATGCTTAATAGTCCCCTGGAGGCGGCCGTCCAGGGACCAGCTGATGTCAGCCTACAACAGCACCGGGAGAAGAGTGAGCAGACCCAGCTGCACCTGGAGCATCTCCTGCTCCACGAACTGCACATTTCCAGTGGCCAGAAGAGAGACAGAGAGCTGGAGGGAGCCCTACAGGGAGGATGGGGAATGACTTTTCATAAGGCTTGTCCAACCAAAAGGTTTTAAGCTGAAGGAGGGTAAGGTCAGACTGGATCTTGGAATCCTAGAAGGGAGTCCTAGAAGGACTCATCCAGCCTGGTCCTGGACACCTCCAGGGAGGTTGTGGTGCACAGAATCCACCTCCAGGGAGGTTGTGGAGCACAGAAGCACCCAATGTGATCTTTGATCACAT
>VWZI01022535.1:230534-251292 GCA_013396835.1 Psilopogon haemacephalus | reverse complement strand
CCGCCACCGCCTCCCGCCGCCGGCCGTGCGCACGGTGCCTGCGCCAGCTGCGCCGACAGCCACATCGCCCCCTGGCGGCCCGGCGGGTCTTGCCGCCACCTGCCTCCCGCCGCCGGCCGTGCGCACGGTGCCTGCGCCAGCTGCGCCGACAGCCACATCGCCCCCCCATCAGCGGGCAGAGCTCCTGCGCCCAGCTGCCCGGTACCGCCCCCTAGCGCTCCGTTGCGGCGGTCGGGCTTGTGCGTCACGGCCCGTCCCGGTCCCCTCCGGGACCGTGCTCGCTGAGCTGGAGCTGCCAGCACCGCGTTCTTGGCCAAGGGGACCCGTCCGGGGTTATAGTGATGCTGCTTCAGATTAGGGTTAAATGCAGCCCCATATCCTGAGCTGCAACAAGAGGAACGTGACTCTGCCCCTCTGCTGAGGCTCCACCTGAAGCACTGTACCCGCTGCCCCCAGCACAAGCACATCCAACTGCTGCGGCAGGTCCAGAGGAGGACCACGAAGACGATCAGAGAGCTGCAGCAGCTCCTCTACGGGGACAGCTCTTCAGTCTGGAGAAGAGAAGGCTCTGGGGAGACCTTAGAGCAGCCTCGCAGGGCTGCAGTCAGTACCCAGGAAAGCTGGGGAGGGACTTTTGACAAGGGAAGGCTTCCCAGGAGAGCTGAGACGCTGGGGACCAAGGAGACACTGCAGGCTGTGGGGTTTGCATGTTTTAATGATGGTTTAGGAGAGGCGCGGATCCACGAGCTCAGGCAGCTGCTAGCTCCACAGGCAGCTGCTGCCATGGGAGCCCAGTGGGCTGGGAGCACCGCGGGCAGCTCACCCTCCTCTGGACACCAGGCTTTGCCGAGGGCTGCAGCAGCTGGCACAGACAAGGAGACAGCAGGATGGACCTGTGGACGGCACAGAGCTGCTCTCCTCAGGGAGAGCTGCACATGGAGAGAGCAGGGACATGCAAGCACTCCTGAAGGGCAGTGGTCCCAGCAGGGCTGGGAAGCCAGGCCACCGAGGCAAAGCGGCTTTGGAGCCTTTCTTAGACACCTCCAGCACTGGCTGTGGGCCGTGCCCAGCCACAGCATTTCGGCAGGAGCACAGCAGCCATTGCATGGTAATCCTGAGCCAAGCCACACGGGGGTCACCTGAAACCCAGAGTCCAGCTGGGCCAGATCCTGCTGGAAAATGCAGCCAGAAGAGCTGGGCCTGAAGCATTGCACGGCTGACATGGAGGGATACAACTATGACTAGAGACGTTCTGAAACATGCTAGGCAGGTGTCTTCTGGAAACCCTTTGGGAAAGCTCAGGGGAAAGGCTAAGACCTTCTCTATCGACCTCTTAGCTGAAATAAGCTAGGAAACATTTATTGTTCTGTATTCCTAAAAAAAACAACCCCAAAAAAACACCAAAGAAACAAAGAAAAGTCTCAGAAGTGCCTGCGAGCTTCACTTGCAAGGTACAGCCACAGCTGCAGGGCTTGGGCCTCGGCCACACACACACAGCCTCCACTCCACCTCACAGCTGGTGTTTGGGGCAAGGCATCCTTCATCACCACTCACCCCCTCTGCTTTACCTTGGGGAACACCTTGAGAGCAGCAGCATGTGATGCCTGCTCCCCTTCTCCAGAGGTTGATGCCTACGTCTGAAAAATTCATCCATCATCCCCCTAAGGCCAGCTGAAGAGGAAGGCTGTGAACAGCTGCACCACCTGTGGCCACCACTCTGCCATCAGCTTGAAGCTCTGCTTTCACCTGAGCAGCAGAACTGGCCAGCTGCTGAGGGGCCACAACACAGTGTCTGGGGTGAAAAAGGGGGAAGAAAAGGCAACAGAGATAGGCAGAAGCTCCTGAGACACTGCTCCTCCTGCTGCTACCAGCTGCTCTGCTGGGACCTGCTGCTTTTTCCTGCCCCTATCTCACTAAGCTGCTATGAAGGGAAGTTCACAGGAAGGAACTGATTAAAAAAAAAAATTATCTTTTGAGGGGAAAAGAAGGATGGATCTAGCACCCCGAAAAATGAGCATTTTTCATTTGGTTATGGAATGGAAAACTTTCTCCTTGCTTTGTGCTCTGCTCTTATCTGCCCCAGAGCTTGAGAGAGCTTCCCTGTCACATCCTGGGGCAGGGCAACTGCTGTCAGATCTTCCCTTTGCTGGGCAACTAGGTGCAGTTTTCCAGCTCCTGTGAGCTGCTGTGAAAATGCCAAGGGAGAGGTGGTGAACTCTGCAAGCTGAGTGACAACCCTCACAGCCTACAGTTTACCTTGGGCTGCTACTGCTCCACTGGCCTGCAGTGAAATTCTGACACCTCTGTGCTATCAGCATCAGCTTAAAAACCCCAACCAGTCCTTCCCCCCACTCCTCTCCCAGCTTATTACCCAAGTGCTTGCCCTCTCACCAGCTAATGAACTGACAATCCCTCTCCTGAAGACCCACCAAGCCCAGATTCAGAGAGCAGATCTGGCACTTGGTGTCTCACTGTGGCTGAAGCCACCTGCTAGCACCTACAAGAGCAAAGCTGTGGCCCAGTTTTGATGCAGCTCCTGCTCCCTATCACTTCTCAGTGTGCACCAGTGCACCCTGCATCCACTGCATCCCTGCAGACACAAGATCCACACCACGCTTCAGGGAGCTGACAACTCCAGAGGTGCTCCTGCAGTTCTCTGGGATGTGCTCTCTCAGCGACGCTTCCGTGGGCTTTTGTAAGCCACTCTGTTCCCTCCTGGATTTGAGTGGCCACCTGTGAAATGCTGCCACTGGTGGCTTCACAGCAGGTGGCACCAAAAGTCCATCCCAAATCAGCACAATCAGAAGGCATCCCTCTAAGGGAGGCACTTCAGAAAGAGGCCAGGACTGCCTGCTGACATGAAGACCTCTGGAATCTGTTCCAAGCAGAGACGAGGATGCCAAAGTGCTGTGGCTCTTCTGAAGGAGGCAGGAATCTCATGACTTGGTTCACTTCACTTCAGGGAATACAAACAGCCAGACAGTAGGCAACCTCCAGAACCTCTTCTTCATTTGGTTCAGATAACAGGCAGCAGTTTCTTTTGGAGTAAATCATCTCCCCCTGCCAGAGCCAGCAAAGACAAACTGGAACAGTCCCACCAAGCCTGCTGCTGCTGCAAGTGCCACTGCAGTGCTCTGCAAAGAGCTCTAGCTTAGGAGCCATGTGCTGGGCTGATGCTGAGAGTTCAGATACACTTCACAGGGTGGGCAACATGCCAGGGATGCAGGCCATACCCAAAGTAGGCGTTAGCTCTGAAATTTGGGGACCTCAAGGAGTTGAGACTGCTCCCTCAAAACACCTTCTCAGCTGTATGACAAACAAACACTCTCCTAGTCTACAAAACTTCACTCACCTTCCTCCTCGATGGGACTGAGCTGGGAACTGTGACCAGGGCAGGAAACTGCAGTACTTGTCAGATGGAAGAGCATAAAATCAGCTGGATCCAACGGGACAAGAAGAATTTGGGTTGAAAGGTTCCAGATTTGAGTCTCCAGTGCGTGAGGGTGAAAGCTGAGAGAAGAGCCTGAATTCACCACAGTGTCTCAGGTGGAGCTGCTGCTCTTTGAAATGCTCTTTGCACAAAACTGATGCTTGAAACCCTGCAGCCTGCCCGAAGGGATGTCTCTCCCTGCCTCCTTTAAACAGAATCCACCTGCATCCCACTGGGATGGACACTGATTCAAATCTCATCAGGAAAAGGGATTGCTATGAAGCAATCAAAGTTTCCTTCCTTTGCTTGGATTTAATTCACCACCTGCAGTCCAGCACCCTCCTGCCAGCTGCTGCCTGAGCGTTCGGCCAACCAGCTTGGAAAAATGACCAAAGGGTAGGGAATTCTCAGTGTTCCTGGTTTTAGGCATCCTGTGATGCAGGACAGCTTACTCCTTTCTATGTAACAGAGCAGGAACAGAGGAAAGGAGTCAACTATCTGGAGCTGAGCTAAGGCACTAATGACGCAGTAGGTGAAGAAAGAGGAAACACAGGGGGAGGAGGACAACTTCCCAGCCAGGACGTCCTGGGAGCTCATCGTACTCTTTGCCCAATTCCCTTAAAAAAAAAAAATCACCCCAGTGTTATCTTTATAGAAAAGGAGGAGCTAATACAGCATTAGAGTATCCCTGTTGGGCTTAAGGTTGTTTTGTTCTTCTCCCAGAGAGATTTGCTTCAGGTATCAAAGTCACAGGAGCTGTTTTCTGAGGTGGATTTTGGTGAATGCAGGCAGATCAGGTCTGAGCAGCTCTGGCTCACTGCAGCTCTGGCTCGCTGCAGCTCTGTGTTTTGGTGGTTTGCTTTTGTGGTTTGTTTTCTTTTTCCCCATGATTTTCCAGAAAAGATGAAGCCTGTTTTTATCACTTTTTTTTTTTTTTGGCATGATACTGAGATAAGCCACTGGCCTGTCCTGGCTGGATGAGGGCAGTCTCTCCCTGTGCACAGCAGATGCCTTCCCGTGGCCATCACAGCTTGATAAAGATGGATGATGCCTGGCTTGCCCTCTGCCCGGTGTCGTTGAGGGGGAAAACACTAGAGATGGCTACATCCACAATTCCTTGGCAGAGCTCTGCATACAGCTTCCTAAGGGATGAGAGGCAGACAGTCAGGTGCCAAGGCAGGACAAGTCAGCAGGCCCTCAAACGATTTTAGCACAGATGCTGGATTTACTAGGTCCTTTTCTCATTACAGGTGGCTCCAGGGCTTGGAGAGTTGTGGTAAGGGAGGCAGAGGCTGGCTGGAGGCCTGTGGCTAGTGCTGTCCCCCAGAGTTTGGCACTGGCTCCAGCCCTATTCAGTATGTTCATCAGTGGCCTGGATGAAGGGACAGGCTGTGGCCCCAGCAGGTTTGTTGCTGATCCCAGACTGAGAGGAGTGGCTGGCCCCCTGGCAGGCTGCACTACCATCCAGGGTGACCTGGGCAGGGGGAAACACAGTGGAATTCAACAAGGGCAAGTGCAGAGTCCTGCATCTGGGGAAGAAGAGCCCCATGGAGCAGGACAGGCTGGGGGCTGGAGAGCAGCTCTGGGGAAGAGGACCATGGCACTAAGGGCCCCATCAACACCTCCAGGGACGGTGACTCCAGCACCTCCCTGGGCAGCCCATTCCAATGCCAATCACTCTCTCTGCCAATAACTTCCTCCTAACATCCAGCCTGAACCTGCCCTGCCACAGCTTGAGCCTCTGTCCCCTCCTTCTGTCCCTGGCTGCCTGGCAGCAGAGCCCAACCCCAGCTGGCTACAACCACCCTTGAAGCTGTCTGATACAAAACACAGAGACAGGAGCAAGAACTTAAGCCAGCTGGCACTTAGAGCACTGCCTGGTGTGGGCTAGCCTGGAAAACTCCCCTGCCATCCACTTTCTTCCATCTTTTCCACTTGGAGGTGAGGCACAGGCATGTTCTGGGTGAGATCACAAAAGTACTGCAGAAGCTCATTACTCACTGGGCACACGCTGGGGCCCCATTCACTTCTATCAGCCATACTTTCAGCTCTTCATCCACCATGAAGTCAAAGCCAAAGAGCTGGAAGCTCTGGTAGTGCAGATGCTTTGTGCTGATTGCAGGCTCTATACACATAAGGCAGCTTCTGTGAAGGGAACAAAACAGAAACCCAAGATGAAAAGCCCTGTGGACACCTCTGGTGCTTCTGAGCTGCACATACTGGGATGGACTTTCCTGGGAGGTGGTTGGGGGACTCCAACCATCTCCCTGGGCAACCTGTTCCCCACGTTCCGCTACCCTCAAGGTGAAGAACACATGCAGCTGCCTACCTTATTATGTGTTTGATTTGCAGTAAGATGCTATTCTCAAGTGTTGTGTTGAGGGCATCCATCAGGTACTGGTTGAACTCCTCGAAGAACATTTCGTTGCCTTCCTCGTAGCGCCCATAGTTTTTGGAGTGTTCCTTCTGAATGCAGTGGTTGGTCAAGTGGCAGGTTCTGTCCTGGAAGTTAGCACTGTTGTACGGCTCGGAAGAGGTCCGCAGGACACCCTCTCTGTAGAGGTAGATATTGTATTGGTGATCCACCAGAACCCAGCTCCTGGAGGGGTGCGAGAGAAGAATCACAGAATGGATCAGCCAAGTTCAAAGAGAGCCCCAAGCACATCCAGCCCAACCTAGCACCCAGCCCTAGCCAGTGGCACTCAGTGCCCATCCAGGCTTTGCTTCAACACCTCCAGGGATGGGGACTCCACCACCTCCCTGGGCAGCCCATTCCAATGCCAATCACTCTCTCTGCCAACAACTTCCTCCTAACATCCAGCCTGAACCTGCCCTGCCACAGCTTGAGCCTCTGTCCCCTCCTTCTGTCCCTGGCTGCCTGGCAGCAGAGCTCAACCCCAGCTTGCTACAACCTCCCTTCAGGGAGCTGCAGAGAGCAATGACTGCCCTGAGCCTCCTCTTCTGCAGGCTGCACACCCCCAGCTCCCTCAGCCTCTCCTCTTGGGGCTGTGCTCCAGGCCCCTCCCCAGCCTTGCTGCCCTTCTCTGGGTACCTTCCAGCACCTCAACATCTCTCTGGAATTGAGGAGCCCAGAACTGGACACAGCACTCAAGGTGTGTGCTGAGCAGTGCTGGGCACAGGGGCAGAAGAACCTCCCTGCTCCTGCTGCCCACACTGCTCCTGCTCCAGCCCAGGATGCCACTGGCTCTGCTGCCCACCTGGGCACACTGCTGGCTCCTGTTCAGCTCCTATCTCCCAGCACCCAAGGTCCCTCTGTGCCTGGCTGCTCTCAGCCACTCTGTCCCCATGCTGCAGAAGCAGTTTGCCAGTGAAGGGCACTGCTGGCACAGAAGCAGTAAGTGGTTACCTGATGTCGAACTTGCGGTGCCCTGGCTCTAAAAGCAGAGGCTTCTCCAGGTATTTCTGAATCACATGCACCTGGCCCTGCTCATCGATGAAGTCCAGGAGTTCTGAAGCCTCTGAAGAAATCAGGATCCCTTCCCCTGGCAGAGAAAGATGAGAAGGAAGTTATGTACTGCCTTGCCTGAGCTTTTTCAGGACCCAGGTGGCTCAATGCCTCATTTGCTCCAAAAGCCACAGAGTCACAGAATTGTTTCAGTTGGAAATGGCCTCCATGGTCATCATGTTCCAAATGTCAACCTAAGACCACCATGGCCATTAAGTCATGTCCCCAAGTCCCATTTCACATTGTTCTTGAACACCTCCAGGGGCAGTGACTCCACCACGTCCCTGGGCAGCCTGCTCCAGTGCCTGACCACTCCTGCAGGAACGAATTTTCCCCAATATTCAACCTAAACCTCCCCTGGCACAATTTCAGGCTATTTCCTCTTGTTTTATCACCTGATAGCAGGGAGAAGAGACCAACCCCCACCTCATTCCAACCTCCTTTCAGGGAGTAGCAGAGAGCAATGAGGTCTGCCTTCAGCCTCCTCTTCTCCAGTCTACCCAACCCCAGTACACTCAGCCACTCCTCATGAGACTTATTCTGTAGACCTTTCACCAGCCCTGCTGCCCTTCTCTGGACACATCCCAACACCTCAGTGTCTGTCTCGTAGTGAGGAGCCCGAAACTGAACCCAGTATTCAAGGTGCAGCCTCAGCAGTGCAGAATATGGAGGCATGATCACTTCCCAGCTCCTGCTGGCCACACCATCCCAGGCCTTCTTGGCCACCTGAGCACACTGCTGGCTCATGTCCAACCAGCTGTCAACTAACACAACATGCAGGGACCATGCAACATGCCAGAACCCATAGCAGCAGGATCAGCTGGTGCCCAAACTCTGCCCTGCTTGCTCAGTGCCAGGCACTGGAGCTGTGGGGGGATCTCCTCATTGCCATGCCAGGGAGGCAGCAGCAGGGTTTTGAGGGTTGGTTTGTTTGGGGGTTTTTTTGGTGAGATTTTTCTTTCTAACATTTATTTTATTTGGGGAGGGAGGTTTGTGGCTTTTCACCCTAGTCTCAGCCCCTCTGCCTGGCTTCTCTGGCTGCCAGAGGCAGTGTCCACACCTGTGTGGTGCTGCTCTGCTCACTGAGTCCATTTAAGTTACCACTAAAATCATTGCTGAATTAGGAGAAGAAGGAGTTAAAGAGGTTCATCCATGTACTCAGCGTTTTGCCCTGTTGGGGAAGCTCTTCATTAAAGCAATGAGATGAGCTCTGTAAACGCTGCCCTGGTTTGGCTGAAGCTGTCACTGTTCATTTCCTGCAAGAGCCCAGATACAGAACCACTGCTGCAGAGCAAGGAAGAGAGAACAGATCCCTTCTGCACTTGGTGAAGGGGTGGCACAGGGCCACGGGAGGGACAAACCAGCTGAGGTAAAGTTACCTCACTCTTCTCTGCCCCCGTGTGTGCTCCTCAGGCACTCAGTTAACTGTTGGGACTTTGGAGCGATGCCCTAACTCTCGATTTTGTGCTAAAGTCTTCTGAAGGAAACACCGAGTAAAAAGAAACAAACGCTGCAAGGGGGACACTGTGGGGAGAAGCCAGGTTTGGAGCACAGGCACACGGAGCTGGCAGGTGAGGCACTTCCTAGATAGCCCAGATCACCCCGGGGACCCAACGCCGAAGGGAAGAGCAGCAGCGGGGAGGAGGCAGCGGCGCGCTGGAGACTCCACCTTTGGCGCCGGCCGAGGACTTGGCGATCCAGACGTTGCCTTCGTTGCCTTCCTGCCGCCTGCCGTAAGCCGCCAGGAAGACCTCTCGCTCGTCCGTCCTGCTGGCGTGGATGAGGTGGCGCAGTCCGTTCTGCGCCGGAGCCACCGGCGGCTTCAGGTTGGTGGGGTAGATCACGTAGGACTCGGGGAACCAGCTGCAGGACTCCGACAGCTCAGGGCTTGTCTTGATGAGCCTGGGTAGAGGAGAACCCGATGATCTTTAAGGTCTCTTCCAACCTAAACCATTCTATGATTCTCCGATAGGAGAGACCTCCTGTTAACCTGCAGAGCCTGGGCATCACTCAGAGAGGCTGCACCCACTGCTAACTGGGCTTGGTGACAAAGAGCAGCCTGCCCACAGGCTGTGTGAAATGATCTTTCTGCTGAAACCCTCATGGAGTTTTCCTGGCAGCCCTGGGCTGTGCTAGGAGATGTGTGGCCAGCAGAGAGAGGGAGGTGATTCTGCCACTGCTAAGATGCCACCTGGGAGTCCTGTGTCCGGCTCTGAGGCCCTCAACACAAAAAGGACGTGGACCTGCTGGGACAGGTCCAGAGGAGGGTCACAAAGAGCATCGTGGGGCTGCAGCATCTATCCTGTGAAGACAGGCTGAAAGAACTGGGACTGTTCAGACTGCGGAGGAGAAGGCTCTGGGGAACATCTTTTAACTACATTTCAATACTCAAAGGGAATATTTAGAATCATAGAACGGTTTAGGTTGGAAGGGACTTCAGAGGTCACAGAGTTAACCAGGCTGGAAGAGACCTCTAGGATCATCGACTCCAACCTATCACCAAACCCTTCTAACTAACTCATGGCACTAAGTGCCTCATGCAGCCTCCTCTTAAACACCTCCAGGGACAGGGACTCCACCACCTCCCTGGGCAGCCCATTCCAATGCCAATCACTCTTTCTGTAAAGAACTTCCTCCTAACATCCAGCCTGAACCTGCCCTGGCACAACTTGAGCCTCTGTCCCCTCCTTCTGTTGCTGGCTGTCTGGGAGCAGAGGCCAAGCTCACCTGGCTTCAACCTCCCTTCAGGAAGCTGCAGGGAGCAATGAGGACTGCCCTGAGCCTCCTCTTCTCCAGGCTGATCTTAAAGATCTTTTCCAACCAAAACAGTTCTATGATCAGCAAGAGGCAGCACAGAAACTAAGATGGAATCAAATGCCTGAAGGACACCAAGAGCTCTGATACGAGGAAGCTCTAAAGGCTGCAGACAGAGAAGGGTTTTCTCCAACGAAAGCTCATCTACATTTCCTCAGGAGACCTTGGCATGGCTGGTCGTGCAGAAATGGCTCCCAAAACTCTTCCTGGAGATGTCTTCAAGCATTTGTTTGACCAAAATATCTCGTTAGCTAAGGGCATGTTAGCGTCTCAACTCTGTACGAAGCAGGGAATGAAAGGTTTTAATTAAATGCCTACAGCAGCAACAACAACAACAACAAAAAAAAGTAGGCATGCTTAGGGTTTTCTTTTTCCTTTTGATTTGGTTCTAATCTGACTCAATACACTCCACGGTTCCAAGCAGATGTAATTCAGTGGAAAGAACATCTCCCCTCAAGTCACAAAGACATCTTTGTGCACACAGATAGCTCTAGAGACCAGCACAGGAGCCAGAATACAGCACATGCTAGCACTGTGGGGTTCCATGGGATTCCCAAGATTTGACCAATCTTGGGCCAAATGCTGTTTCATGTCTTCCTAAGTGGTCTGAATAGAATAGGGCAGAACAGGGCAGGTTGGAGGAGAGCTCCAAGCTCATCCAGTCCAACCTAGCACCCAGCCCTAGCCAGTGGCACTAAGTGCCCCATCCAGGCTTTGCTTCAACACCTCCAGGGATGGGGACTCCAGCACCTCCCTGGGCAGCCCATTCCAATGCCAATCACTCTCTCTGCCAAAACCTTCCTCCTGACATCCAGCCTGAACCTCCTCAGGCACAACTTGATAGTGGGATCAAGAGCACCCTGAGCAGGTTTGCAGATGACACCAAAATGAGTGGTGAGGTTGACACTCCAGAAGGGAGAGGCACCCTTTGGGTTGAAGGAATGGGCTAGCAAGAACCGTAGGGAGTTCATCAAGGAAAGGCTGGAGGCTCCCCTTCTACAGGGAGTCCCAAGGAAAAGATAAGGGACAATGGGTCCAAGTTACTGCTGGGGAGATTCCAGTCGGACTCCACAAGAAAAGGTTTCCCCGTGAGAGGAGTCTGACATTGGCCATTACCTCCCAAAAGAATCAGTGGATTCTCCTACACTGGAGAGGTGCAAGGCTCAGCTTGACAGGGCGCTGGGGCCAGCTCATTTCACCTACACTATCACCTAGGAACTGGACCAGATGAGCCCTGGCACCTCCACCTCGGCGCTCTGCCATTCTGTGACTTTCCCAAGTGAGTTTCTGAACAGGTTCAGCTCCTACAACAGGTACAGGAAAAACCTCTGCCCATGCAGAGATTTCAGGGGTAAGATTTCAGAGGATTCCTTACTTCACCAGAGAGGCTTTGCGGCACAGCTTGTCTGCTCCTCTGTAGTAATTCACCAGCTGCACCAGTCCGGGTTCGTGGCCTACAAAGGGGAAACAAAGAGGTCACATTAACTGTTTTTATTCCCATCAGTGGAGGAAAAATGCCAGATTGGTGCAAAGGGAAGAGGAAAGAGGCTCCTTCCTCACCCTGCGTCATGGAAATGGCCTCTCAACTGGTTACAAAGTGGTTACAGTGGGTATCAGAAATTCTCACAGTGAGGGTAGTGAGACCCTGGAACAGGTTGCCCAGGGAGGTCGTGGATGCTCCCTCCCTGGAGGTGTCCAGGATAAGGAGGAATGGATTTAAACTGCCAGAGGGGAGATTTAGACTGGATGTTAGGAGGAAGGTCTTTGCAGTGAGGGTGGTGAGATGCTGGCACAGGTTCCCCAGGGAGGTTGTGGAACTTTGATCACATTCTGTGCTTCTGTGCTCCACAACCTCTCTGGAGTTGTCCAGGACCAGGCTGGATGAGGCCTTGAGCCACCTGTTCCAGTGGGAGGTGTCCCTGCCTATGGCACAGGTGGGTTGGATGTGGCTGAGCTTTGAGCTCCCTTCCAACCTAACCCATTCTGTGATTCTCTGGAGGGGGTTGGTAAGAGGTGGCCACCAGCCCACCATGGCTGTGCTGAGCTGTGCAGCCTCGCTCACATCACAGAGCTGTCCTCATTCTTCAGTGAAGCCAGATGCTCACAGGCCCTGCCTGCTAGCCACGTGAAAGCAGAGGTCTGTCTGCCGTGCCTGGCTACAGCCTCTGTGACTGCTTAAGCCTTCTGTGGTGCTTCCCTGTCTGCTGCAGATGCTCTGACGCCGGGAGGTGACCAGATGGCATCACCATGTGGTGGGGACTTTCCACTTGCAAATGGAGACAAGGGTAGAGGTGCTGGAGCTGGTGACTTGGAGTCTGGAAGAGCAGTCAGTGCTGGATCTCAGCTGCAAGGAAGGGGCTGCAAAAGCCATTCTGCCCCAGAGCTGATGGGGCAAGGAGGGGGCTCCTTCCTGCTCTGATGTTTCTGCAGCCAGGAGTACTGCAAAGTCACCCCGTGAAGAGAGAAACCAGTCCAAAGGGCAGGAAGGAGGTCAGGAGGGTCCTGCCAGCCATCAGATGCAGACACAGAGGACTGCAGCAGGGCACACACAGCAGCTCTGCTGGGGTTTGCAGTGTCTCCATCCCAAACCTGCTGTGGCAGACACCATGACAGGAGCCAGCACAGCAGCTGGCCCCAGGCACGCAGACTCTCCAGCCTTGCAGCTCCACCATCACATCCATAGCTGTGGGTAACGGCAGTGCATCTGCAACGCTGGCACAGCCTGGCTCGGTGCCCTCGCTTGTGGCACTCTCTGTCCCTGCCCCTGGCCCTTCTGCTGTCTGGCAGGGCGAGGAGGGCTGGGGTGGCTGTGCCGACAGCCCTCCTGCCACAGGCACAGCCGAGGCGAGGAACAAGCCTGCACAGGGAAGCTTCCCGGGCCCACGCGTGTTGGGTGGGGTCAGACAGAGTGGGGCCAGGCAGCAGGCGAAAGGATGGAGGAGCGCCCTGGCCCTCCGCACGCACGGAGCCTCTGGAACGATCCTCACACTGCTCCAAGAGGGGACCAGATGTGCCCTTACGCCCACCGAGTCGCAGCGCAGGTACATCCTCCCCGGCCTGGGCTCCTGGGTGGCACCTGGAGCCTGCCTGGCTCAGCCCCGCAACACCCTCACGACACTGCACCGCAACGTCCCCACCCTGCGCCAGGCTTGGGGGGGTGCACCGGCACCACCCTGCTCCCCACCAACCCCAGCTGGGCGATCCGGATCCCCTGCGATGGTGAAAACCAGCCCAAGGGCGTTGCTGGCAGCAGGGACCCGCAGACCTGAGAGCCTGCGACACGCCAGAGCCGGGGCTGGGAGGGGCGGGGGTCCCCCCGATGCTCTGCGCCCTAACTCGCCCCCGAGCGAGAGCACAGCCCCCCAAAGCTGAGCTGCCGGGAGCACAGCGGGAGGATGCTCCGCGCTGCGGCCGGCGGCAGCTGTCGGTGGCAGGGACAGCCGGTCCCGGGCCGGCCGGTGGCTGCAGCCGGCTGCTCCGTGCATGCACCCAACGCCCCCGGCCCCCGCCCTTTGTTCTGGGCGACGCGGGCCGGAGCGGCCGCCGGGTCCGTGCGACAAGGACCACCCCGTCCAAACCGCGGGGGGCTCCGCCGGGGCACGCCCTGCCCGCGGCGCCTCCCGTGCCCGCAGGGGTAAGCGGAGGCTGCGGCGAGCCCGGGGTGCGGCGCAGGACCCCGGCGGGCTCACCGAGGCAGCAAGGACGCAGCCGCAGCTTCAGGGAGGCTGGGGGTGGGCGTCCGACCCTACCGCCGGCGGCGGGATAGCGCCCGGGGCCGGCGAGCCGAAGAGGAGCTCACCCAGCCTGCCGAAGGGAAGGCGGTTCCTCTCGCCCAGCATCAGGTTGAAGCGGGGGTTGTCCCTCCGGAGGCGCTTCCACTGCCCGCTGGCCAGCAGCAGCCGGCTCACCTCGGCGTACACGCTGCTGGCCTCGTCCCGCACCACGAAGGTGTACATGACGGCGGGGGCGGGGGGGCGACAGCTCGCCCTGCGCTGCGCNGCACCGCCCGCCCCTCGGGGCAGGGCCCGACCTGGAAGCAGAAGCGGCAGCGCCGCCCGCAGAGGAAGGCAGCGTCACGGGAGCCGCTGCCGCCTGCGCTGCTGGCGCCGCCTGCTGGCCGCCGCCGCCACTGAGGTTGGCTCTGTGCCGGGGCAGCCAGGGGCAGGCGGTGCCGGCAGGAGTCTGGTCCTGATGTCGCTGCCGAGGGCGAGAGAAGGAGACTCCACAACCTCTCTGGGCAGCCTGTGCCAGTGCTCTGGGACCCTGACAGTCACGAAGTTCCCCACTGTGTTGAGCTGCAACCTCCTGTGCTGCAGCTTCCATTCATTGCTCCTTGTGAGCGAGCAGTGCCTGTGTCCCCCTCGTCCCCCAGCCCTCAGAGATTGATAAACATTGATCCAATCCCCTCTCAGTCTTCTCTTCTGCAGACTAAGCAGCCCCAGGTCCCTCAGCCTCTCCTCAGCAGGCAGTGCTGCAGTCCCCTCAGCATCCTCACAGCCCTCCCCTGGACTCAGCCAGCTGGAAGTCAAGAACTGAAGCTTTGTATTCACAGCTCAGCACAGTATACAAGCAGATATTGACAACAGGTTACAAATATTTACAGCTACAGACAGTAAAAATGTAATACAGAAACACATTGACCCTCCCAGAGACCAGAGCCCCCAAGAGGAGCTCCCAACCACCCTGCAACCTTCCCCCCCAGTCTTTCTGGGAGGGGCATTGTGCTTCTGTATTACTTTTAACTTGTCTATTTCTGTCTATAGCTGTAAATATTTTTAACCTGTTGTCAATATCTGCTTGTATCTTGTGCTAAGCTGTGAACACAAAGCTTCGGTCCTTGACTGGCTGAGTCTAGCCTGGGTGAATTCAAACGAGTGTGTGTGGGGTGACTCCCAACCCATCACAGACACTCACCCCCTACATGCTAGGTTTTATTAAATAGTCTGCAAAAATCCATTTTCTTCTTAGTGTATGTGTGAGAAGTGCTTGCAGTTGTCCCATCCCCAGTCAGATTCCTTCATGTGTTTTTCCTTTTCTTTTTTTTTTTTTCCTTTCCCCTCCTGGCTTTGAGCCACATTGTGAAAAAATACCCAGACCCTTTCCAAAGCCAGTAAATATTTGTAGCTACAGTTTATGCCTTATCCACCAGCCAGAGAGATCTCTTGGAGATTATTTGGATTTTTTATGATCCACACTCAGTGTTTGTTTTTTTTTTTTTTTTATTGCTGCATTGCTCTAGTGGGAGGTGTCCCTGCCTATGGCACAGGGGGGGCTGGAACTGGCTGAGCTTTGAGATCCCTTCCAACCTAAACCATTCTATGCTTCTATGTGACTCTGAGGGAGCTGTTCTAGTGGGAGGTGTCCCTGCCTATGGCACAGGGGGGCTGGAACTGGCTGAGCTTTGAGATCCCTTCCACCCTGAACCCTTCTGTGATTCTTGTGATGTACAATGGATTGTAGCTTCTGGAAGGCTCTGCAAGCAGAGAAAAAAAACTTCTTCACTTTGGGGGTGCCAGAGCACTGGAACAGGCTGCCTAGAGAGGCTGAGGAGTTTCCTTCTCTCAGAGAGGTTCCAAACCCTCCTGGGTGCATTCCTCTGCAACCTGCTCCATGCAAACCTGCATTAGCAGCTGGCTTGGACTTGATCTCTGGAGATCCCTTCCAACCTCTACCATTCTGTGATATGAAGGGAGCTGCTAGTCCAAGGAGACCAAAGACTGGGCTGACTTTGTTCCCACACCCTGCTAGACCTCTGCATCCTTGCTCTTGGCCCCACTGCAGAAGGCATTGGCTCTCTCCAGCTGGTTTCATCATCCTCCTCCTTCCTCCGGTGTCCTCAGCCCCACCTCCCTGCAGAGAGAGACTATGTGGACAGTAAAGGCTCTTTTATTGAGAGGAGGGAGCTGTTTTGCAGTCCTCACTTCAGCAGCGGCTGCAGCCTCATGCCTTTGGCACTGCTGACTTCTGATGACCCTTTGGTTCTGGAAGGAAAAAAAAAAAAACAACGACCAAAACAGGTTTGGGCTGATGGCCAGAGGAGCAGGAAACCTGACAGCCCAAATCCCCACCAGACTCTTCTCATCTTGAGCACTGCCTTCGGTTTGGGGCTCCCCAGTTGCAGAGGGGCAGGGAGCTGCTGGAGAGGGTCCAGCAAAGGGCTGTGAGGATGCTGAGGGGACTGCAGCACTGCCTGGGGAGGAGAGGCTGAGGGACCTGGGGCTGCTTAGTCTGCAGAAGAGAAGACAGAGGGGATTGGATCAATGTTTATCAATATCTGAGGGCTGGGGGTCAGGAGTGGGGGCACAGGCTCAGCTCACTGCTCCCTGAGATAGGTCAAGGAGCAATGGATGGAAGCTGCAGCATAGGAGGTTCTTGCCTGTGTGGGTCCCAGAGCAGTGGCACAGGCTGCCCAGAGAGGCTGTGGAGTCTCCTTGTGTGGAGCCTTTGCAGGCCTGTCTGGATGTGTTGCTGTGTGCCCTGAGCTAGATTGTCTGGTCCTGCTCTGGCAGGGAGGTTGGACTGGATGAGCTCTTTGGGTCCCTTCCAACCCCTGACATGCTGTGAGCCTGTGATCTGCTGCCACCCCACAGATGGGGCATTCCATGCAGCAGAGAAGGACATCCCTGTTCTCACTGAGGCAGGCTGCATGCCAGGGCTGGCTGGAGCTGACTCACTTTGCCTTCTCCAGGTCCTCGATGCCCTCGGGCAGGCGCATGTTGAGTGTCTCAGGGAGCAGGAAGGCCATGGAGCCGCAGCACACTGCTACGCCGCAGTAGGTCACCTCAGGCAGAGACCTCCACACCTCGTCCAGCAGGTAGACAAGAGGGGCCAAAGCCCCCCCCAGGCGTGCCATGAAAGCAGTGTAGCCCATCCCATTCTGCCTGAAAAACGTAGGGCACCGTGGTGGTGCAGACCGCCAGGAGAAAGTGATGGATGCTTCATCATCTCAGACCTCCTGGAGAAGCTCAGACCTTTGCCCACCCCCTCCCCAGTTTTGCCCCTGCCAGGTTTTTTCCTAGGTGTTATTTTTTTCCTTTCTTCTTATCCATAGAATGGTTTAGGTTGGAAGGGAGCTCAAAGCTCAGCCAGTTCCAACCCCCCCTGTGCCATAGGCAGGGACACCTCCCACTAGAACAGGTGGCTCAAGGCCTCACCCAGCCTGGTCCTGAAGAGCTGCAGGGATTGAAGGTCACATCTCCTACCTCAGCACGGTGGGGTAGAGCTCAGAGGTGTACAAGTAGACAGTAGTGAACGCAGCTTCTGAGAAGCCTTTGCCCATAGTGGCTACGACAGAGCGCAGGGAGGTGAAGGCTAGGAGGAAAGAGAAGACATCTGTGATGACAGTCAAAGAGCAGCCTTGGGAAGAAGCTTCAGATGCAAGGGTGAAGAGGGCTTGGTGCTCCAACAGAGAAATCAGGGAGCTTCCTGGGCCTGGGGCTGCTGCCTCCAAAGCCTGGGTCCGTAGGTTTGGCGATAGCCCAAGTGAGAGCTGACACAACAGGTCACAACATTTCTGCCCAGACAGTGTCTGTAGCACAGGTGGGAACTTCACCTTGCCACTGCAAAACCACGCAGAGCATAGACCAAGCCTAGCTGAGAGGTTGGCAGGGAGGCTGGGGTAGGTGATCTCCAAGGTCCCATCCAACCCAAGTCATTCTGTGATTGTAGCTGTGAAGAGCATCTCACACTTGGGGATGATGATGTTGGCTCCTATGCAGGCTCCGGTGAGGATGAGGCTCCAGGCCTGGCTCTGGCGGCGTCCCACCCGGTTCACCAGCACGTACATGATCATCTTGGCTGGAATCTCAATGATGCCAAAGACAAACTGGGAGAGGTACATGTTGAGCCCAAAGCCTGTTAGCTTCAAGCTCATGCCGTAGTAAGAGAAGGCAACACCAAACCTGCAGGGAGCAGGGTGGAGATGGGCGTCAGGGAAACCCGACCCGGGGAAATCCACGGGACAGATGCCCCTGTGCAAGGTGCCTCTGCTTACCACACGGCCCCAGAACACAGAGAGATCCTCCTGAGGACTGGTGTCCTGAACAGACTGATGTAGGAGTAGCTCCTTCCTGAACTTGTGTCTGCTGCCATCTTTCTGAGGGCCTGAGAGAGGTGGAAAGAAGCAAATTGCTTAGCTGCTGCCCACCTTTGGGATCCAGACATGAAAGCCTGGACAGGATGGAGCCTGTGCCCTTCCCAGCTCCAGCTCCAGCTCCAGCTCCAGCTCCAGCTCCAGCTCCAGCTCGCCATCTCCTCTGCGTAGAATCACAGAATGGTTTAGGTTGGAAGGGAGCTCAAAGCTCAGCCAGTTCCAAGCCCCCTGTGCCACAGGCAGGGACACCTCCCACTAGAACAGGTCACTCAAGGACTCATCCAACCTGGTCCTGGATACCTCCAGGGAGGTTGTGGAACACAGAAGCACAGAATGTGATCATAGATCAAAGATTCCATTCTGTGCTCCTGTGCTCCATAACCTCCTTGGGCAACCTGTGCCAGTGTCTCACCACCCTCACTGCAAACAACTTCCTCCTCACATCCACTTTCAGTCTCCCCTCTGCCACTTCAAACCCATTCCTCCTCCTCCTCTCATTCCCAGCCCTTGTCAATAGTCCCTCCCCAGCCTTCCTGCAGCCCCCTTCAGATCCTGCAAGGCCACTCCAAGGTCTCCTGGCAGCCTTCTCCTCTGCAGGCTGCAGAGCCCCAACTCTCTGTGCCTGTGCTCAGAGCAGAGCTGCTGCAGCCCTCTCAGCTGCATCTTGGTGGCCTCCTCTGCACTGGCTCCAACACTTCCATGTGCTGCTTGTGCTGGTGGCTGCAGAGCTGCACACTCTGGACATACATTACCAGAGCCATGTTATGGAACATGTCTTGCAGCAGGGGAGGTTTAGGTTGGATATCAGAAGAAGCTTCTTCACTGAATGGTTCTCAGGCTGGAACAGGCTCCCCAGGGCAGTGGTTGAATTCCCATCACTGGAGGTGTTTAGAAGATGCAGATTTGTGTTGCTGAGGGCCATGGTTTAGCATCAGCCTTGGTAGAGTTAGAGAATGGTTGGATCTTAAAGGTCTGCTCCAACCAAAATGATTCTGTGGTTCTGAGCGCATCTTTTTGGAACAGAACCCAGCACAAGACTAACATCTTCATACCTTGAGCTTTGGAGCTGAGAGCAAGTGGCTGCTTTTTAGAGCTGTCCTTCCCCCTTTATTTGTTCAGTCACCTAGCTGAGCATATTCCTTCCATCCTTTACACCTCTAGGGTCAAGCAAAACTGGATCCAACCCAATGGGTCAATGATTTCATTCCTGTTTTGCACAGTGCCTCACCCTTGCTGCATTCCTTTAGAGGAGCTGCTGGCAGATCATTGACTGACTGGAGAAGCAGAGCTTCAGCCAGGGGAAAATGCTGATTGTGCCAAGTGTTCTTTACACCCACCTTGGCTGCTGCACAGGGAGAAAAGGAGAGCCTGTGGTCACTGGAAGAAGGGGCAGGACACATGCAGAGAGGCAATTAGAAGGGCCAAAGCCCCCTTCCAAAGAGGAGGAGGCAGAGAGGAGACCTCGTTGCTGTCTGAATTGCTCAGAAGAGGAGGTAGCAGTGAGCTGAATGTTCTCCCTTGTGGCAAGGGATAGGAGCAGAGGAGATGGCTTCAGCTTGCACCAGGGGAGGGCTGGATTGAGTATTAGAGGAGGCTTCTTGGCTGGGGGCATTCTGAAAGACCTGGAGTGGGCTCCCCAGGGAGGTGGTGAGACCCTCATTGCTGAAGGTGTCCAAAAGAGGCAGAGCTGTGGTGCTGAGGGGCATGGTTCAGCACCAGCCTTGGCAGAGTTAGAGAATGGTTGGACTGAATGCTCTGTTCCAAGCCAGATGATACTGTGAGGAAGCTTTCAGCCTTGCAGGAGGGATCCAGTGAAGCAATTCCTTCCACCAGTCCCACCTAGATCCCAAGCAGTGCTGGTGCTGCACTGGGGTTTGTGCCACCATTGCCCAGGTGTTTCAAACAGGCTTTCTCTTTTTCCCTCCCAAAAGGCTATTCAGTCCCTGCTTTTAAAATCATCCCAGGTCCAGATGATTGCCAGATGTGGCAGTTTGTCTTCTGTGGGGCTGTTCTTCTCCAGAGGCAGGACTTTACCCTTGCTGTGGTTGCACTCCATTAGATTCCTCCCCTCCAGGCTCTCAGCTCTGTTTTGGGAGCAGTGCCTCTGCCTTCTTCTTGTTCAGGCTGTGCTTGGCTCTTGCTGCACCTTCAGCCCAGGGCGTTGAGGCTTCTCTTCGTGGCTATAAGACAACTCCACCAAACCAAGAGGGTTCCTCGCCCTGTGGAAGCTGAGCTGCTGCTCTGCCTTCAGGAGTGGAGGTGTCTGCCTTCTGCAGCAGAGTGGCACCCTGCGGGCCCTGGAGCCTCACAAACCACCCTGCAGCCCCAGCACTGCTTCAGCTACCCACCAGAAGCCAAATAAAGAGAAAAGTGCAGAGGGTGGGTGTGGGTCTGGGTCTTTAGCCTCTCACCTCTGGTGAGACAGTGAAGTCTTTCCTCCCATTCATTCTTGCACACCTAAGCAGATGCCTGTGAGCCTGTTTGACTTTGCCGTTGGCTATGAGCCACCGGGCAGACTCTGGGACCCACCTGGAGTGAGGAAAGAGGACAGTGACCCTGTGGGCACTCCGTGCTTGCACCCACTGCACACCGACTTGCAGGTCAGCTGGCAACAGGGCAGAAAGGAGAAAGGCTTGGGGACAGCCTTGCTGCAGCTACAACCCCTCAAGGGGGGCAGGCTGCTCACTGAGGGCTGCCTGGACAAGAATGTTCTCCTCTCAGCTTGCACCAGAGCTTGGATTTTCCCAGCTGGTTAAAGCTGCAAACTCTTAGCAATTAAAATTACTTCCAGAGAGTTTATCTTTACAGATCCATGTTGGTTTTTTTGTTTGTTTGTTTGGGGTTTTTTTGGGGTTTTTGTTTTTTTTTTTTTTTTGGAGGGGGGCATGCACACAAAGACTAAACTTTGAAATCAAAGGATATAAAAAATTGCTGCATATACAGGCACACAAAGACT